>OX419731.1:1262500-1862500 GCA_948477245.1 Thumatha senex
CCATATGCGTGCGACACACGACAATATGGTGCGCTTAGTGCAGGTTGACGGTGTAGGACAAACCTTCAAACTAAACATGTCGGACGAAGGTGACCAACGCAAACCGAGAACCTTGTGCGTATCATTACTATCAAACTCCTTGACAGTCGACAAGCGATGCGACGGTGGAATCGAATCCAAGACCGTTTGCGAATTACTAGTCCATTTTACGAGATCAAAATGACCAGCCTTCATGAGATCAATTACTTCAGTCGCAGTTGCGACAGCTTGATCTTCGGTCTGCACAGAATAAATATAGTCGTCCATGTACAGACCAGTTTCTACAGTCTCCTTAGCCTTCGGGTAACTGTCGCCCTCATCGGCGGCGAGCTGCTTGACAGTGCGAAGAGCGTGGAAGGGACTGGATTTAAGTCCAAAACAAACGCGATTAAATTCGTAAACCTGTAAAGGTTCCTGCGGCGAGAATCTATACAAAATGCGTTGAAATCGGCGATCTGATTCGCGAACACCAATACAAAGAAACATTTGTCTAATGTCGGCTGAAAGCGCGACAGCGAATAAGCGAAAGTTAACTATAATTTCGAACAAATTACCTTGGAGATTTTGACCACTGTACAAAATATCGTTTACCGAAACATTCGAACTAGTTTTGGCGCTGCCATCTAAAACAACGCGCAACTTGGTGGTTAGTTTATCCTCGCGGACAACTCCATGGTGCGGTATGGTATACGAAGGAGCGTGCTTCGTCTCTTCGGTTTTGGGGGGCGCGGGTGAAATGAAACCTTTATCCAAATATTCTATTATTACGCTATCGTAAGCCTCCTTCAACTTTGGAGATGTCTGCATTTTCCGTTCTAAACATAAGAAGCGTTTTTCGGCTGACTGAAACGAATCTCCAAGCGAATTAACATCACCCTTAAAGGGGAGTGCGACAACATAACGACCATCACTATCGCGAGTAGTCGTGCGACTATAAAACTCTTCACAAAGTTTATCATCCGGGCTGACAATAGGAGGGACGTTCACCTCTTCTATCTCCCAGAATTTACGGACAGCGGAGTCCAGCGGCTCGACGGCGCAACAATATGACCCTGTCGAGTTACAATCAAAACAAGCGGGTGCGGAACCAACAATAACAAACCCAAGAACCGTCTCTAAGGCGAACGGTGCGGGGTGCGATGCGTGACCTTGAACCTTACGCTGCAACAGCAGGTGCGGGAAAATCGAAGCGCCAACTAACAAATCAAAATCTCCTGGATCGGCGTAAGTATCATCGGCCAAAGGCAAATCTCTAAAATTAGTCAATAATGAGGTATTGACTGCGACAGTCGGTAAAAGTTCGGTAACCTTATCGACGACTAGCGAATCCATCGAAAAACTAACATTAAAATCAAAACGCGAGTGGAATTTAATCCCTACAGAACCCTGAACGGCTTTAGTGGAACCCCCAATACCTTTCACAACATTACAGGCGGGGCGGTTATTTATATGCAAACCAAGACGACTACAACAATTTT
This sequence comes from Thumatha senex, assembly GCA_948477245.1. Lineage (NCBI taxonomy): Eukaryota > Metazoa > Arthropoda > Insecta > Lepidoptera > Erebidae > Thumatha > Thumatha senex. The sequence goes on from OX419731.1 coordinate 1,264,018, forward strand.
TACTAATAAAATTACTTTGAGAAGCGCTATCTAAAAGTGCGCGAACACTATGTCCCCTACCATGCGAATCGTAAACAACAACTCGAGCGGTTGCCAGAAGTACCGTAGTAGGGCTTGTGCGCAAACTTGATAGCGAGCACAAAGCGACATCGTTCGTGGCAGTGGCGCCGCTGCCGCTAGGCGCGGACGGCGACGAAAACACGCGAGAGCGCTCCCCGTCGCGATTCAAGGGCGCGGGCGGCCGTGACGTCACAGCGGACGTACGGTTAGGCACTGAGTTCGCGCAGCTGGAATCGACGGGCGAACTACCGGACATGGCGTTATTGTTTTCGAAGTGTAATAATGAATGGTGTCTACCATTACACTTGCGACAAAATTGATTCGAATTACAGGATGAAACACGATGTTTCTTACTGAGACAATTCATACATAAATTACTAGAACGAACAAATTTATAGCGATCGCCCGGAGTGAGCTTATTGAACTCCGAACATTTATAAAGTTGGTCATGGTGACCTTGACACAAAGAACAATTTTTCGAATGCAACACTTGCGACTGCGAAGTTGTGGGTTCAAAATTAACAAAAGAATGCGTGGACTTCGTGGGCATACTACGATTAGTCGGACTATTTTTCGCTACTCCTTGGTTTAACGAAGTTCGTTGCAAAATTCGAATATGTTGACGAACGAAAGTTTCTAAATCGTCGAACTTAGGTATTTGATGGCCACGTCTATCCATTTCAAATAAGCGAACGGTTTCGGAATCTAATTTCTTTAAACCGATATACAAAAACAAAAAATCACAGAGGTCATTGACCTTGACATTCTTTAGGGCGCGAACAGCTGATGCAAAAATATCTAAGAATTTTTCTAAGTCGTGTTCATTACACGATGAGCTATTTTTCAAATTAAATATTTGATCCAAATAAGCGGTTGTTACTAAGCGTTTGTCTTCGTATTTGACCTTCAAAGTATTCAAAATCAAACTATAATTTTCGGCGCAAAGCGTTATACCGGCGTAAACGGTTTTGGCTTTCCCGGTTAGTTTACTAACTAAGTAATGTAATTTTTCGTAATCCGATAACGAATTATTATTATGGATCGTATTTTCGAAACTAGTGAAAAACAAAGGCCAATTTTTAATATCGCCATCAAATTCGGGTATTTGTATGGGCGGTAATTTAGGTCGGTCCCGTTTTAGTAAATCAAAACCGGCTGGCCCGGGTTTCGAATCGGTGCCGGCATCGGGATCAGGCACTTGCAATGACTTAGCGACACGTTTTATGCGACAAATTAAATCTTCGAAAGATGACATGGCGTCATAACTTAATAAGAAATCGGGATTTAATTTTAATTCAAGCAAGTTAATTTTATCGAGAACATTTTCGAAATCTAAGCGCATAGTATCTACGGTTTCGATCGAGGATAAAAACAATTCTTTTATTGATTCATCTGCGATCCTCGATGAATAATCACAAATTGATTGCATACGCTTAAAAAGGCTATCCTTCTTAGCGTGTAATAGTTTTAACTCCGGAATCTCTTTCGGAGGCATTGTTAAAACAAAACAACTATAGCTACCTACAGTGCAAAACTAACGAACGATCAAAATGGCAGCGGTGGTAAGCAGCGAGACGCGACGCGAACGAGCGTAGGTACACCTACTTGCGCGCGCGGCCTAGGTACCTGCTCGCATGGTCTACCTGTTACTATGAGGTGCAGTCCTACCTACCTACCTATGCGATAAATAGTAGGTAAGTATGCGTTTATTCCCTAATGGAATAAAAAACTATTATCTAAGCGTTTATTCCCTATAGAATAAAACTATTACCTAATCTATGCGTTTATTCCGTGGTAGAATAAAAAAACTATAACCTATAACTATGCGTTTACTCCGAATGGAGAAAAAAACTATAACCTATACCTATGCGTTTATTCCGTGTTGGAATAAAAACTATAACCTATACCTATGCGTTTACCCCCTATGGGATAAAAACTATTGCGTTTCCATTAGCAAACTACTAAAGCGAATGGATCAAAATCCGGCTCGAAGGACCAGAAAATGGTTGAGCGGGCGAGATAAATAAATTCAAAGTGGACTGTACTTGCGGGGAAAAACTAAAATGAAATTTACTCGCGATTGTCGACGGAAAAAGTAATGGAAAAAACAGGAATATGCACACTACCTTGCTGCTTGCTGCGAGATTCTGAGGTGGAGGCTGCCGGGGGCGTCCCTGGACTTGAATTCCTGGTTTCCTTGCACGAAAACACTATTTATCCATGGAAAATACGATTATTGCGATAGTTGGGTGCGATGCGGCCGCGCGCGCGGAGTTGTAGGAACAGACTGCCAGCCCTCAAACGTGGCCGTCGACGTGAGGATAGCGGAGCGCGCGTAGGTACTTGCGCGCTCGTAAAACAGCTGTCTCGCTCCTCCTTTATAGGTGCGTGTGCGAGACAAGGTAGGTGCGAAAGAGAAATGGAATAAAAGGGAGCGGGGGGAGTGTCGACAACTAATTAATTAAAAACAAATGCAGATCAGTGATGAAACATAGAAAAAATAACGCGGCTATTCTTTCATCATATACCGGCGCAACCAACCACGTATGGGGCACAGAGTCATAAGCCTTCTTGTAACCAATCCAGCATGTTGCCAGATTTCTTCGGTTACGGCGGACCTGCTGATTAATGGCCATGTCAAGAATAAGGAGTTCCTTAGTACCTCGTGACCCGCTTCTACATCCGTTTTGAGAGTTGGACATTATAGAATTATTTTCAATGTGAGTTCTTAAGTTCACTCTCAAAATGAACGTGAGAAGGTTATAGACCGTAGGTAAACAAGTAATTGGTCTATAATTTTTAGGATCTGTAGTACTACCTGATTTATAAAGGAGGTGAGTGATGCCTGAAGTCATAAAAGATGGCAGCAACTCAGATTCAAGTGATGTTTGAAAGCGAGATGCCAAACAGTCATGTGAGCTATGGAACCATTTAAGCCAAAAATTGTGCAGTCCGTCCGGCCCAGGTGACTTCCAATTGGGTAAAGAACGAACTGCACAGGCAACGTCATCAGATGTTATTATTATTGGTTCCATAGTTTGTATAGATTCACATGAAAATCTGACATCCTGCATCCACTCATTTTCTGTATGACTAACAGGTGCCGACCAAATACTTCGCCAAAACACACACACGAAAATCAGGCTGCTCCCATCTTCTATACACCCACCTCTCATCTTTTTGGAACGAACGATTCTGAGTATAGCGATCCACTCTCTTCTTTTATCGTCGTATACGATTTGCCCACGCATAAATTTTCTGCTTCAGGTGGTCAATACGTTCTAATTATCTCCAATTAGTCAGGTTCCAATTATTTCTGCTACATAAGTACACACAAATAAATTAAAAGAAAATGATTTAAAAATGTATGTAAAAATGTACTTACTTGCTGGTAAAAATTGTTACGTAATTAGACTCAGAGGAAGGGCATTGTTTTTTTTTGTTTGTATCCGTTCCTTTCATTGTAACTTCATGTGCCCTAAACTCTTTCACCGATTTTGAAACAAGGGGTATCATTCGATTAATATGCTTTCACAGCGTGTCATAAACTATGCGGCGCTCTTACGATAATCGGAACAATTTTTAATAAAAGTCACTTGTACACAAATAAAAAATAATTTATTATCCAGAACCTACTTACATATCTGGCAAATATTGCAACAAAAAAGGACAATGTTTTAAAATATCTGTACGGAACCAATTCATTCAAGCGTAAAAATGAAGGTGATATACGTTATTTTTACGCCTGGTACATGAGTAGGTTGACAATATGTTTACGAAGCATTCAAGACAATCTTGCAATCTACATTGATACCAAATAAGTTCTAAAAATGTTGTCTCTGTACTTAAATGATACTCATTGTTTTTTATGTTATTTTATAGAATATTGCAAGTAGACTTCGTCTTAATTTGCAACATAAATTTACTATCTGAGCTGAGTTTAGCGTTTTGCAGAGCAAAAACCAGACAAAGCCGTATTGATTTCAATATTTTGGTGAACCTACTCGGGTTCAAAGCTAGAGTTCATTCGAAGTAGGTATGTTTATTGTTTGTGTTGGGTATGAACATAAATACGATATCGATATTTTGCACTGTCGATGAAAGATAAAAATCATTTCCCACGACACGACAAGTCTATGGGATTCAAAACCCCTAGCCGTGCATTACTGATATGATTTTCAATACCAACTTCAAATATGACTACACATTTCTGTAGCACATTGTATATTGTTGAAATGTGCACAGATAGATCTAGCAACATTGTGGGCATGATTCCTTTTAGCCACCAACTGCAGATTATTAAGAGGTAAAATACAAAGCAAACAAAATATGTTTTTTTCCTTATATATGCCATTCATATTTTTTTTATATATGAAAATAACATTGGCAACCTAAAATCCATAAAACATTATTATTGTTACAGTATTGTCGGGCAATCACCTATTGATTGTTTGCTCATATCATGTTTGTGATTGTGGTACTTAAGTTGGGCAAGGTATGGTGAAAATATTACTCCTCCAGCTCAATCCTAGACATAGTTTTACTAACATATGAAGATGATAATGACACATTTGAAAATTAAATTGAGAATAAAACCTGCCATTTCATTTTATTTTAATTTATTTTTTGAACTAGCTGACTACAAAAAAATCTATATCATGGGTTTCTACAGCAGTATTTTTAATGCGCTACGAAATTGTCCGCATCGGGGCCAAAACCCCATAGAGAGTGGTCACTGACCTTTGCAATTAATGTCTAACAATTAAAAGCTGTTCTTGAAACTTCTTGTCACCTTATAGAGGGCCTAAGGGTGGCTCGATGAGCGGGAGACGTGACGGACCTCGAAACTTCTACTCCATGCTTATACAGGCGTAATTTAGTGCCGCATGAGTCAGACAGATGGCGTTACCTTTATGATGGCGCGGATTGACCACGCATCATTACAACAGGGCAAAGGGCGTAGGGCAAAGGACAGGTCAAAGGACATAGGTATTAAGAGCATATAGTAAAGGGCAATGACAGTGCAAAGGTGCAAAGGGAGTAGGTCAAAGGGTAAAGGACAAGGCAAAGGACAAAGGACCTAAGAGAAAGGACAAAGGACATAGGGCCAATATTAAAAGGCATAGAACATAGGTCAAAGGTCAGTGCAAAAGACATAAGCCAAAGGGCATAGAGCGAAGGACATAGGGCAAAGGGCGTATGGCAAAGGGCAACGGACATATGGCAAAGGGCACAGAGCGAAAGTCGTAGGGCAAAGATCAAAGAGCAAACGACACAGGGCGAAGGTCGTAGGGCAATGATCAATGGCGATAGGGCAAAGGACAAACGATATAGATTTGCATAGGGCAAATGGCATAGGGTAAAGGGCATAAGCCATAGGGCAAAAGGCAAAGAATATGGGGCATAGGACATTCATAGAAATATTATTTCTTTTTAAAATATTATGTTACTATTGTTTGCGCAACACCAGAGGTGCATCACTCGCTCTGTCAACTCTAAGAGATGACCGTGCGAAATGGAGGAGAAAAGTAGGAAGAAAAAATACTTACACACACTTCACACTTTGCGTACGGAGCGCTCATTATCATAGATTTATCATTAAAGTAATATGGCAAAGTAATATGGAATATGAAGTGGATACCACAGAAAATGTCACTCCCTGAGGCACCGAATGCCATATGATTTCTCTTTGACGTCCAGTAAATATAAACCATATATGGGAGATGTATTTGTAAAATTTAATAACTAACTAACTAACTATCTTCACGCTGTATCCCTGTCGGGGTAGTCAGAGAGGACAGATCGCCAGGCTTCGCGATCCATGCATACTTCTTTCGCTTCTTCGAGATTCATCAATCGCTTCATACACGCACGTCTGGGTATCCGAGTACTTTTGACCTTTCCGTTTTTGAGCAATCTGCTCACGTGGTCTTCATATGTAAGTCTCGGCCTTCCCTGACTCCTTCTACCCTCTACTTTTGAACAATATATATTCTTCGTCAATCGTTCCTCACTCATTCGTTGGACGTGTCCAAACCAACGGAGCACGCCCTTTTCCAGCTTAACGCTGACACTTTCATTCAAACCTGCCATATTGCGTATCACTTCGTTACGTATTCGGTCGGCCAAGGTAACGCCGCACAATTTTCGAAGTGATCGCATCTCCACAGCATTCAATTTACTTTCATGCATCTGCTGACATACCCAGGTTTCACTACCGTAAAGCAAAGTTGGCACTAGCACTGCGTTATGAATCGCCATTCGTGCTTCTTTTACGATGCTTTGTCGCTTTACTAACTGGGACAAAGCACCGTTAACTTTGTTTCCAGCAGCTACTCGCCGTTCTACATCCGAATCACATCTTCCATCCGCGCTAAACATACTTCCTAAATACACAATTTCATTCACTTGCTCTAGACGTTCCTGGTTTACCCTAATCTCGCATATAGTTCTTACGTCACCTCTTTCAAATACTAGAACCTTAGTTTTACTTGCATTCAAGCGGAGACCCTTACTTTTACACCCCTCTTTCATTTTAGTGACTAATGCCTGTAGGTCGGCTTCTGATGAGGCCATGAGCACTGCATCATCAGCGTACAGCAGACAGTTTACTGTAAAGTCACCCAAATTCACACCCATATTAAAATCTTTCAACCTCTTTAGGCAGCTGTCCAGATACACTATGAACAGCCAGGCGGACATGACACATCCCTGTTTGACGCCTGTACAGACATCAAAAAGAGGTGACACATCCCCCCCTACTCGCACGCAAGCCTTACAGTCCCTATAAAGCGACTGTATTGCCCGCAGTAGCGAGCCGTCCACGCCATATCCTGGCAGCAAGTCCCACAGCGTTTCTCTCACAACGTTATCAAATGCTTTCTCTAGATCCACAAAAGCGCAGAAAACCTTCTGGCTAAGAGCCAGAAACTTTTCCGCGATCATGCGGAGAGAAAACACTTGATCCATGCAACCTCTTCCACGTCGGAATCCGCATTGAGCCTCCCATAAATACCTTTCAGACTTTTCTTGCATTCGTGCCGTTATAACCTTTGCATACACCTTACTAGCTAAGCTGACCAAGCTGATCGCCCTGTAGCTGGAGCAGTTTAGGCGCGAGCCTTTCCCTTTGTAAATAGGTACTACAACTGCTACTCGCCAGTCATCCGGGACCTCACCCGTCCGCCAGCACAAGTTGCATAACAGACATAGTGTGTCCCAGACACGCGACCCACCGTACTTGATCATCTCAGCAGTAACTCTGTCTTTTCCCGCAGCCTTACCACATTTCATACTTCTTATCGCTTGTTCTATTTCTTTCATACTAATGACTTCAATGACATCGGGATCCGGAGCATCGAAGTGAGCTCCACTTCCCGACGTGGCATCTCTGTCTTTTCTTGCATACATCTTTCCATAATATTCACTCCATCTCTGCAGGACGTCACTTTGGTCTGTTAGGACGTCAAAAATTTAATGCACCCTATTATACAATTAGTTTGTTTAATATACATTTTTTAAGACTGCGTCCAAGTAAAACAATGATATTCCTTAAAATACAGCGGGAAATGGTGTGGCACAGAAAGTAATACACGCTTCGATCAAATAATCTTTGATTAATTAGATACAAGGTATGTCGTAAATAATAGGTTTATCAACGCTTTATAGCCGAAGGAGTGGCAGAGGCATATTATACGCCTTATTTTTCACCGTGTGTATTCCTGTCCCACGTAATAGATGGTGAGCCCATTACCGTGCTGAGATAGACAGACGCAGGTAGTGGCCCATAAGGCCTTCAACCATGCTTAACGACTGCCATTTTACTGACAACCGGGACCAACGGCTTAACGTGCCTTCTGAAGCACGGAAACGCTCGCAAATGTAAATGCCACAAAGTGGACACCTATCCGAGGACCAGGCCTAGTTAAAGTTGCGTAACTCAATGATCGTTTATAGAACACTGAGACCGCCGGGCCACGAGCGCTTGTATTATTATTGTTGTTTATATGATAACTAAATTAAAAAAAAGAAAGAAAAGATTGTACAGATTTTAAAACGATTACTGCGTTAAACATTAGGTAAGCATCTTCCACTATAGCTGGTCTTGTGATGTGTGTTTGTGACATTTCCAACGTTAAGTCGTTGGTCTCGGTTGCCAGCAAAGTGGCAGTCTTTAACAAAGAAGTTTTTAAGCTAAGTTGAAGGTATTATGGGTGTCTTGAAAATTTTCATCAGCAGGTCGCCAGAACCTGTGCCTGTCCATATGAAAATGGTAATCACTCACCTATTACGTGGGACAGAATGTAAATAGTGAAATGTGAGTCTGTCTATCCCTTCGGAGATAAAGGCGTGAACATATTTTTATGTAGACGTAATAGACCCATCAACGTTCAGAGTTACAGAAAAGGTAATAATTATTCTTTACTACTTCACCCGCGTAAAGAAGTTTTGCCGTTGCCGTTTCCCAAAGGAACTTGTTCCCGGGATAAAAAGTAGCCGATGTGTTATTCGGATGTATAAGCTATATTATTTTAAAGTTTCGCTAAAATCTATTTAGTAGTTTTTACGTGAAAGAGTAACAAACATCCATTCTTACAAACTGTCGCGTTCATAATTAGTACGATTAACTTGACCCTCACAAAATCAAATTCTTTCATATTACAGCTAAATACTTTAGTCTGATTATATTTTACTAGGTGACACCCACGGCTTCGCGGTGACATACTTCGACCTCCTGCCGCTAATATTTAAGGGCAGGTAGTCGCGTAGGCACCAAAACGTTTCCTCAGCCCCCGCCAAGATAGATCGACGATGTATTTTCCGCTGGCACGCCACAGTAAAAATGATTGGCAGTAGCAATCGAAATGGAACATATCTGTTATTGTGTTGGATTTTATTATAGATTTATGATATACTAGTTGACACCCGCGACTCCGCCCGCGTAATGAAGTTTTCTCGTTCCCGTTTTCTAAAGGAACTTGTTCCCGGGATAAAAAGTAGCCTTTGTGTTATTCTGATAGATAAGCTATATTATTGTAAAGTTTATTTAAATTCCATTCAGTAGTTTTTATATGTAAGTATCATCAAACATTCATACTTACAAACTTTCGCGTTTATAATATTAGTAGGAGTTAATGATGATATATTTAATAACAAATTTATACATTATGTACAGGTACCAAATAAAATGTCCCGTACTCATTATACTCAACTTTTTTTTTAAATAACATTAAAATAAAAAAAATCATAATGTTATGTCCCTGTTTCAGGCAGCTAGTCACCAGTCGTTGTAATTCAAAACAAATCTTCCGTTAAAATGACGATATAAATATGGTGAAGAATTTCAACTTGATTCGATACGGTTCGGGTAGTTCAGGTGGCTAGAACATTGCCCTGGTTAGGCAAAGGTCACAGGTGCAATCCCTGTCTCGAATCGAATTGTCTTTTTCCACTTAATTAAAACATTTATGAGAAATTTAGCAAATAAATGCTTTAAAAATTTATCAAATCTTCTGTTTACGTTTCCGGTTTACCCAAATCTTACTATTACTTCCTACTTTTTCTCTTTCAAATACCCGATTCTTAGTTTAACATGCAGCGAAGACTTCTACTTTCATATTAGCGACTAATGCCTGAAGGTCGGCTTCTGATGAGACTATCACTACCGCATCATCAGCGTACAACAGACAATGTACTGTAAAGTTTCCAATTTTACAACACATCATAATCTTCTAACTTTTGCAGGCAACTATTAGATACACTATGAAAAATACAACCAATGCGGACATAACACAACCCCTTTTGACGCCCGAACACACGTCAAAATAGGCGCCAGGTGAATATCCCCCTTGATCGCACGCTAGCTTTACAGTCCGTATAATGTGACTGTATCGCCCGCAGCAGCTGGCCGTCCACACCTTACCCTGCCCGGATATGGTGTGGATGGCCAGCCAGGCCACACGGAGGAGTACCACAAAGTTTTTCTCACAACGTTATCAAATGCTTTCTCCAGATCCACTAAAGCGCAGAAAACTTTCGGGTTAAAATGTTGGGATTATAAATTATTAGTTACATGAAATGTTATATTTTTTTAAAGGCTACTAGCATAAAGTAAAAATATAAATATAAAAGCGCTGGTAGCCCCACTAACTCAGTTCTCTGTAAAAGATCACTGATTTAAAAAACTCTCTCGGACTTTGGATGGATGACCGCTTTGTAGCATTTTCATTTACCAGCGATTTCGTCCTTCGAAGGACACGTTAAGCTGTTTGTCCCGGTTGCTAGTAACGTTGTAATCGGCACTCGTTAAGTCAAGTGAATACCCTTTCAGCGACTTAAAAATTACAACAGCGAGTCGCCACATTATGAGCCTGTCCATTTGAATACAGGCATTGGGCTCACAACAATATGCCTCTGCCACACCTTAGGGGATAAATTCGTGGCTAATAAATTTATAAATATACTTAAATAATTTATGCTTCAAGAATAAAACAAAGGTCTTGGATACAATTTAAATAATCTATGCGAAGCGAAGCGAAGCTTAAATATAACAACTGCACTGATTACTTCAGCCAGTGGCAGTCGGTATGTTAAATTTCAGAATCTATTGATAAAATTTGTTTAGAACCAAATTGAAAATATACGTTACACAAAAAAAAATTAAATTCGTCAATAGTTAGCGAAAAAATAGGTAAACATACATCGAACAGCCCACTGACTCATTTAATTATATAACTGCCTTCTAACATGTGGGTACCCTGGTAGTAGTAGTAGTAGTTATACTACTTACAGGGATATTTCTAACGCTTCTGTGAAGTGTACGTAGCTCATTTTATATTAAAACTTTCATATACACCATACAAAGCGAACTCCGGGGGTCGCAGGATACAGCTGGGACAGACGCTCGGATGATGATGGAATGCTTACTGCTCTGATAAATATACTGTGCCATTGCGAAGAAATAACAAGGGGAGCGCAACGAAAAAACCTGACACAGGTCCTACCTCAGTAAGCGCCAGCGCGCGACTGATCAGGCTTCAGCGGCGCGAATCTGGTATTATTGGGTATTATTTAAACATTTGTACTATAAAAATCACTGTATATAGTCAAAGTAAGCCATTATGTCTATAAATATTTAGTAGCTATAATTGGGTATAAAAATGTCATGAAAATTATCTGTAGTTTAGATTTGGAATTAAACAACATTTCGAAAGGGGGCAACTTTGAAATGTTTTTCTATCAAGTGAAATTTATTAGATTTTGAAACTGAAAGCCATTTTGACTAGCTTTAATCCTTAACTAACATATATCTCTTTTTCAGAATCAAAAACCCTGTCTAGGCCACGCTTTAGAGTTTTTTAAAACAATGCGAATCGTAGAGATTCGCATAGTTTTAAAATACTTAAAATCGTGGCCTCAGCAGGAATACCAAGCCTTAATCCTGTCGCTTATAAATTCTACAATGATGAATAGAAATTGCCCGATTTGTCGACATTTACGACTACTGCTCCGCTCTCCTGGGTAGTAGCATGATGATATATAGCCTATAACTTTCTTCGATTAATGGGCTATCCAACACAACATTTTTTTTAATCCGATTAGTAGTTCCTGACATAAGAGCGTTCAACCAAACAAACAAACAAACTCTTCAGCTTTATTAAAGTATAGAAGTATCGATTTGACTTCGTCCATACAATTAATGTATACACAGTTGGTAGTATACGCGTATGCCAACGGAAGTTCAACATCTCAGGAACTGATAAAGTCATTGCTCTTTAGCTGCAGGCGATTGAGGTTCTTTCAAAGATATATGTGTACTAGAATTGATTGCATTTTGTAGAGTTATTCCTCACTCATTCGTTGGACGTGTCCAAACCAACGGAGCACACCCTTTTCCAGCTTAACGCTGACACTTTCATTCAAACCTGCCAAATTGCGTATCACTTCGTTACATATTCGGTCGGTCAAGGTTACGCTGCTCAATTTTCGAAGTGATCGCATCTCCACAGCATTCAAATTACTTTTATGCATCTTCTGACATACCCAGGTTTTGCTACCGAAAAGCAACGTTGGCACTAGCACTGCGTTATTAATCGCTTGTCGTGCTTCTTTTACGATCGATGCTTTGTCACTTTACTAATTGCGACAAAGCACCGTTAACTTTGCTCCCGGTAACTACCCGCCGTTCTGCATCCGAATCACATCTTCCGTTTGCGCTAAACATACTCCCTAAATACACAATTTCATTCACTTGCTCTAGACGTTCCTGGTTTACCCAAATCTTGCATTTAGTTCTTACATCATCTCTTTCAAATACTTAGTTTTACTTGCATTCTAGCGAAGACCCTTACTGTCACACTCCTCTTTAATATAAGTGACTAATATGGTTACTAAGTACCATAATACACTCCCTGACTCTTGAATCGAGCCACCTTACATTCCCGGGCCTAAATGCCCAATACACAAAAATATACAATATAACAAAAAAGTTTTTATGCATTTTTAATGCTGGCATATTTCATCGTCTTTCCCGTATGTATTATTCCAAATTTTAATTATAGAATTTAAAATAAAGAACAAAAGCCGAGCTTGGTCACTGATTTAAAAAAAAAATTACTGTTGAAAGTTGCTTTTGGAACAATTTAATGTCGATTTGGTTTGAATTTTCGCAATTGTTGTTAACCAAAGTTTAGTTTAGTTTTTTTTCTATAATTTGAACCGTTTTTGGCTATAAAATTATGGATACTTCACCTGAAGTAGCCGCGCAAGCTGTAGCACTTTTTCAATCTGGGCTAAGTCAGCGAGATGTGAGTTCACAACTTCACATAAGTTGTTCCGCTGTTCAAAGAGTGTACCACCGATACCTGGAGACTGGCGGCTTCGTTTGGCGAACAGGAGGACCTCGTTACCTAAATAGCCCGTCTAGATTTTGCGCGCGAACATCTAAATTGGACTCGACATCAATGGAGCCAGGTTCTCTTCACAGATGAGTCCAAGATAATGCTATACGGTAATGACGGAAGGAGTAAGGTGTACCGAAGACAGAACGAGCGTTTCGCGCAATGCTGTATTGACGAGAAAGTGAGTTATGGTGGAGGATCGTGGACAGTCTGGGGAGGAATCTCTATGGAAGGCAAAACTGAGCTAGAGGTAGTGACGGGACCACGACTGCCGCCTCTAGATGGCAATAGATACACTTAAACTTTTTTTTTCATGTAAAACATGTCTTTATTTAAAAATCGATTAGATTTTTTTCCCTGAAAAAAGCAAATATGGACTTGTTTCAACGTAACTCGACTTTTTTAATAAACTCTAGTCAAAATTTAGAACAGTGGCACTCTAAATGAATGATGAGTATACCAGCTCCAAAACTGTATCAAAACATTTTCCTTCTACATACATCTTTATAAGTTACAGTACTCCAAATCATTAAAATCATGGTGACTCCGATTAAGGTGTCCGGGAGTGTAGTTTAGTTAGTATATATTGGTTCAATGATGTATAAGTTAATTTAAACTTTGCGGCAGAGCCGAAATTATAGAAATTTAACTAAATAAAATCGCGCTTAAGAACACACTAGTCGTATGACTACAGTACCCATATTCTTACAAAAAAATATGTGTGTGTACCAGAGTACACAGGTAAGAAGTGAAACTTCTTTACGATATTTTTTACAGCTTAAATTTTCTCTCATATGTCGATAAAGAAGTTTTACTTCAAAACAACATGACGGGTAACTGAAAACGTGACGATTTTTTTTTTAGTCATAAATTTTCTCCCAACGTCGATAAAGAATTTTCACTTTAAAAAGCCTTGTATTAGTCCATCAGTCATCCAGTACCGTTCTATATCTGTGGACGTAAGGTTGAACCATTCCGAGCGGTAACGTTGCGCACGTATTAAGAGCTCTCGGTCTGCTAATGTTCGCCGAGCTATCGGTGCAGTCTTTACGTAACGTGCTGTACTTACACCACGAGTTTTACTCTGTTTAAAAGTATTTACTTAAAATATGTGGAAAGAATATATGACAGTAATTTTGTGTGAGTAAGCTTTCTTGACCTTATGGGACCCGACATTTGGGTGGCGACATTTGAGAGAGACGGCTGTCACTTCCAAAAAAGTCAATTAACACTCAAAATTCAGGTAAAGTTTTAAGCAACCGGGACGACGCTGAGATGATGAAGAAAAAGAATACACAATATAGCCTGCCTCAATGCCGTGGTTGTTGTGTATGCAACTGCTCAGGTGCCGGTTTCGATTCCTACGTCGGTACAAATATTTGTGTGATCCACTAATGTTTTTTTCGGAGTTTGGTGTTTTTTATTTATAATATAGTATGTATTTAAAAAATAAAAAAAAATGTAAAAGATATTGTGGGACACTTTTAACACAGTGCCGTCTAGCCCAAAGTAAGCTAATATTAGCTTGTGTTATGGGATCTAGATAACTGATAAACATACTTATATATTTCTAAATTATATACTTATATATTTTATTATGCAACTTGTGCTGGCGGACGGGTGAGGTCCCGGATGACTGGCGAGTAGCAATTGTAGTACCTATTTACAAAGGAAAAGGCTCGCGCCTAAACTGCTCCAGCTACAGGGCGATCAGCTTGGTCAGCTTAGCTAGTAAGGTGTATGCTAAGGTTATAACGGCACGAATACAAGAAAAGTCTGAAAGGTATTTAATTCGGATTTCGACGTGGAAGAGGTTGCATGGATCAAGTGTTTTCTCTCCGCATGATCGCGGAAAAGTTTCTGACTGTTAGCCAGAAGGTTTTCTGCGCTTTTGTGGATCTAGAGAACGCATTTGATAACGTTGTGAGAGAAACGCTGTGGGACTTGCTGCCCGGATATGGTGTGGACGGTTCGCTACTGCGGGCAATACAGTCGCTTTATAGGGACTGTAAGGCTTGCGTGCGAGTAGGGGGGGATGTGTCACCTCTTTTACTCTTCTCTCTTTTACAGGCGTCAAACAGGGATGTGTCATGTCCGCCTGGCTGTTCATAGTTTATCTGGACAGGTGCCTGCAGAAGTTGAAAGATTTTAATATGGGTGTGAATTTGGGTGACTTTACAGTAAACTGTCTGCTGTACGCTGATGATGCGGTGCTCATGGCCTCATCAGAAGCCGACCTTCAGGCATTAGTCACTAATATGAAAGAGGAGTGTGTAAGTAAGGGTCTTCGCTTGAATGTAAGTAAAACTAAGGTTCTAGTATTTGAAAGAGGTGACGTAAGAACTAAATGCGAGATTAGGGTAAACCAGGAACGTCTAGAGCAAGTGAATGAAATTGTGTATTTAGGAAGTATGCTTAGCGCGGATGGAAGATGTGATTCGGATGTAGAACGGCGAGTAGCTGCCGGAAACAAAGTGAACGGTGCTTTGTCCCAGTTAGTAAAGCGACAAAGCATCGTAAAAGAAGCACGAATGGCGATTCATAACGCAGTGCTAGTGCCAACTTTGCTTTACGGTAGTGAAACCTGGGTATGTCAGCAGATGCATGAAAGTAAATTGAATGCTGTGGAGATGCGATCACTTCGAAAATTGTGCGGCGTTACCTTGGCCGACCGAATACGTAACGAAGTGATACGCAATATGGCAGGTTTGAATGAAAGTGTCAGCGTTAAGCTGGAAAAGGGCGTGCTCCGTTGGTTTGGACACGTCCAACGAATGAGTGAGGAACGATTGACGAAGAATATATATTGTTCAAAAGTAGAGGGTAGAAGGAGTCAGGGTAGGCCGAGACTTACATATGAAGACCACGTGAGCAGATTGCTCAAAAACGGAAAGGTCAAAAGTACTCGGATACCCAGACGTGCGTGTATGTAGCGATTGATGAATCTCGAAGAAGCGAAAGAAGTATGCATGGATTGCGAAGCCTGGCGATCTGTCCTCTCTGACTACCCCGTCAGGGATACAGCGTGAAGATATATTTTTAAATACATACATGTTATAGATAAGTAACACCCAGACACAGAATAAACCATCGTGCTCATCACACAAAGTTTTATCGTGGGTGGGAATCGAACCCACGACCTCTTGCGTAGCAGTCGGATGCACTCCCACCGCGCCACAGAGGCAGTCAATAAATATATTAGTATGTTAACCGTTGTATAGATCCAGTATAGATGTGATACCACAAGCTTATATTAGCTTACTTTGGGCTAGATAGCGCTGTGTAAAGTACAGTAATGTCCCACATCTATTTAAGATACCGGATAACTATATAAAAGCAAACAAATTATTTATCAATTCTTGCCAACTCAAGCGTAATGTTAACTTTTAAATTCTCCCCCGAATACACGATAATATGAATCCATATTAATTAAAATTCCTGCATATGAACTCCGCTAATTAGCGAGTTTTAGATAATATAGCGAGTTAGCGGCAGATATATACAGAATACCTTTTGCTTAAAGTTATTTGCGAAAACAATTCGTACCTATTACATAATGAATAATAATTATCTTTATTAATGTTTCAAGGCTGATGAGTTTGAAAACTTTTGTGGTGGATAGCCCATTTATTGAGGAAGGCTAGGCTATCAGGATTTTTTATGCATTTTTGTAGAAATCAATAGCGACGGGACTTCAATGTATGTCACGGGCAAAGCCGTGGGGGTCACCTAGTGTATAATAAATGATTATAATTTAATTGTCTTCGCTTTGCTAACTATTTTGCCGCTTTGAAAGAGTTAGGTCTGTACCTGAATTTTAAAGAAAAGTTTATTTTCTCTTTTTTAAATATTTTGTTGTTTCTTCTTAATGCTAATGTTTAAAAAAGTCTTATAAAACAGCTTAGTCTGTCCGTCCGTTCGTCCGTCCGTCCATCCGTCCAAACATTTCTTAGGAACCGTAAGAAATAGAGACAAAGGGTTAGTGGCATTAGATTTTGCGCTTGTACATTTCAACACGGCAATGGGTTCACCACATGTTACATGGGTCAAAAATGCACTTGGGTGAAATGTGAGCGTATAATATGCCTCTGCCACCGCTTCGGATAAGGCGTAATAGATAAATATAATATGAATACGTGCAAATGCGATATTGAAGATTCTACCACGTTTGGTATTCTTTAGAAATTGGTTTTGGTTTGGAAGATTTTTTTTCTTTGCTAGGATTCTGAAGGGCGGCGTTACTTATTTGAAATGGATTTTTTTAAACTGTTTAGTTACAATCCTATATGTCTACGATATCATTGGATGTCATAGTTCTTCTTCTTCTTTTCGTATCGCTAACAAACCTAAATTGTTTCGGCCCAAAACTTAGCTACAAGAACAGCATTTTCAGTAGCATTCATTAGGTCCTCCTGTGTGCAGTTGGAAGGACATGCAGAACAAGACATCAGATGTTTCATTGTTTGGGGGACAGCCCCACTTATGCACTCCAGATTCAAGCCATCCGAGAAGCACCACCTAAACAGGTTCTCCTTGCTCCGGCCGATCTGTGTTCGGAGTCTATTTAAAGACTTCCAGATCGGCCATGGTAAATCATGTCCAGGCGGTAGGCTCTCAGATAATGGGACAAACGGGCTGGGAAGAGCGGAACCCTCTCGCCACAGTCTACATCTCTCCCTTGATCGGTTATCGTCACAGAGAGGAGGCACACATTTCACAAAGTTGTTTCGACTTTTCAGTCTTTGTGGAACAGGATCATGGTAAAAAAGAGGGTGCCGTGTGTCCTCCAGCATTCTGGATCTCTCGGAAGAGTCAGTCACCGCTCTGCGAACCCCCGGAGGCGAG
Source organism: Thumatha senex (assembly GCA_948477245.1). Taxonomy (NCBI): domain Eukaryota; kingdom Metazoa; phylum Arthropoda; class Insecta; order Lepidoptera; family Erebidae; genus Thumatha; species Thumatha senex. Next base: position 1,281,822 of record OX419731.1, read on the forward strand.
ATACCAGCTAGCGGGTACTACATTTTTATAGGGGTTGGCTTGAGGCATCCAGTAATGATCCGGTAGGTTTCATTTAATGCTGTATCTACCATCCTGGTATGAGCAGAGCGGCTCCACACAGGACACGCAAATTCACCCGCTGAGAAGGAGAGCGCAAGACCCGTAGTACGCAAAACATCCGGTGAAGCTCCCCATTTCGTGGAAACGAGACGGCGCAAAAGGCCATTTCTGGCATGTACCTTCCGCTTGACGTTTTCGCAGTGCCTCCTGAATGTTAGCGATCTATCCAGGGTGACGCCCAAGTACCTTGGGAAGGAGTTGTGTTCGATGGTAGCTCCTCGCCATTGAATGTTGAGCTGGCGCGCCGCCTCTCTGTTGCGGAGATGAAAAACGCAAGTTTCAGTTTTGCACGGATTCGGTCTCAATGAATTCGCATCGTAGTACTCTCCCAGGCTTTGCAGGGCACCTGATAGATTCAGTTCAACCTGTTCAAAACTAGAAGCTTGGGAGGTCAATGCGAGGTCGTCTGCGTAGAGGAAGCGGGACGTATAGGGAGCCAAGGGTTGGTCGTTGGTGTACACATTGAAAAGACTGGGCGCCAAGACACTGCCTTGAGGTAGGCCATTCTTCTGTGCCCTCCAACGACCTTTTTCGGAAAGAAGGTGGACCTGAAATCGACGGTTTTGCAGAAGTTCGCGGAGAACGTTGACAAACTTGATGTCATTAGTTATGGTCTCCACCTTCCACAGTAACCGTTTCAGATTGACCGTGTCATAAGCTGCAGACAGGTCAACAAATACAGCACCAGTAACCACTCCCCTCTCGAAACCGTCTTCGATGTGTTGCGTAAGTTTAAGGGTCTGGTTGCTACAAGATTTTACGGGTCTGGTTGCTACAAGATTTTACGGGTCTAAATCCGGCTTGTTCGGGAATCAGCATCACGTCGATCAGTGGCGTAAGCCGTACCAACAGCATCCTTTCAAATAATTTATATGTATGGCACAGTAATGAAATAGGCCGGAAATTTCTCGGATCATCTGTTGATTTACCCGGTTTAGGGATCGCGATGATTTTTGTTTTTCGCCAGAGCCGGGGAATAGACGCATGTTCCATGCTGGAGTTGAACATGTGAAGCAACCAGGACACCGCAACGGGGCCAAGGTGTTTAATTTGCTCCACCGAGATATCATCGACTCCGAAGGCCTTGCCAGTTTTAAGGCCTTTTATGGCAGAACAGATATCAGTCAGGGTGAAGGGTCGACTGACATCGTTGCAGGTGTTGATGGAGCCTTTTGGTTTTAGGGCTATGCTTAGGCGGTGAGGTGGCTTCCCATTCAGAAGTAGTTGGTGGGCAATCTGATTCGCGGTGACCTTGCTGGGCATAGTAGGCGGAGGGGGCTCGCTGGTAAGTTTGCGGATTGTGGCCCAGGCCTTCTTACTGTTGTGAGTCATATCAATATTGGAGACGGTGTTAACCCACTTCTCCCTTCGCTTTTCTCCAATATTAATCAACAGCTCCTCGCCCACCAGAGTAGTCTGCTCTGAGAAAGGGTCCGAGTTGTACAGCGACTCGTATTTCTCCAAGAGTTTGGCAGAGTCTGGTGACAGCCCTGGGATGTAAGAGGTTCTGCAACCTCGCGGAATACATCGTCGAGAGACGGTCGACACGGTTTCGACAAACCGGTCGTAGTTTTCCGGGGAAGGCGACACACCAAGGAGGTCACCATCGACATACTGAGCAAACAGTTCCCAGTTGGCCTTGGCAAAATTAAACCGCCTTCTGAACGGGACATTGGTGGGACGGACAATTGGCTGTAACGTGCACAAAAGGGGCCTGTGTTGAGTACGAGGTATTGGTGGGCATACGCTTTTGAAGGCCTGAGAACCAATGGAAGATGTGGTAAAGATCAGGTCAGGGTTGTACCCTCTCCTCCATCGGCCACTGTTGAAAGATGCCGGTAGTTTGGAATCATGGACTAGACTTAGATCATTAGCTTCCGCCCACTCTTCCACTGCATGTCCACTTGGATCCGTATCACTGTAGCCCCAGTTGGCGCCTCGACTGTTAAAGTCTCCCACCACCACCCTCACCGGCCGACTCCCAAAATTCTCCGGAGGATCAAAATGGAAAAATGTCCCAGGCGGCTTGTATACTGAAGTCACTGTGCAGTTCTGGGTTTCGACTGTAATGAGCTCAATGCCATTATAAGACGAACATGAGGTAGAGACAATGCTCACGCCGGGAGCAGCAAACACTGCGTTACCGTGCTTCGGGTGTTGGATCTCGGCGATAAGCTTGAGTCCAGCTATTTGTGGGCGGCTCTGTGATGCATCTCGGTGGGTTTCTTGAATGCAAAGGATATCGCAGTTTGTATTACGGCAGAGATCCGAGAGAATATCTGATTTGTCCTGGGAGAGCCCTTCGATGTTTATCGAGATTACACTTAGAGCCGGCTTTGTTAGCGGACAGTTGTTTGGGCTTCGGTTTGTCATCGTGGTGTAGTAATTAGTTTCACGGCTATGCCGCTACTTACGGGGGAGGCCGAGCATAGGGAGCGCTCTGCGGGAAGGCTTACTACATCCCCCCCATGTCATAGTAACTGTAAGCGACTATGTAACTGTGAATTAATTTAAATAAAGTATTACATTTTGTTTAACGTTAAAACGAAAAAAAAATGTGTGTACCAGAGTACACAGGTAAGAAGTGAAACTTCCTTACAACATGTTTTCGTACAGCTATAAAATTTCTTTCATACGTCGATAAAAAAGTTTAACTCCAATAAAAGAAAAATATGTGTGTACCAGAGTACACAGGTAAGAAGTGAAAATTCATTAAGACATATCATTTTTCAACTATTTACAACTTTACAAAAATTGGGTAGATAAGGCTTACGCATACGTCGATAAACAAGTTTCACTTCAAAACAACATAATGGGTAACCAACAAACGAGACGATTTTTTATTTCAGCTATAAAATTGCACTCATACGTCGATAAAGAAATTTCACTTCAAAAATTTTATAAATGCGATACCATGATATAATAATAAAAAAGCATAATAAAATTTGATACACCTTGTTTTATTTTCATCGTAGAGAACATCTTTTAACCACAAGCAATCCCAATACTCAACGATCAAAATGCCACAGCAACGTAATCTAAATACTTTCAACCGCAACTGTCATTTTGATATTAACAGCAACCACCATTCACCATGTGACCAGGTCTTATGAGTAATGGAGATAATAATCTTTCCAGAAATTACGTAAACAATTATACTTTTGAGTGATTTCTTACTTAAGTTCTTAAACTTTTAATATGATTCGCCAATGAGATTTTTTTAGCGCAGCTGGCTTTTATGTTACGTTATAATGACAGTTGAGTGGCGGCACAGCTGCTGCCACTAAAGTTATATTACTAGATATTGAGCTCAGACACATTACTACTTCACTTAGTCTTCGGTTCGAATCCCGGGTTGGAACAAATATTTGTGTAGTCCTCAAAACGATTTTTTTTACGATTTAGGTTGCCAAATATTTAATAATCATTATTATTCCATTTATTGTACACATAAGAAAATGCATACGGTGAAATGTGGGCGTATAGTATGCCTCTGTTAATCCTTTCAGGGATAAAGGCGTGACAATATAATACGTGTGTACATACACGTATTGTATACATTATCACGTCGTAATTTTACACACTTGGTGAGAGGTAAAAAAAATAGGTTCATACAATATATGGTACAAAGTGCAATTTAAAATAATGTCATGTACGAGATATGAAATGTGCGTAGACCACTGCACCTGGCAATTTTCTTGGCACATTAAATTTGAATTCTACCCCTTCAATTAGGTGAATCTATATCCCAAGACGCAGTAATCGACCATCGTCATTTTTAGTTAGTGAAAGTGTTAGATACACTTTTTATTATTTCTTACCTTCTTTTTATTATTTAATACCTTACATAACACATTGTTACCCTACTTACTAGCCACCTAGCGCTGTTATCACAATTCTCGTTACTAATTACAAGTTAATTACAATATTATTATCCATCTAGGCATAGCTACGTGTTACAATAATTATTGCTTTGTTATGATTATGCTTATGATTATAACCGATATGATTTTGATGATTGCGGGGATTTGGTAATGTTGGGAAAGCTTACAGAACAAGGAATTAATGTAACTCTGCTAGAGACACTTACCATATATATTTTCTTAGGGCACGAGCGAAAGGGAGAAAGCAACATTTTTTGCTCCTTTGGAAAACTTAGGGCCGTATTTTAAAACGTTACTCAATACTCAAGAAACACTTGAGAGTAGTATTTGTATGGCAAAACTAGCCTCAAGCGTTTCTTGAGTATTGAGTAACATTCTAAAATACGGCCCTTAACTTTTTCTTTTTAAACTTGTTTAAATAACCAAGCTTAAGATTGGTTGGCGAACAGCGTCCTACGTAGAGGATTCGTAGTATTAATGTTTTAATGTTAAGGCTATGCCTGAAGGGGAAGGCCTTACAGCAAGTGCGTTCTACATAATACATAGAATCTACCTAAGGTGTCAAGAACGTGGAAAAAAGTTACACAGCGAGTTGTGAAGCGAATATGCTTAGTGTGGACTACATGTCAAAGAAGCAAAGTTAAATATAGGTAAATATAGGTAATAAATAAATATTGAGGGACATTTTTTTACACACCGCCGTCTAGTCCAAAGTAAGCTAATATAAGATTGTGTTATGTTATCTAGACGACTGATAAACATACTTAGTTTATATATTTCTATATACATACATATTATACATAGGAAACACCCAAACTACGAAACAAACATTTGTGGATCACACAAATATTTTTCCGACCTGGGTATCGAACCCGGGATCTCAGTCGCGGCAGTCGCATACACTACCACTGCATCATCGAGGCAATTAAAGCAACTGTGTGGCCATATCTATAATTATTCCGATTGTCGATGGAGCAGACGAGTTCTGGAGTACAGACAGCGACTTGGTAAAGCTGATGTATGTATATTTTGTGCAAAGAAATAGTTAGCCTTCGGGTCCTGCGTGTCGATTAGTCGCGTGACCAAATCTATAAATAAAAAGCGGGCACTTAAACTGTAAGGCAAAAAAAAATATTATACGAAAATAATAAAAGACTTTTTCTCCCAGTATAGTTCGCATGTTAGCTTTTTACATCATTTGCTTAACTAAAAGCAACCAAAGTATATGGTGTATTTGTTAAAAAAAAAGGTTTCAAAAGTTTTGTAAACTTTTAAACCATAATTTCTCATCATCATTTCAGTTATGTTTTTCTTTGTCGGTACAAGCACAGTACATATATCTATGTACTTTGGTACAGGCGTATCATATGTCCACATTTATTCTATTTGGTTCCACGTAATAGGAAGCGCCTATTGCCATGATACAACAGACAAAGACTGGTTGTGGATACACACAAACAAAATACATTTTATCACTGTAAGCCTCAAACTGATGATAAAGATGAAACTCTATTATTGGATGTTACCCAACAAACACATATTTGTGAGATAATCTTATTAGGTTTACTAAGCACTAAACTATTAAACAGTATTTAATGTAACAGTATGTTATGAAATTCTACTGAATTTCAAACCAACTAAGTTGGGGTTTTATTGAGTAAATGAAAATAACATTTTGATTTTACACCAACTTTGATTTATCGTACTGATCTATGTTTCAGATTTAAATCAAAACTGTTCAGCAGTTTATGCTGTGAATTAATAGATCAGTCATTCACGGGTGTCTTTTATATTGTATGTAGAAAATAAATAGTAATATAATAATATACGTTATACATGTAGGTAGGTAGGTACTTTGAATTAGCTTGTGTACACGAGACGTGTTCTGCTCAACGTCAAATTTAGATAACGCATATCAAGTCTCGCTACGTTGCTCCCAAATAAGCAGTCTTGATAATGCTACGCCGTAGCCGATACGTTAACTCGACTGCTACATATTACGTAGATTTGCTACTGCGTAGATATTTATAACGTACATACATATTGTAACGCCTTTTGTGTACCCTAATTTTGATACAATTTTTTTTATTATCTTCGGGTGTATGTAGATACAATCTTATACTGAAGTTAATACTACAGGCATGTTTAGAATCCGTAGCACTAGTGTCTGCGCTAAGCGACTATCTTGTTATCATACTTATATTGTATTTGCTCTTGATAGTTACAAGTATACATCTAACAAAATCTAGCGTCTTAAATAGATGAATAACAAATTATTTTGTTATTGAACCTATCCATATAAAAATAGTTACTATCCTTCTTCATATTAATTACGAGAACTGACAAACATCGAATATAAAAAATATCGGTTCTGTTTGTGAAGTTTGTGAGGTCGCAATCAGCAGTCGCCATGGTCGCTCTCGGTCTCTGTGCACTTGACACTTTGAACGTAGACCCTAACACATGGAAGCGGCAGACCTAATGTTGGTCACTTTGATCAGCGCTTGTTGAATAAGCCTATGGATTTGACGGCCTTGGTAGCATTCAGTGGTAGCGTATGCGACTGCCATGCTGAAATCTATGGTTCAATTTTCAGGTCGAAACCAATATCTGTGAGAACAACAAATGTTCAGAGTTCGGGTGTTTTCTATGTATGTATTTTGAAATATATAAGCATGTTTATATGTTGCCTGGATTCCATATCACAAGCTTATAGTGGATTAGTATGGGCTAGATGAAGTATGTTTTAAAAGTGTGTATGTTTTTAAGTACACGCGTTAGAAGTTATGCTGCTTTAGTCTAATAAGATTTCATCACATATACTACAACTCTATGTTTGTAACAGGAGTGATAAAAAATTAAGAAAAAAAACATCAAAAGAATGATAACTACTTTGAATGTAGTTATAAGTTGTCATGGAAACACTTATCAGCTAACTTCAGGGTGTTTAAAAATTTACTCTCATCATTTTTCCCTAACGCGTACACATATTTATTTATTTATTAAAATAAGTCCTACATCCCTATCCTTAAGGAAGTTCAATTCGTCATTTGTGGATGTTGTTATGCTTGACCATTGTGAATTAGGATTGTCGTTTGGAACTTTTTTGGAACTGGCGATGTCCACAATGCACAAATATTTCGCGTGAATCATCCCCAGACCTCAGCGCGGCTTTCGTATACACTGTACAATGATATAGGTAACCTTACCTTACAGATTGATAATAATATACAATACTTTGCTTTACTTTTCTCTGACTTTGTCAGGGAAACAGCGTCAAGATAGTAACTTTGTTTACTCTCTAGCGTAAGTTATCTACTGTGTTTAAATTTTTTGGTGGCAGACAAGCGTACCTGATGGAAAGTGAGCGACAACACAAGAAATGCAGCACAGCAAAATGTACCTTCTAAGACCCCTTTTGAATGGGGGGTTCTACATAATTTACTAGATTTTATTTACCATTTTAATTTAAGTGGAATGCGAGCGTCCAGCATACGATTTCAATATGTACGAAAGTAGCTGAAACTTTTTCGTGGAATCATTCATTACCAAAGCAAAACTTGATACTCCTTCCATATTTTTTGTAGCTTCTAGCGCCGGTAACGAGCGTCGGACGTCAGTGAACCGTGCAATCTGCTCCGATTTCACATTTTTATTTCACATTTTTCACAGAACTAACTCCGAGTGGCACGGGGCGAGCTGCTTGTGACGGCCAATCATTTTACGATTTGTATGTACATATCGCCTGAGGGGAATGGACTCAGTATATTACATGACTACCTGTGACTTACGTCCATCGTTAGACCTCATTAACACATATATAATTATAATATGCCCATAAATTATTTTACAAGTTATAGTTGACGCCCGCGGTTCCGCCACTTAAAATTACGTAAATCTATTCTTGTCTATATCCTAGAGCAGAGATTGTATTAGTTTAATTTGGGCTATGTAAAAATATTCCACCAAAATACCAATTAATTCTATGGTTAGTTACATCATTCTTATCTTAATCAAATCAGGCGTCCTATAGTGGATCATTTGTAAAAATAATAAATAAAATAAATAAATATTGTTGGGACAACTCACACAACGCCGTCTGATACCACACTAAGCAGAGCTTGTACTATGGTAACCAGTTAATTGATAAACATACTTATATATTTCTAAATACATATATATTTTAGATAAATAACACCCAGACACAGAATAAACCATCGTGCTCATCACACAAAGTTTTATCGTGGGTGGGAATCGCACCCACGAGCTCTTGCGTAGCAGTCGGATGCACTCCCACCACGCCACAGAGGCAGTCAAACTATGATAATTTATGTTTTTATTTTTCATAACATTGTTTTTTGAATGACGTATGATGTATGCATAATATTATGATGCATAGTAAAAAAAATGATTTTCATTCTAATCTTTGCTATTATTAGATTTTCACGAGTATTTCATCACTGTTAAATAATTATATCGTTTTTTCTCTTAATTTACTAAACAAGGGAGTATAAACTCGTAGGCATATAGTGTTTTCTGAATATTTACTTAACTGTTAGATGTGACACGCCAAGTTGATTTTCCCAACCATTTTTCACCAAGAGTAGTGTGCCGACGTATAAAATGTCACACACTTCTTCCTGAGTCCCGGGGTACACGTAACTCAGGACCGAGTTCTCAACTAAATCAGAAGTTATTGTAAAACGGCTGTAAACACGAAATGATCTCATTTTCTATTCCATTCGTTCGCACAAACCACACAAATCACTGTAGCTTTGTCGTGACACTATCTTGATGTACAAGTCAAAGGATATTGAGAGTCAGCCAAGGGTAAATAGAAAAAATAAATATAACACGTCAATAGAAATAACAACCTACATACAAATAGTGTTCACTGAAATGTTTGGCATATATGCCTCCGCCAACCAATTCCACAAAGCCACACACAAACTAATGCCACAATTCGTCAGTTATGTTGTAATAGTCGTAAAAGATATTCAACCTATTTGTTGTGTTGAAACGGACAGAGGCCGGATGTGACTGCTAAAAAACTAATTTATTTATTACTGCATATATACGGACTTTACCTTGTTTAACAATATAGATATTCGGGATATCTTGGTTGGAGAAGTTGATGTCACAATAACTCTTTGTAATAAAACTGTAGGAAAAAAATATGTATTGTGCGAGACAGGGAAGGCTTAATACTATTAATTGTGGATTATCTTATTACAAATGTCAATAGTGAATGCATAACTTAAGTTTGTAATTTGAAATTTCAATAGCAGGTAGCCACAACCTGCGTCTGTCGATTTCAACACGGCAATGGGCTTACCACCTATTACGTTGCACAGGAATACACATGGTGAAAAGTGGGCATATAATATGCCTCTGCGACCTCTTCGGTATCCCCGAAGAGGTGTGGTAGATAAATAAATAAATATTAATAATTGTACTGTAAAATATACACGCCTGGCGTTTCACAACGTTGCATTTTCACGACCACGTGAACAAATTGCTCAAAAACACAAAGGTCAAAAGTACTTAGATACTCAGATGTGCTTGTTTGAAACAATTAATGAATCTCAATTAAAGAAGTGTGCTTCGCAAAGACTGACAATACCAAATGAAAAAAATAAACAGACTTCCACACTTCGGCTTTGCTTGGTTTATTCACAAATAGAAAAAAAAACAACTAGAAGTCTACAGCTATCGTTTAGTTGCATTCGAACTACAAAAGGTTTGGGTAAACGCGTAAGCACTTTTACTGCCAAATAGTCTAGATAATGCCTCGTGTATAGGCGAAACACGTGTCGACATCGTAGGCCAATTTAAAAAAGCGGAATGCTGCAAAAATAACATTTAAAACAAAATAATTATAGTTTTTTAAAATGGATTTCCGCCATATAACGCCTGATTCAATTAGTTCTACTCAGAAAACGTTTTAGTCTTAATTTACCCAAATACTAAAAGTCAATATATTAGTAGGCATTAACTCGCTCGTAGTTTCTCTTATAAGAACAAAACTTATTACCATGAAACACTTTATCCAGCCGTGGTGGAACATACAATCCACTCGATTTAAATAATCAGTTACGACAATGTCCCGCTGTCGCGCTTACACTTAATTGCTAAAAGACTTTGTAAGCGTTGCGATTAAATATAAAACTCCACCTGTTTTTAGCCTAGTCGTTTTTAATATATACCCGTATGAAACAGATATTTCCTTATGTTTGTGTCAAATCTTATACAAATAGAAAATTGGGACTTAAAACCATCATTTAGGAGATCCGTTCGGAGTCCGAAGTCAGAACTAGGAGATCATTGACACGTTATATCATCTTCAACCAAATCAAATATTTTCTGAAAATATCTGTAAGAATAGTGATTCTAAATGGAACTAATTTGTAATTACTACATTAGATCAGATGTTTAAATGTCAAATAAAAACAAATTGAAGCTTTCAAAAGTAGTACAGCTAACTTCTATCATCAAACCACTCGTTATGGGCAGTGTTTAGCCTCATACTTTGCATCCGGAGCGCTCATATACGGCAAGGTCCGATATCGGCTTTCTTCCGCCTATGCTCAGATTGTGGAATGAGCTCTCTGGATGGGTTTTCTCAAACGTCTACAGTATGGGGTTCTTTAAAAGGGGTCTTAAAAGGTTTTATTAGGGTTCACCTTCCGAATGCACCATTGGTGTTGCAAACATCCATAGGCTACGGTGACCACTTTTAATCAGGTATGCTTGTCTGCTCTGCTAACTTAGTGGTATAAAAAAGTAAGAAGTCGTGGTATAAAAATATGCAAAACAATTTAATTTCATAGGATTATTGTAGTTGATAGTGGCGTTATCTAAACAACTACCTGGGTAAGCTGAAATGCCAGATCTACAATTATACGTCACAAAATGCAATTCTCATTCAAGCGTCTGTAACGAGTCCTCAGCGAAATAAGACTTTTTTTTTCAAGTGTGGAAAGTCAAATAATTGCCACTCCTACCGATCAAAATCAGCCTAATGCCGGGAACCCCAGGACAAAGCATAATTTTTTGTCCATACAAGGACGACATATGAAGTCCTCTCTGTAGTACTGTAGATGTAGTGGTAGGTACGGAGCAACTTTTTTTCACAAGTCTGAATTTATTTTTTGATTTCACATAATATTGTATTACAAACAAGCTGAACTCAGACAGGCTGTGTCGGTGTAGGTCTAAGGGTGTAGGTCATTGTGTGCGTGGTTTCGAGGTGAAAGGTTCGATCAATTACTAAGTGACGCGGTCACCTTTATTTCTTTTGTGTCATTGAGCAAAGACACATTGTCATTGTGAATGTACGTTATGGTATCAGTTGTAATCTAATAGTCCATTTAACAGTTTTTAGATTTACATTTTACTTGCAGAGGACTAGGTTAAAAGAAATTTCGACGGAGGCGTTCGAGTACGCGTCCGTAAAAAGTTCACAACCATAATAATTGGACAATATAATTATGTAAATTTTACCTACCTTACCAAAATGTAAACTTTTTTTAAATGCATGCCATTGCCAACTCTGAATCGTGTATGAAATATTTGTCCTAATTTCACCTAAATTTTGACTTACAGGATGCATAGTCTGTGTCTGCCTCTGTGGCGCGGTGGGAGTGTATCCGACTACTACGTAAGAGGTCTCGTGGGTTCGATTTCCACCCAGGATAAAACTTTGTGTGAAGAGCACGATGGTTTATGCTGTGTATGGGTGTTATTTATCTAGATTTTGTAGATTTAGAAATATATAAGTATATTTATCAGTTATCTGGTTACCATAGTACAAGCTCTGCTTAGTGTGGAATCAGATGGCGTTGTGTGAGTTGTCCCAACAATATTTATTTATTTATAGTGCATAGGCCTCGGACATCATTTATTAAATCATGTCTCTTAGGCCGCGATGTTATTATTTGACTTACATGTTGACTACAACAAACATGAAATTGATATATTGATAAACCTAAACGAGAAATAAGTCACTAACTAAAAGCTAGTAAATGTTTCACGTGAAACTTGATCACACATTATTTTGTTCATTAAGAGCGACGCACAAGCACTTGCTTGTTTTCTCATGTGTACAGAAGCGTAAAATTACACATGAGCTCCAATAAACAACATGTAAAATAATATTGTTTCTATAGGAAACTATGTGCGGTATCAACAAACGGGCAACGTTTTGTTGCTCAGTAGTTTTCTAAATAACAGGTTTATTTATTTATATATATTTCTATCACGCCTTATCCCCGAAAGGCTGGCAGGGGCATACATATTGTACGCCCACTTTTAACCATGTGTATTCCTGTCCCACGTAATAGGTGGTGAGCCCATTGTCGTGTTGAAATAGACAGACGAAGGTTGTGGCTACTTGCTGTTGAAATTTTTCAAGCCGCCCATAAAGCCTTCAACTTGACTTAACGACTGCCATGTTACTGGCAACCGGGATCAACGGCTTAACGTGCCTTCCGAAGCACGGAAACGCTCGCAAATGTAAATACCACAAAGTGGTTACCCATTCGAGGACCAGCCATAGTGAAAGTTGCGCTGGGTATATTTTTTTATACCTTATTTGCAATACAGTTTATGAGGCGCCATAATTTAGACATTTCGTACGTGCGACGTGCGTCGTTTAAGGAAACCTATCATGGCTTGTCCATTTATGATGATATCCTGACATTTAGCGCCACTACTATAAAGTTTTTAAATTTACTAATTAAATAAATAATTTTTGACTGTATAATAAAATAGCCTTGTCTTGATTAGAACATTAACACGCAAAGTCTAAATATCTATTAAGTATTCCAAAGTTATTATTTATTTGTGAAAAAAATAATGATAATAATTATCACTAATTATTATGATTTCGTTGGGGCACAAGTAGAATTATTATACTAAATTGAAATTAAAACAAATTGTTGCCAGTTTGCAGTGTTAAAACAAACTAACTTTTTCCTGGAAGATTCACGAGGCGATTTTTATTCTCGCAGCTTTGTGTGCGAGATATATTACGTCCATTTTGTGCATCCTCCTTGAACTATGACTCGGGATTAAGCTCTCCTGTATCATAACGATAAAGTTACCCTCTTGTTTCACCCCATTATCGGACAAAAAATACACTTAAAACTTTTTTAATTGCCAAAGTTTTTGTGCCAAAGAGGTCGATTTAATTTTGACTTTGTAACACGGTGGCGGGCTTAGGGACACTTTAGTTGGTGTTGACGTGACGACAGTTGGCTTCGTGTTGTCATGACTTGCTTTATTTATAGCTAGGTTTTATGTGTTGTTTTCCTTTGATGAACGCAAACGAAGGTTGAAAGTTATACACATATTTTCAATGTGTATAAATAAATAAATAAATAAATATAAAGGGAAACTTTTTCACACAGCGCCATCTAGCCCAAAGTAAGCTAATATTAGCTTGTGTTATGGGATCTAGATACCTGATAAACATACTTATATATTTCTAAATACATACATATTATAGATAAATAACACCCAGACACAAAATAAACCATAGTGCTCGTCACACAAAGTTTTATCCTGGGTGGGAATTGAACCCACGACCTCGTGCGTAGCAGTCGGATGCACTCCCACCCCGCCACAGAGGCAGTCAAAGTATGAGCTCATTATATATGGAGGAATTAATGTAATATTATTACCCTCTGTTATTGCATGTTGTCTGTCAGTGCTAAACGTAGGTGTCTCCTAATGATTTTGGAAGGCTAATTTACTTTACCTTACCACTCTATCATATTATTTAGGCCTTTAAAACAACTGACAAAATGGCAGTCGTTAAGCCACGCTGAAGGCCTTATGGACATCTTGAAATATTTAAACAGCAGGTCACCACAGCCTGCGGCTCACCACCTATTACGTAGGCGTTTGTAATGACTCTGCCTACCTCTTCGAAGATAAAGGCGTGACAATATGTATGTGTGTGTAAAACAACTGCGATTGTTAATTTCTTTTCCTGAGACTGTTAATTTATTTTTCTGAAAACGATTTGTTTTGTAAACCATTATCATATTGACTGGTATAATTACTCAAAAATTCTGTTACCATTTTTTGCAAAAAGGCCGTGTGTAAAAAAACTAGATTTCAAAACGATTTAAATACTTTATGAGCGCAAGAGGCGACGGAGCTTTCATTTCATAAATGAATTTAATGACTATTGTTAACGAAGTTACTCTTCCATGTATTGGAAGTTTTTTGGGAATCAGGTCACAAACAAACAGAAACAGACAGAAACATATTATATTCAGGATAAGCGAAGATAACATATATTACATATTTCAAATCAACAAATTCATGCTATGATAGTCGTAAAATTCGCGTTCGCTATTGTAGATTGCAACAACATTGCAACAACTATGAAAACAGAATATTTCAGTGCATCGAGCAAGGCGGAAGAATTATTTAAGTGTACTTACTGTAAGGAAATATTAATGCTCCGCTGTGATAGGCTATTCGCCTCAGCTTCTTGTTTTCTTTAATAAGATTTTATTATGCAAAGTATACAACATAATTTAAAGCGAAATGGTCTACAAAGTTTATGATTGTGGTACATTGTCTTTTTTATTAAACAGTAAAGTACGTCTTCTGGAAATTTATGTAAAGTAACAAAGTAAATGACGTTGTGCTTAATTATGTCTAATAGGTTTAAAGGGGCCCCACTATCTCCGGGTCGAAGCTATCCTTACCTGCAAGTTGTGCAATTCTCTGACTCCGGTACGTGGTAAAGTTTTCTCATATTGGTATACCACAACTTGTTGCTATTATGAAAAAGTCAGTTAACCACTCAAACATTCAGGCGACTAGGGCAACCCCTTTTTTTATTGACTGACCGCATTTCAAAACCTTTTTTAACTGTGTTGTCTATGGTTTAATGAATGAATTGCATACCAATAAAATCGTTCATAAAATGCCCGTGTAATGCAGCACTAATAACGACATGTGTCACAAACATCTATACAAACTTTCACACTTATATAAGTGTGAAAATTTTCTTCTTTGATCCTACATATATATGTAGGATCAAAGACGATATTTCTATAAGATTTAAATAAACCAGGAGCGAGATTTGTACCGTCTCAGAATCAGGTTCAGATATTAAAATATAATTTTTTGTTTTTACTTATGTTGCTATTTGGTTTAGAAACAAAGTCAATAAATCAAGGATTATAAAAATCTGCCCACCGGTTCTTCAGCTATAAATGATGTAACTAATACGACTTCTTTGTATGTACTCGTATATTGACGAAGAATATAATAAATTGTGCGAAAGTAGAGAGTAGAAGGAGTCAGGGTAGGCCGAGACTTACATTTGAAGACACGGAGCAGATTGCTCACAATTGAAAAAGTCAAAAGTACTCGGATACCCAGTCAAAAGTACTCGGATACCCAGACGTGCGTGTATGAAGCGATTCATTAGAATCTTCAAGAAGCGAAAGAAGTATGCATGGATCGCGAAGCCTGGCGATCTGTCCTCTCTGACTACCACGTCAGGGATACAGCGTGAAGATAGTTAGTTAGATTTGGAAATACTGTAAAATTATTTCAGAATGCCCATAAAATAATTTCTCTAAGTTTTAACTAAATTTAAACTTCTGTAGCAAGATTTATAGATACAGTTTTACCAACACATATATTATCTGAAAACTAAAACACAGATATATGGCCAGTTTTAACTCTTTTCACAAACTTAGAGGATATATTTAAGTTAGCTGCGTAAGCTAGTCACGACCACAGTGATAAGTAGCAAGAATAGAATTCTGGAAATTCTAAAGTTTAACCGTAATAATTTTCTTTATTTTTATTATTTCTAACTAACAAAATAATTTTTTACTGATGAAAACTTCTCAGATTTTTTTTAATCAGTGACTTATTTTGTATTAGCGGAGAAAACATGTCAATACTCATAATTTGATCAATTACACAAAACTCAATGTCAATGGTTCTGAGATGTGTTACCGCTTCGTAGCATTACCATTTACGAAAGTTTCCGTGCTTAGTAGGTTCCATTTGGCAGCAACATGGTCATCATCATCCGAGCGTCTGTCCCAGTTGCGTCTCGCGACGCCCGAGGTCCGCTTTCCTACATTTTCTCCTCCACTTCGCACGGTCGTCGGCATCCCCTGTAGTGAGACCATTGGCACGCATGTCATCCCTTACGACGTCAAGCCAGCACTTCTTGGGTCTTCCCATCTTACTGGGACCCGGCGGGGCTGACATGGCCAGACATTTGTTACCTACGTAGCCCGGCGGTTGCCGCAAGACGTGACCATACCAACGAAGGCGACACTCTTGCAACTTGTCTGCAATGTCACGGACATGAAGGCTGTCGCGGATGCGAGAGTTCCTCACGCGGTCCATCCGCGTGACTCCACACATCCACCACAGCATCTTCATTTCCGTGACACGCAGCTCCTGCTTGTGTCGCTCCAATATCGGCCACGTCTCACTGCCATGTAAAAGGACAGGTCTAATAATGGTTTTGTAGACCTGTCCCTTCAACCGGATCGGCATTTTAGGATCACAAATGACACCGGTCATCTCCCGCCATTTGGCCCACGAGGCAGCAATGCGTGACTTGACATCGCAATCGATGTCACTGGACGTGTGAAAAACAGATCCCAGGTATTTAACCTGGTCCGTGCGCTCGACCAAATCACCGCCTATGCGGACGGATGTGGGATCTGTCGAGTTTAGTGCCAAGTACTCGGTCTTCGCCACATTTAGTTTCAGACCGCCGTTCTCAAGCGTCTCCTTCCACGCCTTTACACGTCGCACCAATCTGCCCCTGTCCGCGTCTGCCAGCGCAATATCGTCAGCATACATGAGCAACCATGGAGGCTGCTCATGCGGGTTTCTGATGCTGTCCGACAATTCGTCTAATATTACACTGAACAGAAGCGGACTAAGGACAGAACCCTGGTGTATCCCGACGGTGATGGGGAAGGGTTTCGTGTGGCCAACAGCAGTCCGAACCATTGAATCGGAGTCACAGTACATGTCCCGGATAGTGTCAATATAGACCTCTGGAACCCCTTTGGACCGCAGTGCCCACCAGATCATCGCACGAGGAACACAGTCGAAGGCCTTCTGCATGTCTAGAAACAAACAGTGCAGAGGCGTGTTCTTCGACCTGTATTTCTCTGCGACAACCCTCAGGGCAAAAACAGGGTCCGTGGTCCCATGCCCAGGGCGAAACCCATATTGACACTCCGAGAGAGTACACTCCTGCTGGATGCGAGAGTCTATAATCCTCTCGAAGATCTTCATGGTGTGGGACATCACCTTTATACCGCGGTAGCTCCCGCACTCCTGCACTGACCTCTTACCTTTGAAGACTGGAGTAATAATACTCAGGCTCCATTGGTTTGGGATCTGCCCGCTGAGGAGTATGCGGTTAAAAAGGTTTACTAAGATGCCCACACCGCGAGGACCCATCGCCTTCCAGGCTTCGATGGGGACTCCATCGGGTCCGACAGCTTTCCGGTTCTTTATGCGGCGAAGCGCAGTCAGGACTTCTCCAGGCGTTACCGGTGGCACTAGTCCCTGATTCGGAGGGAGGTCCGGAGGCTGCACCTCTTTATGCTGTTTATTAAACAGCTCGTGAAAGTACGAGCGCCATCTCTCCTTTACCGCGAGGTCTTCGCTTAACAGGTTGCCCTCAGGGTCTTTTGCACAGCGACACTTGGATATATCCTGTGCCGCTTTGACCCTGGAGCGCGCCAGCTTATAGATGAGCTTCTGCCCCTCAGACGACTCCAGCGTAGCATACAAAGGTTGTAAGTGGTCTCGTCTGGCTCTGGCTACAGCTCTCTTTGTGGCGCGCTTGGCAGACCTGTACGCGTCGCGGTCTTCGGGAGATCCGGTCGCTTGCCACTTTTTAAAGAGGACTTTCTTCTCCCTGGTCTCCCTCAGGACTGCGTCGTTCCACCACCAAGTTTCCTTGTCACATTTGCGTCCACCCTTAGACTCACCGAGCACCACCTTCGCCGCTCCAAGGATGGCCGCCTGAACTTTGTCCCAGTAATCTTGAACTGGTTCGCCTTCAGTGTCGGTGCACTTGTCACCGACAGCTGAGACGAACTCCTAAGACCTAGTTTCATCAAGCAGCCACCATCTGATGCGGCGCTGGCACCGCTCGATGCGTTTGCCTTTAGGCTTCACGCAGAGGTCCATGACAAGGAGACGGTGTTGTGCAGTAAGACTCTCTCCGGGTATGACCTTGCAGTTGGCCACCTTGCCGATGCTGTGTCGCCTAGTGAGTAGGAAATCGATCTGAGTTGTACGCCTCCCGCTCTTGTAGGTGATGAGATGTTCGGATTTCTTTTTGAAATACGTGTTCACAATGGCCAGATCGGCAGCCGCACACGTTCTGAGGATAGTTTCTCCTTCAGCGTTGCGGGTGCCGTATCCAAAACCACCATGAACACGCTCAAACTCCTCACACCTCTCACCCACATGACCGTTTAGGTCGCCGCCCAAAACGATTCCCTGTGACAACGGAATGCTCCGAAGCACTCCCTCGAGTTGGCCCCAAAACGACATCTTATCGGCGTCGCTACAACCGGCCTGTGGCGCGTAGGCACTTATCAGGTGGGTAATAATCCCATCGATAAGCACCCTCACGATCATAAGCCGGTCACTACAGCGTTTCACCTCCAAGATGCCGCTCTGCAGCCCTTCGGAGAGCACCACGGCCACCCCGTTCTCCCCACCAGGCGCACCCGTGTAGTACAGCTTGTAGCCTTTCTGCAAAGGCCGGGCTCTGTTGCCCTTCCACCGAGTCTCCTGCAGGAACGCCACGTCCACCCTCCGCCTGGAGAGTACTTCGGCCAACTCTACCGCACGCTTAGTCAGCGTGCCAATGTTCCAAGATGCGAAGCGGATTCGGGTTGGGGCTAACTTCTTTAGCCGTGCGGGCCCGACACACGGCAGCCCTAGCCCACTTGCCACAGGAGTCGGGCGGGGCTCCTGCGCGCCGTTTTGCGGTGGCGCCTTATCCCTAGCTGCAATCCTTTTGTGTCTGTCCATTTCTGTTTCGGCGGGTGGCTTTTATGGGAGCGACGCCCTCAGACCTCCCAACCCCAGAGGGGAAAGCCAGCGCCAGAGCCTCGTCCGTTAATCAGCAGGTGCACGCACTAGCACGGGAGGTTGACTTGAGCCCCGAAGATCTTGGTGGGGCCCCTTACACCCGGCAGCAACACGGTATGGCAGTGGTTAACCCCAATTGTAGGCCTTATGATCGAACTGAATAATTCTAAACACTGCTAGTCACACACTGCACATGTCTGTTTTAATACGCCAATAGGTTCCTTATAGACGTAATAGTTAGACAAAAAGCTTCCCCTTTGGGAATATAGACATGACTTTATGAACGTTTCCTTTGTTACGGTGGTTATGATGCTATGCTCCATGCATAGTGTGGCCTAGTGTGGCCACAGCCTTTGACAGTTCGTTAACGTCTAACAAGTAAAATAATATTATATAAGGTCTCCCTTCTGCTAGTCTCTTAGCTGGTACTCCTCCATGGGACCTGGAGCCGAGAGCTCTTGCAGCACTCTACCTGTAATGCACATAGGCGATGGAGCAGGATCAGAATCCTACTCCACGAGAAATCGAAGAACAGCGATCTCATTTCCACTAGGTCGTGGAAATGTGGAAGGAGCGACTCGGACGGCCAACTGCTAGGCACGACATAGTTGACCTATGATGAAGGATTGGCTAGAGAGGCGTCATGGTTGCCTCTCCTACCGACTGACGCAGGTGCTCACCGGGCACGGTTGCTTCGGTGTGTTCCTGCATCGTATACGGCGGGAGCCTGAGTGCCACAACTGTTCAGGCTGCTTAGATGTTGCAGTGCTCCACACGCTGGCAAATTGTCCTGTGTGGCCATCCACTTCTCTCATTAACTTGGTCCATAGCAACGACGTGGCCTCTTAGTAGCCATAGGAGTGGGAAATATCACGATGCAGACCATGGTTCTAGCTATCGTCAGCAGTGAGAGGGCATGAAACTCCATCGCCTTGTCCTGTGAGGAGGTGATGTGCGCAAAGGAGGCGGCGGAGAAGGAACGGGAGAGGAATAGTACTCTGCCGTGCTGCAGAAGACGCACAGGGCGCCGGGGATCCCAGAGCGACCTTCTTCCCCCATAAGCGCGAGTCTGAGGGCGACACTCCAAGCTAGCTGTCGCCTCTTACAAAGGTAAGCTCAAGGTGGAGACGCAACTTGACGCACCTATTTTTAGTTTTTTTATGTCGTCTTTATAGTGCGTTTGATGCACTGCTTGAAGACAATGGTCAAGGAGGTCAATGACCAGGGCTGGTCAGGGTCTCTGGGATTTCCTTTAGAGTGTAAATTCAGCTAGGAAGGGAAAAAAGGCCTCCCTTCTGCTTAGAGATGCGAATACTTAATATGTTTGGTTTGGTAATTTAAAAATGTCTTATATTAAAAGGTCGGAGTAAACGTCAGAGACTACATAATGTCACTGAAAATAATCGTTTTAATTGGCAAAACATTGCCAGAGTTTCAATATTACCAGACGCTTAATATGCTGCGTTTTGTTATCAATACTTTAGTTATAGAAATCTCCTTTGAATTGTTACCTCTATGTAATAAGTAGTTATAAAACACGGTAAGAGAATGTAGGAACCCCAGATCCTGAATGAATACACCCATGTGAAGTCGTTTATTGTCAAGGGCCCTTTTATATTTGCCTGGGTATTGATCATTTCTGTACTATACTATTCCAAGCCTGATTATCAAAAGGGTTGGTCCAGTCAAGCTGCTCTATTTCTTCTGCACAATTCTACATTCCCATACACTCTACGTTCTCATACAAACTACGTTCGTTACATAACTCGATTACACTGAGTAAAGTTAAACTGTGCTCCGCGTCTGCACTTCAATTTATTTCAAAAGTGCACATAAAATGCACCAGATTGTTCATTCGCAAACATTCAGTCTGGCTGCGTATTTTTACATGAATGTTGAAATGGTGTTTTTAAGTAAAGTACGTGGTTCTAAATACAAAATGTATGATTTTGAAAAGGAAATTAATGACTAACCTTGTGACTAACTTTATTTAAAACAAAGTACAGTTCGCCTAAGTATAAAAGTTTAACTGTGTGCTGAGTGGTTTCACGTCGTTATGGCAATGTCTGGGAATCGAACTTAGGTAGAGAGAATCTAAGTACAAAATTTTATACACTTAAATATTTCCTAAACAGTTTTTGAATGATAGAAACACAAAGAACTAATTTCTTCAGTGCAGTAAAGTAAACCATTTACAATTCATACAAGACTTTAATTCAGTATTTCAAAAATCGGCCTGAATTATCTAATCGGTTGAACATTTTCACACAATAAAAAAATAGTTACAATTTCTGTATCGGTAGAGATTACGATATCTGCATCACGACAATATCAGTTACAGATACGTTACTATTACGATATCGTATACGATATCTGTTACGATACCGATTTCGATTACGATAACAACGAAAATTTTGATTTGATTATATTATAATTTGTTAGGTTAAGAATATGAATTAGGATCGTTTTGATAAATAATATCTATTAAAAGCTTAGTATTAGTTACCCAACAAGTTACCTAACACAAACACTAAACTAATGGTATGACAGTGTGTGTACACGCGGACAGTACTAGGTGTAACATGTTCAGCCACGTACGCAAGTTGTGATAACATTTCCGTCCCAAAGGTAATGCAAAAGAGTTTGATACAGCGTACTGGGGACCAAGTCATAAAAATGATAAAAAATATTTATTAAAATAAAATTAGCGAAAGAGAAATTAGCTCATGGCCTCGCGGTCTCAGTGTTCTGTAAACGATCACTGAGTTACGCAACTTTCACTATGGCTGTTCCTCGGATGGGTGACCACTTTGTGGCATTTACATTTGCGAGCGTTTCCGTGCTTCGGAAGGCACGTTAAGCCGTTGGTCCCGGTAGCCAGTAAAATGGCAGTCGTTAAGCCTGGTTGAAGGCCTTATGGGCGGCTTGAAAATTTCAACAGCAGGTAGCCACAACCTGCGTCTGTCTATTTTCAACACGGCAATGGGCTCACCACCTATTACGTGGGACAGGAATCCACACGGTGAAAAGTGGGCATATAATATGCCTCTGCCACCCCTTCGGGGATAAGGCGTGATGGATATTTATTTATTTATTTTTATTAAAATAAAATTGAAGTCTACTATAGACAAGCCAAGGAATAGAACTAGAATCGCTGTTTTTAGCTGTCATAATGTTAGGAGTCTATCAAAAATGCAACTGACTAGCGGCCACTGGCACGGTACGTGTTAGTAGAATTTTATCGGCTGACTAATAGGAGTCTATTGGAGTACAAATGTAGTATTAGACTACAAAAATCTGTCAAAATTGTACCGGTGACTTTCTATTGAGCGACTCTATTTCGACACGATTGAAATAGCAGACGACGATTCTATTTCGACACGATTGAAATAGCAGATTTGGGCTCCTGGACGGTGCAACGGTTATATTATGAGTTTAACACTATGTGGTTACTGTTATATATATGTATTAGGTACTGAGTATTTTTGTAACCAGTATATTATCAAAGTACTCGGATATCCAGACCAGCATGTATGAAGCGATTAAGGAATCTGCAGGGAGCAAAAGAAGTATGCATGGATCGAGAAGCTTGACGATATGTCCTCTCTGACTACCCCGTCAGGGATACAGCTTGAAGATAGTTAGTTAGATTTATATCTAACTATCAATATTATGTATTTAGCAATTAAACAGATCGTGAGAAATTTTACGAATTTCTAACTCCCCTTACTCTGTGTTCCGTGTCGAAGCGATCTCATGAAATCACCGATGCACGGCGCGGTTGAATACGCGACCCCCTGGCACTCGATCGCAATCACCGACCGTGCATACACGTTTGCTTTTGTATCTACTCATTATAGTATATCGCTTATTGTAACAGTGTTATTTACAAATAAATGTACACGGCTTCACCGACTGTCGAGTGATCATTTACAAAACCCACCTCCGATAACTCCAAGCCGCAACATAATTTGGTCCTTCGAGCCGGATGCGCAAATAGCGGAAAAAACGAGCCAGCAGCGAAGTTAGAGTTGGCGCGAAGAGGTGCCCATCTATCTACCACAAGAACTAAACAGCATTGCAAGTGGCGAACTGAGGAGACTGTATAAAGATAAGGCCAATTCATTTATTTCCTTACCTAAATACATTACCTACCTACCGCCCACTCATTGTGTCAGTTTTGTTCACAATTCTATAATTTCTTTGATTTATCAGCGCAAAGCATAAATCTATCTTATCATAAAAGCGAATTAAACTATTATTTTACTGCAAAATATTAACTACCTAAGTAGCCTTATTTCAAATTATTTAGCAATTGGTGTGTTGTGTTACCTACACTCGTTTCACGCTAAATTCGGTATATCCATTTCTTTTAATTGTTACTTTCTTTTATTTATTAAGTGATTACTTACCTAAAAGTAGTTCATAAGTAGTGAGTACAATATATACCTAATAATTAAAAGTTATTCATAACCATTCTAAGCATTCAACACTATCCCACCTAAGGGGTACCTACTTAAAATACTCGTATCGTAAAGTATTCATATCACAAGTTCTTAACCACATAAAACTACTAACCTATATATTTACTAATTACCACAATAGGTATAGGTATACATTATAGTCAAGGTCATATTTAATTACATAACTAGGTACATAATTCTAAGTGAAATACTAACCAACAAAAATATCTACACACAATATAAAATATCTACTTTGCGTTGAACACAAATACACAATACAATAACACAATCACAAAACCCCATTCATTGTCTTACATTATAAACAACCTTTATTCTAACTTTCTTTTCGGTTGCATCTCGAGTGATTATTGCCATTTTACTCGCTCATCACGGTTCCAAGTATTTCGAAGCAACTAAAGGTAAGTTATCCCATAGAAAACAATATTGGTTAAATAATAGGAATCATACGTAAAAACAAATTTTGTGACAAACAGCCTGCATCTAGCGAGCGCGGCGCGCTAAAATTCCATTGCACCATACGCGACAAATTATCGTGCGTCCTATCATAGCAGTCGGAACTTAAATTGTTTTTGGTTTATTTATAAGTTATCACTACTTTTAGTAATTACAATCATGGGAGATCATTTAGTAAAGAAGCGAGGTACTTTAAAGGGTCGTTTAACATTATTCAATAATTACGTAAGTGGCTTACCGGATGTGTTAAGCACCGAAACAAGGTTGGAACTAGAGTTGCGAGTTTCGAAAATAGACAATATTTTAGAGGATTATAACGAAATACAAACTGAAATTGAATGTGGTGAAATCAATGTAGAAGATCAACTTAAAGAGCGCAGCCTTTTTGAGAGTGCGTACTTTAAGGCAATGGCGCTCGCCAAGTCTAAGTTGTACGTTGCGTCGCCGTCCGCTCCAGCTCGCGATGATGATGCTAGCAGCTACAGTGCCGGCAGTGGCGGGGGAGGCGGCGTGGTGAGGCATCAGAAGGTCAGTGTCAAGCTTCCAGTTATACAACTCGCTAAGTTTAATGGAACCTATGCTTCTTGGCTCGAGTTTCGGGATACTTACCTGTCCCTTATACATGATAACAATGACTTGACTCCAATTAACAAATTTCACTATTTGCGTTCGTCTTTGGAGGGCAGTGCCTTGCTAGTTATCAAATCAGTAGCATTTTCATCCGACAATTACCAAATCGCATGGAAGCTCATATGCGAGAGATACAACAATAAAAAAAATGTTAATAGCAAATCATATTAAATCATTATTTAACGTTTACTCCATGCAAAGGGAAACGTCTTATAATTTGAAAAAATGAATTGATAGTTTCATTAAAAATTTAAGCTCTTTCGCTACACTTGGAGAACCCGTTGACAAATGGGATACATTATTAATATTTATGCTGTCTAGTAAGTTTGACTCGCAAACTTTATTTGAATGGGAAAAATTTAAGTGTCTTCACGAAAAAGAAGACCTAACGTTCGAAGATTTGTTACATTTTTCTAGAAATAGATCAGAATTATTAGAAACAATTGAACAAAATAAAAATAAGGGCGTAGTCGCACCTAAGCAAGCTCATAGTTTGGTAACCACAAATAATTCTATAAAAAACAGTTGTCCGGTTTGTCAGTCTAATCACTTAATTTATTACTGCAAAACATTTTTAAATTTAGGTAATAAAGAAAGGGAACAGAAGGTCAACGAATTGAGATTGTGCACTAACTGCCTTAAGCTGGGACATAGTTCAAAAAAATGTCGTTCAAGTCATTGTAAGAAATGTAACAAAAATCACAATTCGTTAATCTGTCCGGAGGCAGCGGTGGCGAGCGACAGTTCGCAGGAGGAGGTCGCGCTGTCGTGCGCAGTGCTGTCGCCCCGCGGGTTGCTATCTACTGCATGTGTTGAAGTGCATTCAAACAATGATCAGCGAAGACGGGTGCGACTCATGCTAGATTCGGGTAGTACCTCGAATTTTATAACCGAACGTTTAAGCAAGCAGTTATGTTTACCAACTAAAAACGTAATTACTACTATAAACAGTTTAGAAAATAACATTTCTGTTTCAAAAAAATGCTGCGATGTTCACATTCAATCCTTACATTCCAATTTTAATATTACATTAACTTGTGTTGTGGTTTCTAAAATAATCAACCCGTGGCCTAGTTCACCCATAAGCAAACGTGAGTTAAATATTCCTAAAAATATTAGGCTCTCAGATCCAGAATTTTATAAACCTTCCGACATCGAAATTTTGATAGGTAACGGTTTATTTTGGGAACTCCTTGAGCAAAAACAAATTAAATTCAAATCACAAAATATTACATTACAACAATCCAAATTAGGTTGGATATTAGGTGGTTCAATTAACTCATTATCTTCGGCTGTCTGTAATGTTTCAGATACACAAATGTTGAGTGACCAAATCGCTCGGTTTTGGGAATTAGACACGTCAGTCGTATCACATAATAAACATTTAGAGTGGTCTCTTGAAGAACAGGAATGTGAACAAAACTTTGTAAACACTACCACCCGGCTGTCGACTGGGAGATTTTGTGTCACGATTCCGTTGAAATCATCACCAAATGTCTTAGGCGATTCATATAAACTAGCCAAATCACGGTTTTTACACTTAGAACGAAAATTTCTTATAAACTCCAATTTAAAAACCGAATATATAAATTTCATACAAGAATATAAAAGTTTGGGTCACATGAGTGAATCTACAATTTTAAATAATAAACAAATATGCTATTTCGCACCGCACCACGCTATAGAACGTCGAGATAGTTTAACAACAAAGCTTAGAGTAGTCTTTGACTGCTCGGCTAAGTCGTCGTCGGGATATTCTTTCAATGAAATACAAAAGGTGGGTCCTACGATACAGGACGATTTATTTTCAATTTTGTTAAGATTTAGACAACATAATATTGTACTCACAGCGGACATCGCTAAAATGTACCGCCAAATAAACGTGAACGAATCACATCGTAGTTTGCAGCAAATACTTTGGCGCGATGATCCCGGACAGCCGATTAAGGCATATAAATTAAACACTGTCACCTATGGAACTGCTTCGGCACCGTTTCTTGCAATACGGTGCTTGAAGCAATTAGCCAGTGAGTGTACCGATCCAGACATTCAAGAAATTATCTCAAGGGACTTCTACGTCGATGATTTAATCACCGGCGCTACGAACGTTGATTTGGCATATAACATATACCAAAATGTAACTAAACAACTTCAGTCTGGTTGTTTTCCTCTGAGAAAGTGGTGAATGATTTGGAACTGTTAAATAGGATTAAACCTGACGATACTTCCAATGCTCATTTTGATTTGTGTCCGAATTCTGTTTCAAAAACTTTGGGTATCTATTGGGATCACGTTATTGATAGCATTTGTTTTAATATATACCTAAAATTACCTAAAAACATATCGAAGAGAAATATTTTATCCACTATTTCCAAGTTATTCGACCCACTAGGCTTAGTTACACCTGTCACGTTACACGCAAAAATTGTGTTGCAAAGGTTGTGGTTATGTAGGTTATCTTGGGATGAGGATGTTCCTTCAGCTACCCAAATTTCATGGTCACAATTTGTAAATTCATTGACAGGATTAAATAATCTCAAAATCCCTAGGCATGTTATTTGTAACAAATATATCGAGTTACAGCTACACATATTTACAGACGCGTCAGAAGATGCCTATGGAGCCTGCGCGTATGTAAGATCCATCTCGGAAAATAATCAATTTTTTGTCAATTTATTGTGCTCCAAAAATAAAGTAGCACCATTAAAATCACAAACAATACCACGTTTGGAGCTCTGTGGGGCTTTATTGGGTTCTAGATTGGGAGATAAAGTGTTAAACGCAATGCGATTGCAGTTCAATAAAACGTTTCTTTGGACCGATTCCACCATTGTTTTAGGTTGGCTCAACACACCATGCAACAAGCTACAGACATTTGTCAGAAACAGAATAGCTGAAATAGTGTGTGACGGTACGTGGAGAAAAAGTAACATCAAGAATAACGAAGATGTGCGGGTGGATGGAGAAACTTCTACCACGCGTACTCGACGACGGAGGGCGTGCGCCGCTGAGCCAGTCAGCCTGTGACCACGGCCGGTGCAACCTGGTCGAAACGTCAGGCACCAAAGGTATGTGGAATAACCGCGTTTAGCCCCGTTATTAACAAATATACTGATAGTATGCAACGCGATAGTTTAAAAGTTAGCTGAAATACAGTCCATTACAAATATCCATTCATGGAGGTATGTTCCTACAGGTCTAAATCCTTCCGATATGTTAACACGTAGCATTGATGTTGCAAAGTTGATCGACTGTGAGCTGTGGTGGAGCGGCCCGACATTTTTACACCATCATGAATCCTTATGGCCTACAATTGATAAACGTACAAGCAATGTATCGTTACCTGATCTGAAACAAGAAGTTACGTCTTTGACTGCTCTGGCATCAGAGTCGTGGTTTCCATTTAACAAATTCTCCAATTTAAGTCGTATGCAGAGGTCAATGGCGTATGTACTACGTTTCATACATAATGCAAAATTTAAAGACAAAAGAAAGAAGGGAACATTAACAGTAACTGAATTAAATTTATCTACATACAAGCTAGCTCATATTTCGCAACAAGAAATATTTTCAGATGAATACAAAAAACTAAAATCAAATCAATCAATAAAGGATAGTTCATTAGTTGCTTTATGTCCATTCTTCGATGCTAAATCAAACTTAATCAGAGTAGGAGGGCGGTTACAAAATTCAGATTACGAATACAATAAGAAGCACCCAATCCTGCTGCATAAAAAACATATATTTTCAAGACTTTTATTCGAATATCATCACAAAATACTATTACATGCAGGGCCTCAACATTTGTTGTACTCCACTCGCGAGATGTATTGGACAGTAGGAGGACGAGACCTAGCAAGGTATGTTACTCGACATTGTGTTACATGTTGCCGTTTTAGTGGTAAAACGGTAACACCAATGATGGGGAATTTGCCAAAAGAAAGACTCACTACCACCTTCGCCTTTCAATGTACAGCATTAGACTATGCCGGTCCTGTCATGATTGCGAACAAAGAGGGGCGAGGGTGTCGACTTCTAAAGTCTTATATCTGCGTTTTCGTATGCTTCACCACAAAAGCCGTTCACGTGGAGTTGGTGAGCAACATGTCTACATCTAACTTTATATTAGCATTAAAGCGTTTTATTAGCCGACGTAGTAAACCCTCTTATATATACAGCGACAATGGTTCCAACTTTGTCGGCGCCCATAATGAGTTAAGCAGAATGATCTCTTCAGATGGAAACAATATTATTAGTAACTTAGCTCAACAATCAATTAAATTTAGCTTTTGCCCCCCTCATTCCCCCCATTTCGGAGGTTTACACGAGGCTGGCGTGAAACTAGTAAAAGGGCATTTAAAAAGAGTATTAGGTAATTCTAATTTAACATTTGAGCAGCTATGTACAACACTGACACAAATCGAGGCGATTTTGAATTCCCGACCTCTAAGCCCGTTATCCTCCGATCCTAACGACCTGCAACCTCTTACCCCTGGCCATTTCCTGATTGGCAAACGTTTGACGTCTTTACCAGAGCCCGACTATGTCAATGTTCCAGCTTCTCGTCTGGACAAATATAAGAAAATAGAACAACTTAGACAGCTGTTTTGGTCAAGATGGCACAGGGAATATATAACGAACCTTCAAACTCGTACAAAATGGCGATACAACAGTGGATCATTACGCATGGGAGACTTGGTTTTCATAAAGGACGAGCAGTCTCCTCCCATGAGATGGCCTTTAGGAAGAATAGTCAAGATATACCCTGGAGCTGATGGAATCACCAGAGTAGTGGATGTAAAAACCAGTTCCGGCACGTTGAAGAGATCCTTCTCCAAGATTTGTCCCTTACCTGCACCTGAAGATCAAAATGTGAAGATTGAAGCAAGGCTTCAATGAGGGGCGGCATGTCGAAGCGATCTCATGAAATCACCGATGCACGGCGCGGTTGAATACGCGACCCCCTGGCACTCGATCGCAATCACCGACCGTGCATACACGTTTGCTTTTGTATCTACTCATTATAGTATATCGCTTATTGTAACAGTGTTATTTACAAATAAATGTACACGGCTTCACCGACTGTCGAGTGATCATTTACAAAACCCACCTCCGATAACTCCAAGCCGCAACATTCCGTCAACGATCGCTGCGTTAAGTATGTTACGATATGGTTAGTCCTATGATGGGCGACTGTTTGTAGACCTATTTATTTACTAACGATACTGTAACACTGAATGTACGTAGGTAGGTACATTGTGAGTAAGTTTTTAGGTAAATTACAAAACATTTATGCGTTTATCGTCTTCCTTTATTAAAAACACCGATTGATACCCATTTCCCATATGGTTCCATGACAACTTCTCCATCTAAAGGTTGTCTGTAAGAGATTGCTCTTTAGCGATAAGGCCGCCCTTTGTACATTTATGAAACTGTAATCTCTTTATGTGAGTGTTTTATATTTGTGTTCAATAAAGTTTATTTCTATTCTATTCTACTCTACTCTACTCTACTCTACTCTATTCTACTCTATTCTGTTCTATATGAGCCGTTAAGTCAGAGTTCCCTGTCCCTTCCAAAACGGCAATAGGTTATTACGTGGGACAATATCTTCTT
Source organism: Thumatha senex (assembly GCA_948477245.1). NCBI lineage: Eukaryota > Metazoa > Arthropoda > Insecta > Lepidoptera > Erebidae > Thumatha > Thumatha senex. Next base: position 1,312,135 of record OX419731.1, read on the forward strand.
TATATTGGTGTATTTTCAGTTGCTTCCAAACTCGACCTGGATTTAGAACATGGGGTCTACTTTTATTTCGATGTTAGGCATATATCGTTTCGGTTTTGATTATTAGCACTGTTGGAAGCGAGTGTCGTCTGATCTCCTTTATCCCTAAAGGGGTAGGTATACTATATGCCCACATTTCACCGTATGCATTTTTTTTATCCTACATAACAGGCGGTGAGCCCATTGCCGTGTTGGAATGGACAGGCTGTGGCGACCTGCTGTTGAAATTTTTCAAGCCGCTCATAAAACCTTCAATTGGGCTTAACGACTGCCATTTTACTGGCAACCGGGACCAACGGGTTAACATGCCTTCCGAAGCACGGAAACGCTCGCAAATGTAAATATGCCACAAAGTGGTCACCCATCCAAGGACCACCTATAGCGAAAGTTGCTTAATGCAGTAATCGTTTACAGAACTCCGAAAGAGTTAGCCGGGCCACGAGCGCTTCAACAGACAAGAAATCAGAACAAGTTCTACTATAATCCTCCTTACTGGCATAAACGTAGTCTTTTATACGTTCGCGGTGTATACTCATACCTTTATATACTACCGGGACGAAAGAAAAGCGGGTCTACCAGTATTTGTACAAAGAAGCATAAGTTTACAAAATTACCTACATATGTGCGACTTATCCTCTTAAAGAATATTATACATAAGCCTACAAGATTGTAAGCTTAAAAGTATGATTACTACGTAATTTGTACCTAGAAAAATGTTTCCAAGGCCTAGCCTGGATCTCTTAAACGAATAAAATAAATAAATAATACGAATAAACTCACACCATATTATAGTAAAACAACCGAGAAAATTTACGACAAAAATTATGTTTTGCGGTAGTTTTTAAAATTACTGCTTATAGGTTTTCTTTTTTATCCATCACGCCTTATCCCCGAAGGGGTGGCAGAGGCATACATATTGTATGCTCACTTTTCACCATGTGTATTTCTGTCCCACGTAATAGGTGGAGAGCCCATTGCCGTGTCGAAATAGACAAACGCAGGTTGTGGTTACCTGCCGTTTAAAATATTTAAGCCGCCCATAAGGCCTTCAACTTGACTTCTTTTTTGAGATTTAGGTTTTATAACTGTACATTGATTTGGGTTTAAATGCTATCTTATTAAATGGTTTTATTTAGTTTAAGCCCGTATAGCCCTATACGAGTAATAATATAATGCTTCGAGTGTAGCGACGGGATGCTGGACTACGGCTACATAAATAAGTTTTGACTACGGTTGCTCGGTCACCTTTAGAACCATTGAGTTGAATTCGCATAAAGTTGCACTTTCAGCAAGATGATTTCCCAAAATGTTGACTATTTTTAATTCCGCAAAATGTTGAAATCTGATAAAGTTTAAAGTAGAATTCCTCGTAAGTTGAAATCAAGAAATGTTAAATAGTATATTATTTAACGTGTATTGTATTGTAAAACATTTGTTATTTCTATAATGTGACAATAATTGTTCTATAATAGTCGTAAACTATCTTTTACTGCCTTCTTTAGTGGCATTATACAATTATTTTTTCTTATGTACACGCGGGAATATTTTCCCTAATACATAATAGGTAGGTTATTGCTTACTTCTGTTACTTCTTTAAATATGTAAAACCTCATACAGCCTCACAGGCTCTCTGGTCAACATTATCGAAAACTCGAGAAATAATAAGTTATGAAACTGCGTTTATCTTCGTAAACATAAATAGTAAATACTTATAGGCTGCAGTAGTATAGTATACAGTAGTTTTAAGCATACTTTAGGTACTACATGTATTCTAGGTGACACTGTTAAAAAATATTTAAAATAAAAAATGAGCGACTTTTATGTGTCGAAGGTAAGAATCGTTTAGACACTCTAGTAGTTAGTATAATTTATATGAATTATCTAAGCATTCGCGTATAAAACCCGAAGGGGTGGCAGAGGCACATATACGCCCATATGTCACCGTAAGCATTTATGTCCCAGGCAATAAGGTGGTGGTGAGCCCAGTGTTGAAATGAATTCATTGTTAAAACTTTACGTAAGACTTACGGGCTATTAAAGGTTTGTTTATTACCTACCACGATAATGTGAGGACCAAGCAGGGCAGAATATAAAGGTGCAACGTGTCTGCCGCTGCGCAATTTAGTTAATGAATGCGAACCGGATCTTGATGTCAGTGCGGGGCGATAAAAGTAGCGATTTTAACTATATACTGAGTATTTGTTCCCGGTTGCCAGTAACATATATAAATATAGGTAAGTATATCGTTGGGACAACTCACACAACGTCATCTGATTCCAAACTAAGCAGAGCTTGTACTATGTTAAACTGATAAACATACTTAAATATTTCTAAATACATACATATTATAGATAAATAACACCCAGACGCAGAATAAACTATATATGCTCATCACACAAAGTTTTGTCCTGGGTGACTACCTCTTGAGTAGCAGTCGGCAACACTCCCACCGCGCCACAGAGGCAGTCAAACATGGCAGTCGTTAAGCCAAGGCGAAGCCCTTATGGGCGGCTTGAAAAGTTTCATCAGCAGGTGGCCACTATCTGCGTTTGTCAAGTTTTGGTTTAACAAAAGGTTAGCACAAAATGCATGTGGTGAAATGGAGGCGAATAATATGCCTCTCCCATCCCTGAGTATTAAGGTGCGAATTGGTAAATAAAAAAAAATACAGAATAGCTAACCATAGTTTACAGACTTACTTACCTGTATGATGCCAAAAAAATATTAAATACAATTTTTGATTTTGCGAGGGATGTTGGAAAATTGCGACCGCTCTCTATATATTATATTCCAAAACTAGTGCATTTACCTTGTTTTATGTGTAAAAATGGTAGTTTCTTAGACATAAAAGTTGTGTAAACGTGCTATAGTGAAAGACAGTGATATATTGCAGTGAAAAGCTATTTTACAACTTGTCGTGCAAATTCCACTGAAAGCCTCAATAACGCTCTACCACGTTATTGGGGCAAGGACACAGGATCTATGACTGGACTTGACATCGAAAAAAGACTAAACAGGACTAAATTAGAAGATAAGATTGAAGAAATATGATATAAAAATAAGATTTGGCTAAAAGGTCTAGGAAACAAAAAAAAAACATTTTTTTTTTTAATTTTAACTATGAAAAATATTCACTTATGACAATACTGGATACTATAATTATAAAATTATCCAATGTACCTTGAAGAATGGGAAGTCCACTAGTATGTGGATGCAACTTACAGTGATAATCTTGCAGCGTCCTACCTCACGGCTACTAGCGAAAAAGCTAGTGCTGCGACAAATGTTTGCAAGCGCAAGATTGGCAAGTACCTACAGTTGTCACTGTGCCCAATATCAATTCGTTCCATTTGGTGTCGAGACACTAGGTCCATGGGGTCGCGGTGCACTTGGTCTTTTCAGGGCATTAAGCAAGCGTCTTAGGGAAAAAAATGGCGATCCTCGTGCAGGTACCTTTCTCGCGCAAAGGCTTTCTATAACTATTCACGTGGCAATGCTGTCTGCATCATGGATACAGAGGAGACCCAGTTTATTTTTTTATAAATAGGTATTTTTCATTAAGGCATAATTTTTTTTACTAATATTTATGTATTTTTTTTTGTTATTAAACAGGTAATTTCAGCCTGGTTTCTTGGCCCCTCTCTTAGAGTCATTACACACTACATTTGTAACAGGAGTCAAGACGGTCCACTAAGCTGAAAATGTCACATAACTAGTCTCAGGCTGTACTATCCTTTACCTGAACAATTGAGAATTCCAAATACTTACATGTGTTTGAGGTTTTTGTTACTCAAGTAGTTTATCTACAAAGGAAGAAAGTACAGAATCAAACTTTCAAGAATATTACAAAACGTGCGGACGTCTTAAGGTTTTACCCGCGTAGTTCCCTTTCCCATCGAATTACGGGGACGAAATATATCCTAAGTTACTCCTTATAACATCATATATCTACCAGTTAAAATCGGTCCAGCCGTTTCTGAGATTAGCTGGAATAAAAACAGAGTTTTTTTTTTATATGTGTTTATCGTATGTACGAGTACTATCATAATGCATTTTGTGAAATGCAATTAATTTGGTATTACAAACAGACACTTCAATTTTAGACTGCACAAAAATCTTTGTAGTAAAGCTAGGCTAAAGTTAATAAAAAATCGTTTTATTTTTTACAAATAAGTACCAGTTTTCATGTGTTCTTTCAGTTAAAAAACTGTTGCGCAATTTTTCAAAGAACATAAAAATAAATAAAGTCAGAGTTGTTTAATTAAAAATTCAATTTTCGCAAAGTTATGCTCTTATACTTTTTGCTTTTAGCTAAAGGGGTGATATATTTTTGCGACTTCAGCTAAATTGAAAGTTTTTTGTACTGGGTTACTTTGAAGACCACAAAAATATATTTAAAGTGAATTGTTTTGTTGCTAGGGGCTTATTAAAATAAAGTTATACATAAATAAATTATTTATTTGTTAGGTAAAATTGCTACGGTAATATGGTAAAGGCACCAATTCTTGCCAATTCCGAGGGGTTCTAAAAATGGCACCTAATTCCGATGTTTTTGGAATATCGAGATTTTTCTGCAATTTACAGGTTCTTTTTCTCTATAAGATAAATTATTTATCTATTCATGTATATATGACCAAGTGGGTGCTTTGGTTTGTGTATGTTTTTAAATAATCGCTAAGTTTGACGCCAGCAGCCGACTCTAACGCGCTCTTCATACATTTCAGACCGTATGTAAGTGATAACTACGATTTTATAAATAGTGTTTAACAGGGTACTTTTACAATGTTTGATTTTTTCTTATGAATGAAATATTGGTAGAGTTTTAATTTTTTTCGATACCACATCATATTTGAGTATGTTTTTAACTAATTAAGGAGAAAATCAGCATTATATTTGATGTTTTGGTTTTTTGACCTAAATAATCCACAAATGTATATATCTATTTCCGATGTACAGTGAGGCGTCGTATTTTTTAATTATAGCAAGTCAAAGATTGACTATTTAGGTATTTCATTATTTCCTTGTATGGAAAAGCTAAGTAATAACATTTAGTTATTAATGTGTTCTGATATAATCTTCGGCGGGATTTATTTATTTTATCAAATATATCACAATTAAAAATTAATTTGTTTAGATGATATTACAAAAATCTTTAAGATTTTATTACTCGGATTTAGAAAACTTGATTAAGTATTGTAAAACTGTATTTCGATATATATGTATGTATATAACAAGCCTCCCAAACTCCCAATAAATGACATCGTGAACAAACACATACTCGTGAATGCTCACATATTTATACACATTAATTGATGGAATTTGGCAATCAAAACATTGCCGCATACCCGTTTACTGTTTATTGCCCAAAGGTAGTATATTCGAAATGATGAAATTGGATCCATGTATAACTTGTGACTATCATATTGATTACGTCCCATCTAAATTGAAAGTTTTTTTGTACTTGAGTAGGTAATTTGAAAACCTCAAAAATATATTTGAAGTGAATTGTTTTGTTGCTAGGGGCTTATTAAAATAAGGTTATACATAAACATTTAATTTGTACGGTAAAATTGCTACGGTAATATGGTAAAAACGCCCAATTCCGAGGGGTTCTAAAAATGGCATTGATTACGACAAAAGTGAAGTGAGTATTCTTCCACATCTTAGTATGTTCTCAGTTTCTTTCAAACCCTACTGTCTAGGAATTGAAGCCTAGGGTCCGCTTTATTGGCTGCTAGTGGCAGGGATATTTTGACTCAATTATTTTTATCATTGTGAGGAGCTACACGGCAACGGGTTTACCACTAGGCCGCAACTAATACTCAGTATGTTCTCAGTTTCTTTCAAACCCTACTGTCTAGGAATTGAAGCCTAGGGTCCGCTTTATTGGCTGCTAGTGGCAGGGATATTTTGACTCAATTATTTTTATCATTGTGAGGAGCTACACGGCAACGGGTTTACCACTAGGCCGCAACTAATACTCATACGTGTTTTTGCAAAGGTGCTAGCAAACTGAGGTGGTAAAGACAAATATTATTTTACTACTAAGTTCAGTGTTTCACCTAAGTTCACTAAACTCTCTCAAAGAATCGTTGAAGTTCTTCAAAGGTACACATTCAAGATTTTTGATATTGCCGTAATTCTAGGAATTGCCTGTATATTCTAATGGTTTTTAAGATTTGTACTATTATCACGGGGGGACTGACGTTCTCTACTTCTTCTAAGTCGTAATTTCCATTGCACTATGCTTCTCCATGAGTTCCTGTCCTCTGATGTTCTCTAATTTTTGACAAATTTCTACCTTACTTATGTGTATAATATTACCTACCTATGTATAAGTAACGAAAAATCACCTATACCAGTACCGCGCAACCACTATTGGACGTAGGTTCCAGATGTCAGTATAATTACAATCTTTAAAAAAAATTTGAAGACCCCTTACGCGGCTTGAAAACTTTCAACAGCAGATTGCCACGACCTACGCCTGTCCATTTCAACGATGGACTCACCACTCATTGACATGGGTGTATATTATACTACCACCCTTTCGGGGATAAACACGTAACTAATAATACTATTTATTATAGTTTATGCTATTATAATGGTCATATACCTCTAAAACTTAAATGTCATAATAAAATAAATCCTACACAGTGTAGATACATAGTTGGACAAACACTTTGAAAATAATACTCGAAGTATAACAAAAATAAAAATACCTTTTGTGGCATCTTAATGTAATTAATTATTGAAAAAAAAAACTAAAACGTGGACTTCGAAATTGAAAATAAAAATAAGATGAATAAGGAATGGAATCTTAATGTTTTTTATAGCCGAGTCAGTCAGCAAGCACCTTAAAAACTGGTAGTAGAAAATTAACATAAAGCCGATGGCAGTAGAGCCAACTTTGAAGTTTTCTCTACCAACGAGAATACTGTTTTCTTCGGTAAAGTTAGAGGTAGTCATGTCTCTTAGTTCTTTAGTAATTAACTAAATTAAGTCCATCAAATACATTGTTTTCTTTAAGTTTCTTTCATAGAGAATCAATTTGGATACAAGCCAAACCGGGTAAATGTTCCACTCCAATTAGCTCTAGCTTTAATAAGTTTGTATAATGTTTGGCTTAGTAGGATACTTTAGTAGTTTATTGTTAAAATGTAAAACTTTTATTGATAGGAAAATACAAAGAGGTCTTAGAAGATTGTGTAGTTGATACTCACGCTACCAATCTTATTGTCGTGTTGAAATGGATAGGGAGAAACTGTGGGGATTAAGCTTTTTATTTTCGGCTATGTTCGAAGCGGCTGTCATTTGATGTTAAAATAAAAAATAAATAAAATAAAAATATCTTTATTTTGCATAGACCATTTTAACGGCGCTTACAAAATGTCATACACTATTTAAAATATTTAAAGCGACCACCGGTTCGGAACGCGGCCCACCTGAGAAGAACCGGCAAGAAACTTAGGAAGGCTTTTTTTTTGATGGCCTATTTACAATTTAATATTATTTCATTTTGCCAGCAGATCATTTCCAGGCGTCCCTGTCCTGCAAATAGTCTGTAACGGAGTAAAAACCTTTTTCACAAAGCTTGTTTTTAATAAACTTTTTAAATTTATTTAAAGGTAAATTTCTCAGGTCACAGGGAAGCTTGTTGTAAAAGCGTATACAGATTATAAACCTGTAAGCTCGTTGACCGTCTGTTGGTCAGCAGATTCACTGCTAGTTAGGTGATGGTATGACCCGTTCTCTATCGCTGTACTATTTAATAGAATATTTTTTAACTTTGACCTTGTAGGAAGCGAGTGCCATCTGATATTGTAATCCTGCGAGGTCGACGTTGCAAATGAGATCACTTGGGCCTTGAAAATTTGATAGGTCTTCTCACACTCCCGTATAATCCCGTATAATACTGCCTCGGTGGCGCAGTGGTAGTGTATGAGACTGCCACGCTTGAGGTCCCGGGTTCAATTTCTGGGTCGGAACAAATATTTGTAAAATAAATAAATAAATATCCATCACGCCTTATCCCCGAAGGGGTGGCAGAGGCATATTATATGCCCACTTTTCACCGTGTGGATTCCTGTCCCACGTAATAGGTGGTGAGCCCATTGCCGTGTTGAAATAGACAGACGCAGGTTGTGGCTACCTGCTGTTGAAATTTATTAAGCCGCCTATAAGGCCTTCAACCAGGCTTAACGACTGCCATTTTACTGGCAACCGGGACCAACGGCTTAACGTGCCTTCCGAAGCACGGAAACGCTCGCAAATGTAAATGCCACAAAGTGGTCACCCATCCGACGACCAGCCATAATGAAAGTTGCTTACCTCAGTGATCGTTTACCGAACACTGAGTCCGCGGGGCCACGAGCGCTTCTTTGTGGATCACACAAAAATTTGTGTGATCCACAAATGTGTGTTTCGGAGTTTGGCTTGTATAATATGTATTCATTTTACAGGATTTATTATTTATTTCAAATTATATAAATAAACATAGTTTTAAAAATCTACTATTAATAATGGAAAAGGCTTATATAATCGTCAGTATAAGATACACAAAGACTTTACTAACTATTATATTACTATCACGGATAAAAGGTAGTAGGTATATTAAAAACTTCAATGGCTGAAAACTTCTGTTTTAAAGAGAATGTTGCGGAAACACAAGCCAATGAAGAGAACACTCCGACTGCGCTACTACTTAACTGTAATAACGAAACACTAAAAAACTATTAGCTACTCTCGTAACAATTAAGGATCTCTTAAACTTTCAAAGAGCTTTTCCCACTGCATCGTGAAACACAAACAAACTTACATTATTTGTTTGTTATACTTTGTTGCGAATAGCGCTGTCTCCTTTCTCTTCAAGTTTAGACGCTGAGAAATCGCTAGCTGCATTTGTTATATGAAAATTCAGTTTTAAAGCCACTGCAAGTTTGCACAATAAAATTATGAAGTTGAAAATACAAAGAAGGCAAAGAAACATTTTTTTGGCTCATAATTTTTAAATAAATTCCTTATGTATTGGTACTGAGACTAGATCGCCAATACCCAGTGCCTAACTTAGTTTTGGCGGTACCTGTAATTAAATCAGTAATCAGTATATGATTGAATGTCCACCATTCATCCATACACTGTTGAATTACGATAAATAGCGCTCACTTAAAACATTTAAAACCATATTTATAACTAGCTGAGCTCAGCGGCGTTGCCCGTGACATATTTAAAACCCCCGTGGCAACCACTTATTAATACCGTCGTTTATTAATATTACAATAATGATATGAAAAAAAGATTTGGCAGATTTGTTGATATTCATGATTATTACTCTGCTATTTAGGGTAGTAGCGTAATGATGTATAGCCTTCTAGTTGACGCTCGCGGCTCTGCACGCGTATTGAAATTTTCCCATTCCCGTTTCCCACAAGAACTTGTTCCCGGGATAAAAAGAAGCCTTTGCGTTATTCTGATGTGTAAGCTATATTATTTTAAAGTTTCATCAAAATCTTTTACAAAAATCTACTGAATAGATTTTGATGAAATATATATACATATATATATATTTCATCAAATATATATATATATATATATATATTTCATCAAAATCTATTCAGTAGATTTTTTGTAATAGAGTAACACACATCCATCCATACAAACTTTCGAGTTTATAATATTAGTAGGATAGCCTTCCGCGATAAATAAGCTATCCAACACAAAAAGTTATTTTAATTAAAATTAGTAGTTTCTGAAATAAGCGCGTTATAGTAAACAAACAACAATTCGAGCAAAATTTCAAACATTATTAAAAAAGTAATAAACGACGGGATTATATGGGTGCGCCGGGTGTTCGTATGTCATGGGCGAAACCGCAGTGGTTATGTAGTATCAGTATACATAGTATATATTCTAAGTTCAGAGATGCAACTTTAAGATATTTCTTTTATAAAACATGATTGATTTCAAGGTAAAATCGTAAAACTGGACTACACGGTTAAAACGTCACGTCGAGAGAGCAAACTGTTCATTTCGTATGCGTATTGCGTTTGAGTGTGGAAGACCCCACTTTCACTAAGTACATTATTATGTAGCCGAGGATTTTTAGACTTGGTTAACACCAACAGATTTCCTGTCACGTCAAAGTGTTTAAAATCCTTTCAAAAGTATGTGTTTAGAAAAATAGTTAATGATTTTGTTACCTTTTTTGACTCTTTTGACTGTTTTATACTTACAAATTTAGTTATATAGGCTTGTAAAGCAGTTAGTTAGTTCAGTTGGTTTGGATGCTAAAAATACATAAATATTATATAAAACAAACTAAATATAAATATTTGTTGGGACAATTCACACAACGTCATCTGATTCCAAACTAAGCAAAGCTTGTACTATGGTAACCAGATAACTAAACATACTTATATATTTCTAAACTATAGATAAATAAATGACACCCGGACACAAAATAGACCATCGTGCTCATCACACAAAGTTTTATCCTGAGTGGGAATCGAACCCATGACCTCTTTCTTAGCAGTCGGATACTGTCCCACTGCGCCACAGAGGCAGTAAAGCTTTTTGCTTGTGCTATGGAATCTAGACAACGGATAAACATACTTATATATATCTAAATACATACATATAGGAAATATCCAAACTTCGAAACAAACTTTTGGGTGACACAATATTTATACCGACCCGGGAATCGAGTTATTTTGTTATATTTCAGAATAAAAAGGAATTAATTTATGGATTAAATTACAATTTATGGATTAAAAATGGATTACGAAATTAAATGGATTACGATTAAAAATGGTTATGAAAATTAAAAGGCTTGTAATACAAAGTTTTACAAGCCTTTTAATTTTCATAATCCTTTTAATATTCCCCGTTGCTCGCTAAGCCTCAAGAAGCAGCTAAAGTTTAGATTTTAGTTTTCGGCATTATTTTGAGCGATTTCTTACTGACCTCCCAACCCCGTAAGGGCGCCTGCGTCATTGCCTCGTCAGTTAGTCATACTTCGAACCCCCCATGGCACTTATTTAATTCCGTCATTTTTTAACGTTATAATATTATATAAATATTTACCCGATTAGTTGACATTTCTGATTGTTGCTCCGCTCCCCTCGGTGATAACGTGATGATATATAGCTTTATAGCCTTCGTCGATAAATGGACTATCAACACACAAATTATTTTTGAAGTTAATGCTTCTTTTGGCGCGTTAGGAAAAAATGATGAGAGTATTTTTTTACGATACGCGCGCATAAATAATTAAATAAATATAAATATTGTGGGACAGTTTTCACACAGCGCCACCTAGCCCAAAGTAAGCTAATATTAGCTTGTGTTATGGGATCTAGATAACTAATAAACATACTTATATGTTTCTAAATACATACATATTATACATAGGAAACACCCAAACTCCGAAACACACATTTGTGGATCACACAAATATTTGTTCTGACCCGGGAATCGAACCCGGGACCTCTTGCGTAGCAGTCGAATACACTCCCACCACGCCACAGAGGCAGTCATACCGTCACGAAAAACCAACACCATGAAGTTAGCTGATAAGTGTTTCCATGACAACTTATAACTACATTCAAAGTTGTTTTCATTATTTTAATGTTTTTTTCTTACAAATTTATCATTCCAGTAACAAACAGAGTTGTAGTATATGTGATGAAATCTTATTAGACTATAGCAGTATAACTTCTGACGCGTGTACATAATAAGTACATACACATTTTATTTCAATTTATTTGTGTTCCGAAGATTAGCGCGTTCAACCTAGCAAACAAACAAACTCTTTAGCTTAAATATTAGTTTTGCTTTAGAATATTTTTATTTACGACGGTTACATATTTTATTTACGGTTTTCATATAATTTACAATTCATTGTTTATTCAAAGGGTACCGAGTAGGTAGTAAATATTTCCACATTTATCATTTTCACACAAACCACAATCAATTACACTTATACAAATAATGCTCACAGTATAATGGTTCATATTGTGAAAATATTTACAACACATAATAAACAAACAAAACATCAACTTCGTTTACTCTCACAATAAAACCAAAGTAGTTGACTTTGAGCTTACTATATTTTCTGTTTATACTGCTCAAACAGTAAACACTAACAACAATATGGCTATTGATTTACAAAGGATGTTAATAAATGCATACATACATACATATTTTCATGCTTTTTCCCTAAAAGGGTAGGCAGAGGCATACTATACGTCCACAGTTCACCGTATGCATTTTCGTCCCAAGTAACAGGTGGTGAGCTCATTGCCATGTTGAAATGGACAGGCGCAGGCTGTGGACACCTGCTGTTGAAATTTTTCGAGCCTCCCATTAGGCCTTCAACTGGGCGTAACGACTGCCATGTTACTGGCAACTGGGACCAACGGCTTAACGTGCCTTCCGAAGCACGAAAGCGCTCGCAAATGTTAATAAATTCAATGTAATAAATACGCGGGTAGAAATGAGGACATATCCATTGAATATTGTACTAGTGGACGCTCCGCGGTTTCACTTGCGTAGTTTTCGTTTGCGTAAGAATACAAGGATAAAATATAATTTAAATTACTCCTTATAACATCAGCAATCTGTTAGTGAAAAGCCATTTTATCTGTTAGTAAAATCAGTTCAGCCGTTTCAGGGATTAGCCAGAACAATCAGGCAGACGCAAAAATATTAATATTGTTTTTTTTAAATGTAATTACCGTTACACTTTCACATGCATTCAGTGAAAACTATTAATTTGGAATTATAAACACACTTGAATTTAATTTATTTGTATCAATATAGAGTTTCTCTGCCATTCAAGGGTGCTTTCACTTTTCTCCACCAAGCGTCCCCACCAGCGGGCTAAATTCGTAAGATGTTTATTAAGATTCGGCTTAGTAGAAGCTAAGAAGACTAAGTAGAAGCTTAGTAGAAGCTAAGAAGATAAGACTCTATGTACTTTACTCAGCAAGTGTCCCTTAATCATTTTCACACACAGTTCTATTTTTGTCAACCCTATATTCCCATTTCTCGAAGCGTCCGCTATCTATAAGCCCGCATTTCCTTCCTCATTTGCCGAACTCTTTGGAGACCAGTTTGCTCAGATAAAATGCGTACTTATACTCCGTCGAGATTAGGGAATATCAAGATTGAAAACCACTTTTACCTTCAATCTACGTATTTGTATTGGGAATCAAAGGTAAGGGTGGGCGAAAATATTGTTTCGTAAAAGTAGTAAAATTTTATTGTGGAGTTTTCTTTCGTATTGTCAGCAATGATACCCGTCTCATACAGATGACTGTATGAGACAGTAAGTCTACGTACATCTACCCTCGATGCTATTAGATAGCAGAAAGTTACTGTATCCTGATGTCTATCGATCATGGTAGCAGACTTGCTACTTATAGGTGGGACCAAATAGCGCTCGTGGCCCCGCGGTCTCAGTGTTCTGTAAACGATCACTGAGTTACGCAACTTTCACTATGGCTGGTCCTCGGATGGGTGACCACTTTGTGGTATTTACATTTGCGAGCGTTTCCGTGCTTCGGAAGGCACGTTAAGCCGTTGGTCCCGGTTGCCAGTAAAATGGCAGTCGTTAAGCCTGGTTGAAGGCCTAATGGGCGGCTTGAAAATTTCAACAGCAGGTAGCCACAACCTGCGTCTGTCTATTTCAACACGGCAATGGGCTCACCACCTATTACGTGGGACAGGAATCCACACGGTGAAAAGTGGGCATATAATATGCCTCTGCCACCCCTTCGGGGATAAGGCGTGATGGATATTTATTTATTTATTTACCAAATACAGTAGTCAGAGAGGACAGATCGCCAGGCTTAGCGATCCATGCATACTTCTTTCGCTTATTGCGGATTCATCAATTGCGTCATACATGCACGTCTGGGTATCCGAGTACTTTTGACTTTGACCAAATAAATATTGACGAATTTCATACTCGTATGAAAAATGCATGATTGCATGTAAATTATTTTGTTACCTCTATACCTACCTCTCTTATTTATTTTAGTGTAATGTACCAGTCTTATGTGTTATGTTATGTCCAGTTTATTTTGATATTTCGTATTTTAATTATAACATTCTGACTGCCTTGGTGGCGCAAAGGTAGTGTATGCGTCGGCAGCGCTGAGGTCCCGGGCTCTAATCCCAGGTCGGAACAAATATTTATTATGATCCACAAATGTTTGTTTCCAAGTTTGGGTGGTTCCTATGAAAAATATGTATGTATTTAGAGTATATAAGTATGTCTATCCACAAGTTAATATTAGCTTTCTTTGGGTACTTTCTTTTTACATAGCGCCATCTAGCGCTGTGTAAAAAAGTCCCACTATATTTATTTATTTATAAAGCATTTTTTTGATCATTTATAATGATTGAAATGATGAATGATGATGATGATGTCATTAAATTAATTACTTAAAACATGAGAATAATATTAAAGTCTTATTCTCATGTTTGAATTTTATATATATATATATATTTATTATGGTTTTGGTATTATTTGCACGTTTAATGTTAACGTACTTTTAGTTGGAATGAATGGTAGGTATATGGCTAAACTAATTGCAATTCTAACGTAACAAAAGAACACATTACAGAAAATTATTTATTTTAAATCGCCGCGTTGCTTCGCTTCAAAGCTTAAAGTCCGATTTAGCTTTCTACCTGAAATAGCATTTTCCTACTTTGTTGTCATAGATGGTAGTGGCGCTTACGTGCCCACCTGCACCGGTTTAAGAGGCCAGTTTAATTCTTAGGTTAGTGTTGGACAAAAATAGTGTATTTATCGCTCATTTAAAACGAGGTAGAACGAGTGTAATTTATTATGTTACTTGTTAATACGAATACGCTATGGGCTAGTTCGGTCGGATTACGTATAAACCCTTCAAAGTCACAAGCCATTGTCATTGGTAGTAAATACCAATGTGGTATTCTTCCGGTGTCAGAGATGAGTCCTGTTGTGTTGGCTGGTACTCGAATACCATTTTCGGATAGTGTGAGGAACCTGGGTGTGACTATGGATACTTCGCTTTCTTGGAGCGCTCATCTTAGCGACGTCAGCAAGAAGGTACATTTTTCGTTTCATTCCTTGAAAAGTCTCCAGAGCTTTCTGCCTTTGGGAGCTAAAATTGGTCTTGCTCAAACTCTTATTCAACCCATTATTGACTACGCTGATGCCTGCTATTTAGACGCCACTGAGGAGCTTCTAGATAAACTTGAGAGGTTGCAAAATTTATGTATACGCTTCATATTTAATCTTAGAAAGTATGATCATGTTTCCCATCTTCGCAAAAAACTCAAGTGGCTCCCAATCCGCCTTCGCCGTAACACTCGAATTCTCTGCCTCCTTTTCAATATCCTTTACAATCCTTCCTCACCTACCTACCTAAGGGAGCGGTTCACGTTTGTTCGCTCTGCCGATGCTTCTTGCAGATCAAATCTACGTTCCAACCTAAAGTTTCCAAATCATAGAACCAATTTCTGCTCCTACTCCTTTACTGTGCATGCGGTCAGATTGTGGAACTCAATTCCACCTATTATCAGAGACAGCAAATCTGTTACTACTTTTAAGAGGAAAGTCCGTGAACACTATCTCTCTACACTGTAAATCAATTTTATTTATATGTTTATAAATATTTAATTAGTATTTATTTATATGTGTAAGTATATTTATTTGGTATTTATTTATCTTATTTTATATTTATTTGTTGTTATATATTATATAGTGTTATTTAGTTACGCTCTTTTGTATGTGTGTTAATTTTATTTTCTATCTTTGCTCTCTTACTTACACACTTTTACTTATTATTTTCCTATTTCACGTTCTCCTATCGTCGGTCTGCTGGGAGATATTTCTTTTAGAAATAAGCAGTACCATTGTACCTATGTGTCCTTCAACTATTGATATGTGTTACCTAGTGTGTACATAAATAAAATAAATAAAATAAATAAATAAATACGTTTGCACGCCAACATGAGGCAGAATGCAAAAACTTTATTATATATTTCAACACCAGTATTGATTGTATACCATATTCTAGCAAATAAACGAATTTGAATTAAATGAATTTGAAAAAAATAATTTGTTTGGAAATTTAAAAAAAGTTATGTTATGTTGGCGATAGTCTTTTCAACAATAATGAAAAGTCGCGTAAAATACTATAAATATATTTGTTACTACCTGCGATTTCGCCCGTGACATACTTTGAACAAGCGTCGCATCTATTTTAACCCGTCGCTTATTACTTTTACAATAATGTACGAAAATTTGACCGAATTGTTGTTTGTTTGGTTTAACGCGCTAATCTCAGAAAATGCTGGTTTGACTTAGCCAGTAGATATTTTTCGGGGATGGCTGTAGGCTATAATATATCATTACGTTACTATCCGGAAGAGCGTAGTAGTAATTATGAACATCAAAAATCTGGCAAATTCTCATACATTATTGTAAAACTAATAAACGGCGGTATCAAATGGGAGCCAAGGGGGTTTGACATATATCACGGGCAAAGCCGCTGATATCAGCTAGTTATTAATATAGAATAAATAAATAAATAAATTAATAAATATCCATCACGCCTATCCCTGAAGGGGTGGCAGAGGCATATTATATGCCCACTTTTCACCGTGTGGATTCCTGTCTCACGTAATAGGTAGTGAGCCCATTGCCGTGTTGAAATAGACAGACGCAGGTTGTGGCTAACTACTGTTGAAATTTGTCAAGCCGCCCATAAGGCCTTCAACCAGGCTTAACGTGCCTTCCGAAGCACGGAAACGCTCGCAAATGTTAATGCCACAAAGTGGTCACCCATCCGAGGACCACCCATAGTGAAAGTTGCGTAACTCAGTGATCGTTTACAAAACACTGACACCGCGGGCCACGAGCGCTTCAAATTTATTAATATAGCTTTAAATGTTTTAAGGTAGTGCTTAGTTATCATAATTTAACAGTGAATGGATGAATGGTGGACATTCAATCATATACTGATTACTGATTTAATTACAGGTACCGCCAAAACTAAGTTAGGCACTGGGTATTGGCGATCTAGTCTCAGTACCAATACATAAGGAATTTATTTAAAAATTATGAGCCAAAAAAATGTTTCTTTGCCTTCTTTGTATTTTCAACTTCATAATTTTATTGTGCAAACTTGCAGTGGCTTTAAAACTGAATTTTCATATAACAAATGCAGCTAGCGATTTCTCAGCGTCTGAACTTGAAGGAAAGGAGACAGCGCTATTTGCAACAAAGTATAACAAACAAATAATGTAAGTTTGTTTGTGTTTCACGATGCAGTGGTAACAGCTCTTTGAAAGTTTAAGAGATCCTTAATTGTTACGAGAGTAGCTAATAGTTTTTTAGTGTTTCGTTATTACAGTTAAGTAGTAGCGCAGTCGGAGTGTTCTCTTCATTGGCATGTGTTTCCGCAACATTCTCTTTAAAACAGAAGTTTTCAGCCATTGAAGTAAAGGAAGTTTTTAGTATACTACCTTTTATCCGTGATAGTAATATAATTAAGTATTTGTGTATCTTCTGCTAACGATTGAAACGTTGAAACGTCAGGCAATTAAAAGTACGTGAAATAACCACGCCTATCTCCAGTTATAACAAATACAGCAACAATCACAATTTTTTGCGCCGCGGACGTAGTGTTCTGTAAACGATCATTGCGTTAAGAAACTTTCACTATGGCTGGTCCTCGGATGGGTGACCACTTTGTGGCATTTATATTTGCGAGCGTTTCCGTGCTTCGGAAGGCACGTTAAGCCGTTGGTCCCGGTTGCCAGTAAAATGGCAGTCGTTAAGCCTGAAAAATTTTAACAGTAGGTAGCCACAACCTGCGTCTGTCTATTTCAACACGGCAATGGGCTCACCACCTATTACGTGGGACAGGAATCCACACGGTGAAAAGTGGGCATATAATATGCCTCTGCCACCCCTTCGGGGATAAGGCGTGATGGATATTTATTTATTTCACAATTTTTTAAGTGACACTTTTTTATCGACGTTGTGAGAACTTTTTTAAGATTAAAAAAACGTCGTCACGTTTTTTGGTTACGCGCCACGTTGTTTTAAAGTGAAAATTCTTTATCATAAGTGAAGAAATTTTATAGCTGAAAAAATGTCGTATAGAAGTTTCACTTCTTACCTGTGTACTCTGTAACACGCACATATTTTTTTAGTATTAGCAATACTGAAAAAGTGTGATTGTTGCTGTCATTTTCAGCCAATCCTCACAGCTTACAACTAACTCTTCAAGAAACTTATTTGAGTACAAGAAATGTGCACGTTATTTAAATAATCCTAACGTGACAGCCCTATGTACAATCTGTGACTAGAGTTGTCTCTACCCGAGTGATTTGCATGATAACATCCTTCCCACTCTCCCCTTTCCACCTCTGTGTCACAAATATTCTTCATTTGCCCCCAATGTTGGGTACATTGGGGGCAAATGAAGAATATTTGTGATCCTACGATTGATTTACGCATTTAAGATTAAAATGCTATACAGGAAGGGTTGGTTTGTGTTTATTGTTTTTGTTTTAATATTCTTTTGAAACAGAATCTTTGTAGGTACTTATTTAAACAAAGTTTTATAAAGTAAAGCTTTCCAGTCATTCTAATAAATGCGTAGCTTTTAAATAAAAACAAAATAAAAAGATCAAATGAGGTTAAAAGCGCTCGTGGCCCCGCGGTCTCAGTATTCTGTAAACGATCACTGAGTTACGCAACTTTCACTATGGCTGGTCCTCGGATGGGTGACCACTTTGTGGCATTTACATTTGCGAGCGTTTCCGTGTTTCGGAAGGCACATTAAGCCGTTGGTCCCGGTTGCCAGTAAAATGGCAGTCGTTAAGCCTGGTTGAAGGCCTTATGGGCGGCTTGAAAAATTTCAACAGCAGGTAGCCACAACCTGCGTCTGTCTATTTCAACACGGCAATGGGCTCACCACCTATTAAGTGGGACAGGAATCCACACGGTGAAAAGTGGGCATATAATATGCCTCTGCCACCCCTTCGGGGATAAGGCGTGATGGATATATATATATAAAAAGGTCAAATGAATATGCATGTACGATTAATGAATTAAAAATTGAATAAAAAGTTTGTATGGACCGCGAAGCCTGGCGATCTGACCTCTCTGGCTACTTCGTCAGGTATACATCGTGATGGTAGATAGATTAATAAATAATGCTACTAAAATATTGCATAATTATGTTGTTTAGAACAGCGAACGAGTGACCCATGAATAATTATTAGTTCTGTCAAAATTAAAAAATATAACCCTAAAACGATTTAAAAGATAAAGCCCACTAACAGACGACTTTTGTAGTCTAATACTTATAATAAATAGGGCTCAGCTGGTTATCCTTTGATGATACCCTAAACGTTGTTTGGTTTAGAATTTATTATGATTCTTAGTTATCACCGTAGTTATTAGTCATTTCGAAGGGTTTAGGGCACCATATCGAAGGAAAAGTATTCTATGAAGTATATTTAGGTCATTATGAGGCCCCACCAAGATTTCCGGGGCCCGAGCAACATCAACGGCAAGCGGTGCACCTGCTGACTGACGTACGAGGCATCGACGTAGGCTGGGAGGTCGTATCTTACCGGGTTGGGAGGTTAGGCGGTAGTCGCTTAAAATAAGACCGAAAATCCTGCTGAATTTAATGCAGCAAAATCAAGCGATCAAGCTTCAAGAATCACGCGGTCACCCATTCGTAACCAGCCATAGCGAATGTTGCTTAACGCAGTGATCGTTTACAAAACACTATGTCAGTGGGGCCACGAGCGCTTTTCCTTACAGTCAAATCATTTAAGGTTAGAATATTCACATCAAGTTTTAAATTTAATCGTAATACCCATAACGTTTAGGTGCTTATTTTGTTAACTTAAACATCTTGTTTATCCTAATTAAAACGAACAGAAATACTTGTTAAAAATGTAACTGTAATGAAAACAAAGGTACATAAGGTAAAGGTAATGGCAGTAATTTAATCACGAATATTAAATGATAGTCACGAGCCGCAGCCCTGAATTTAAGTAGACTCCTTAACAAGTGTCTGTGGCAGAAAGGTCATTTACAAGAACCGACGAATTAGCATTTTGTTTTGATAACATTTTAAAGTAAGCACCTCAAGTGTCAAAGGTATCTTGACCACGTTCTTTCATTAATATGTTTGTTGTTAATGTACGAGTAAACTCGCACATTTATAGAGTTTTTATTTTATGCTGAAGATTCCTCACGCTATTCATTGTAACTATATAATTAAGTCAATTAACAATACACGTGGTAAGAAGAGACGATTCCGGCTATCCCCATCTATCATATATATATATACTTATCCGTACCAACTTACTTATTTGTACCAAGTTTCATTGTAAATGTAAATTTTATACCAAGATATTATACTTAATACATAACTTACAATTTTATGTAAGCTGTTAGTGTATTTTATAAAATAACACATTAACTGTACGGATATTTTTATTTATTTATCACGCCTTATCCCCGAAGGGGTGGCAGAGGCATATTATATACCCACTTTTCACCATGTGAAATTATGTTATATTTATAACGTAGTAGGTGTTGAAATTTTTCAAGCCGCCCAAAAGGCCTTTAAAGTTACTTGACGACTGCAATTTTACTGGCAACCGGGACCGAGTGCTTCACGCTCGCAAATGTTAATAACACAAAGTGGTCACCCATCCGTGACCAGCCATAGCGAAAGTAGCTTAACGCAGTGATCGTTAACAGAACACTGAGACCACGAGCGCCGAGGGTGATAAAATAATATACACAATATTATGTTACATGCACAACTACTCGTACATTCTGCTATCCCAATGTTGCTAGGGCTTGTTAACTATTTGTGTTATGATAGCGTCTGCATCATTGCCGTTAAGCACACAGTGTACGTGAATAATAATTTAAGCTATAGTTTGTGGCAATGTGCCAAGCTTACCGACGCTCCAGTATTCAGCTCTTACCCACTCATCTGGATTATTATCTCGAATTTCTAGATAATGGTAAAGCAATAAGAATTTCAGCTTGATCTCAGACAATCGACGTCCACAGTTCATACGCGACAATCGAATATGATATAACATTGATAAAATGTTGAATATCTCTGACTTTTCCCATATTCGTACTTTGTTTTGTTTTTGTTGTACTTTTGTCATATATGTGTATGTCAATCTTTATATTTAGAAACTTTGTAGGATTAAGTACAGAACATGGTCATTCAACACAACGCTTAATTTATTAACTCGGAAATATACTGGAAACTTAATTACCCGGATACATGACCATTGAATTATTATGGAAGTTTAAATTATTTAGTACAAGTCAGAGGCCTCGTACCTACTTCAAATAAAATAATGATGAGATGAGAATTACGTGCGGTTATTTATTTTTAACATTATTATTGTGTATTTATTTTATTTATTTGTTTATATAAATACTAATGTATGAGTAATAGTAGGAGGATTACGTTTACTAATACTTGTTAAAGTGTGTAAGTGTAAATGAAAGTGCATGACAATGTTTTTCTATTAATTATCTAAGTATAAATTACAGATTTATGACATTCTAATAAAAATAATGTGAGATCATTCAGCACAATAGCAGTAAGTTTAATAAAATAATGGACGGGCAGACAGCATATCAGACAGAAACAAAAGGGAAAACGCAAATGAAAAAAATAAAAGCACCACACATGGACCTGGTTCTATTAAATTTTCGTGATTCGAGCGTAGACAGATCAAATTGTGAAAAAATGTCCGACTAGCTCCCGAAGTATGGAATAAAGGTAGAGCTGAATTTAAGATTTTTTGCCTACAATGGAGTACCTAGTTCTTATTTTTTCAAAGACACATAAATACCTTGTTCCTGTGTTCGAGGTTTTGTGAATCTAGCCTGGTACTTTTTCATTTTGATGTGTGAGTTTGATAAAATACTTGTTTTCATTTATATTTAATAGGTACCTAAATAACTGGCAAAGGAGTTCTTGTAACAATAGAAGTTTAAGCAAATGACACTATGACTGGAAGTGATTGTGCCTTAAATTTTCAAAGAAAAGAAGTGGTAATTTTGGCTCAACAAAAATAGGTACAACTTAAAATTTGAAAAAAAAATTTGAAATGAAAATTATTCAAGTAGGTCATGAAGTAACACTTATGAACGTCAAGATCATATCCAGTCTTATATTATGTTAGAAACAGTAAAGTTAAATTGTCCATAAAAGTAAATATTTAAGATATTATAAAACTTTATTTATTAGTAAAAAACATTAGGCAAATAGTAGTTCTTTACATTTTCTGCCTCAAAATACACCAAAAGCAAAATCATAATTTGTATTTTGTTTCACTATTTTCACAGACTGAGTTCATGTATTTCTACTTTTGTGAGTGTCTGCATGGTTGAACATGTTCATAAAAGTAACAGAAGCTTTGTTCAGTGAATTTTGAATCCTTTGCAATTAATGCATATAAAGAAACAAATTTTCTAATTTATGTACATGGATAGTTTGAAAGCTAAATTGTGAGTTAAACAAAATTGTAAACGTTCTTTGATTATACGTTCTTTATACGACTAAGTATATTTAACTGAAAATATCTATTATTTTTGATTTCAATAAAATATTATTGTATATACATTTATTGGGAAGTCAAAATTACATTTTGCAGAGCAGTTTACAACGGAGATTGACCAAATCTTATACCATTGTTTTTTATTTTAGATTTTGAAAATATAGATCATTCTAAGAAAATAATTACATCATATGTTAATTACTAACATTGAAGAATGGAAAATACGTTCATTTTAGAGTTTTTGAAAAGTTCATCTTTGAAAATGAGCTCTAGCTCTGTATTCCTTGACTACGCAACCAACAGCCTATGGTTCATTAATTTAGGAATAAACTTTTAAGCCACTCTTACCCATTTCTTTCAGCTAAAAATAAGCGTAAATTTTATGTATGAAAAACAGGAGGACACGGATCACGAACATATACGAGGTACAAAAACATAACTGCTATTTTAAAACCCACTTAATAATATAGTGTAACCTGCCTACTAATATTTCAGTGTGGAATTTCATAATAAGGGTTGACAATGGTTCCCAACAATTCCATGTTTCCCGAGGGAGTCTTCAGAATTCACTATATGACCTGCTAGATACATTTCCAATGTAGGCATTTCTTTATCTGTCAAGTTTTGTGTCTAATATACAAGTGGCGAAGGAAGTGGTGAACGTGGATATTAAAAATAAGCTATAAATGTGTGAATGTAATTTTTAATGTCTGTTAAAAAAGGTAAGTAGCCTTTAAGGTTGTCAAAAAGTTCCAGAAAAATATTATTTCAAATTAACTTTGATAATTACACAAAAACGATAATATCATTTTTGTATTATTTTTGTATTAGTTGACTAACTTAATAAAAATATAACTAATTCCCTATACTGTAGGTAATTGACTAGCGCAGTTTTGTGTATTTTTGTAGGTTTATTAAGGATATAGAATTAATCAAGGTTTTGGTGTCTTTCGTACCACTTGTACCATTGATGGTACAATATAATGAAAAATTACGATCATTCTTTTCTATACTTTTCGTGGAACTATGACTCCAAACTTGGATTTAGAGTGCAATAAATATTTCACGTTTCAAGAGGTATTAATTCCCTTTAAAGAGTCAAAAGTTTGACATTCTCAGGCCACGTCAATAAAAATCTCATTTATCTTCCATTGACCTTATAAATCACTGACGAAGAAACATTTCGCAGGACCTCATAAGTCACTGACAAGCAATCATTTCCCGGGACCCCCTTCCGATTGATCTCAGACGTGTTTTTTGCTATTTTATTACATTCATTTGTACCAATCATATATTATTTTTATCAAATGCGAAGTAACGGGAATTTCTCATTAAATTCCTATTTGATTGTCAGTATTTTGTATATTTGTAGTAACAATATTGAGATTTATATTTGAAATCGTCCCACATTCTTTTTTTTAATACTATACGCGCTACAGTAAAGGATCTAGATACTAAGCCATATTGCATGTAAATTATTTAAAGTCAATTTATACAATATCAAGAACGGTTGTCAGTTCAGGCGGTTGAAAAACTGGTTCATGGTTTAACTTCTAAGATATGTAAAGTCTGCTGTCATTCGTTGATTGTTCAGCTTGAAACAAGGTTTATTGTCTATCATTATTTAAACAACCCCTCATTTGCTCGAACATAATGCGGATAACCGACCTATTTCAACTGATATTCATGATATTTGCTGGCGCATTTTATGTCTATTCAATCTCTGTCCAACCCTATCATATCGGTTTACCACACTTTACACCAAATACGCAAACCTATCCATCTCGTTTATCAGTGAAACCAAGCATTTGGTTTCTGAAATCCTTTGTAAAGTTTACAATAGGCTTGGCATTTAAGTCAATTATGCAAGCACATTTGACATTCTACAATCATTGTCGAAGGAATTGGACAACTTGTTGCATAAAAATCGTATCAGTTTTTTTTTTATGTTTATTGCATTTAGACAGACGGCGGTTTTCTTTAATTTGACCCGCGTGGTTCAAACCTTTCGATGGGGTTTTCGACTACTTCGACTTAGCTGATTCTTACGAAACTTTGCATACATGTTGCGTTTCCGTCACAATGTAGGTAATGTCTTAATAAACTAGCTTTTCATGTGGCTCAGGTCTACTTTATCTCACATTCTCCATATTCACAAAGACAATAAAAGGAGATGAGGGCACAGTTTTCTGCAAAACGGGGAAGTTTACTTTTTTGGAGTTATTAATAATTATTATTGTTTTACGAAATACCAGTAAGCATTATTTTTTATCACTCAAACAGATTTTTACCACCGTCTACAAAGAGTTCATAACTCTTATAGGTGGGCATTTCTTTAAAGACTTACCTTTAAAGAAATTTAAAGTTGCTGTAATTAGCCGCTTATAAGGCTACACTAAGTACGAGTGACTATTTACATGATACAGAAACATGGATGTGAGTTACTTATTAGGATAATGTGGGTCATTATTGATACTGCTGTGCATTTTTTCTTTCCACATTCTTACTCACAGACTTTACCTGTTGCTTTGCGAATCTGGCAGAATATTAAATGTAGGGTCATTCATAATGACGTTCATAAGTGTTTCTATGTTACCCAAATGAATAACAATAATTTTAATTTTTAATTTTATCACTAAAGCAGCAGCTTTCTCTTAAAGAATTCTAATACAAAAAATAACGACTCACATAAAAGTTTTCAAAAACAAAGGCTGTGGGGCAAACTTGTCGACCCATGTCAATGTATGGAATATTCTTACATATTTGTAAAATTGCGTTCCAAATGCAGTCCCACGATATTTTCCGCCTTCACGCCAAATCACCACGCGTATAGGGTAACTTCATATTACTAATATTTACTGTGATGAAGATATTTTTTAAATGAAGCCTACTAATTTGGCAGATGTCCGTGACTTCACTCGCACAAAACTTACCTCTAATAATACTTTTAGTGGTTTTTGAGTTTATTTGGACACTGAAAAAGTGATAAACGCTGCGGAGACTTTATGTACGTGCAAGATGTATAAATAATAATAAAATCATTTAATTTCTCACAACAATATTAGACACATTAATATCATTTTTAAACCTTCGCGGTTTATATTCATATTTTATATAGTACTCGGGACTTCACGCGAAGTGTCGCCGGCCTTATCCTGCATTATAATAATAATGGAGGGTAGCTACAAACAAAAGTAACTCCATGCATACTCTCGGCCCTCACCATCAGTCCAGCCGCGACCACGGGCGCTGCAACGCGCTCGAAACGTCGGTGAATGTTTCGCGTGAAGTCCCGAGTAGTATATAAAACATTAATATCATTCCATGTACATATTTTATTTATTGTGGGAGACTGGTACCGAAACTACTTAGGTACAAACGGCTATTCCAGGCACAAGTACCTATATACAAACAGCATACAATGTATAAATGAGTATTAGGATGTTATTCATTTTTAAGGGCGTTAATGTATAAAAATATTGTGGTGTAAACGAAAACCGCGGTCTCAACAAACTTCTACCATAACTTATCATAATTTTATACTATATTACTATCAAAAATATCCACTGATATTACGTGAACCTCGAAATAACTTTATTTATTTATATTATTAAGTCTTTATCTAAACGTCTCTCTTGGGAAAATTATGTTACAAAAATTGTTGTGAAAACACCTTAACGTGCTCCCTGACGACAGTGATTCCGATGGAATATAAATATTTTATGAGACAGCTAGCAAATACACTTCCATATTTCATTTCACAATTTCCATAGAGCGCACGTTTGCATTTTGCTTCCTTCTTTTAATTTTACAGCGTTTTTTTCTAAGGTTGGCACTAATACGAATGATTCTCACTAGACATGCCTTATTCTTTAACTTTCCTACAACCAAGCGTTTAAGGGGTATCACTCTTTTGTCATACGATTACACCAACTACTAAAGACGAATGGAAGGGAATTGACAGGTCGCGTATTCGATTTTCGCATACAGTTGGACATAAACTTGGCACGCGGTAAATATTATTCTTTATTCATGATGATGTGTTAAACAAAATGATATGCCATATTCATAATAAATGACCTTTAATTTGACCTTGTCTTGGAGTTGGCTCTATAAAATTTGGATCTGCAACTACACATAGATTTATTATATTTCATAGACAGGAAAAGCTACAGTTGATTAGTTATTTCGTGTTGCATGCAATCTAGAAGGTTTATTTATAGCAGTTTTAAATATTGCTAAATTATCGTGAGCGGTGTTCATTATTACTAACGAAACGGTTTCACTCACTTTTTTACTCACGGAGGTAGTAATAATAATGTTCAATTTTGAAAGACTAAAAATGTCTAATGATATTACATAATTGATATTAGCTGGAGTGAAATTGATGGACAAAGAAAGGAACAGTGTGATAAGGAAACATTGCGGTATGGTAGAAGAAGTAGTGACTAAGATAGAAAAAGGTATGCTTAGATGGTTCAGACACGTGGAGAGGATGGATGAAAGTAGACTAACGAAACAGATTTATCAGAAGAGAGTGAATGGGCAAACTGGTAAGGGGCGACCTCGACGTAAATATGTCAATCAAATAGAAGACATTTTGGAAAAAGGTCAGGTCAAGAGTACCCTTAACCGGCGTGTATGTATGAAAACACTTATGAAAGTGGAAGAAGCGAAAGTTGTATGCCAGGATCGTAGCAAGTGGAAAGCCATAGTCTCTGCCTACCCCGATGGGAGACAGGCGTGACGATATGTATGTATGTATGTATGTATATTACATAATTACGTTTTATTTTTCACAGACGTATATGAAAATGGTGCACTATTTAAAGTTTTTTTTAAATACGATACAATATGTGAAAAAAATTGCTAATAGTAGAATGTTAGCTTAATAGGGATTACGTAATACTGGCAGCGATTCGTTTGGCGGCGGTAAGTAGGTACAACAAAAAAGTAAATAAAATAAAAAGATTTTGTACAATAATAAAATTAAAATACTATACCGCGCTATCATGAAATATACCTAAACTATTCGAAACAACTTTCCTATTACATAAAACAAATCTGAAAGCAAGCACATACGCCCACTGGTTCCCCAAAGTATGTGTACTTACGCCGCAAAATATTGTTTTTGTTAAGCATCATAAACCTGGATAACGCGGCTTAATGTCGCATCGAAGGGTTTTGTTCACACTGTATTGTAATACCACACTTGCTTTCTAAATTATATCATCTTCAATATAAAATGTCTTCTTATAATGGTAGTAATTGTGTCATGAAAAAGAAAATCTCTAATGTTATTAAGTAGAGGTTGTAACTAAACGAGTACCAAATGAAATAAACTACTCGTCATTCAATTTTGTCATTATGAAACGATCGTACAATCAACTTACGTACTAAACTTTGCACTGCTTTGACCCTAGACAATATCACTTTAAAACCAGGTGCAATCAAGGAGACCGTAAAAAGATCACAAGTAGCTAGAGCGGCGGTAAGTAGGTACAACAAAAAAGTAAATAAAATAAAAAGATTTTGTACAATAATAAAATTAAAATACTATACCGCGCTATCATGAAATATACCTAAACTATTCGAAACAACTTTCCTATTACATAAAACAAATCTGAAAGCAAGCACATACGCCCACTGGTTCCCCAAAGTATGTGTACTTACGCCGCAAAATATTGTTTTTGTTAAGCATCATAAACCTGGATAACGCGGCTTAATGTCGCATCGAGGGGTTTTGTTCACACTGTATTGTAATACCACACTTGCTTTCTAAATTATATCATCTTCAATATAAAATGTCTTCTTATAATGGTAGTAATTGTGTCATGAAAAAGAAAATCTCTAATGTTATTAAGTAGAGGTTGTAACTAAACGAGTACCAAATGAAATAAACTACTCGTCATTCAATTTTGTCATTATGAAACGATCGTACAATCAGCTTACGTACTAAACTTTGCACTGCTTTGACCCTAGACAATATCACTTTAAAACCAGGTGCAATCAAGGAGACCGTAAAAAGATCGCAAGTAGCTAGAGCAGTTGCTTTAAACAGGTAATATAAATACTAATCGAATAAAATTTAATAAATTCTGAAGCGCTCGTAGCCCCTCTAGCACAGTGTTGTAAACGAATACTGCGTAATATCTTACGCTATGGTCAGTATCGAGATGGCTGGCCCTTAGTGGCATATTCATACGAACGTTTCCGTACTTTGTAAGGTACGTTAAGCCGTTTGTATCGGCTGCCAGTGGCAAGGCAGTAAAGCAACTTTAGGGCAGCTTGATACATTTCAATAGCACGTAGCCATAGATAGTCCCTGTTCATTTCTTCGACCTGACCACTTTCGATCAAATGGCCCGTATGCTTGTCTATAAAAATAAATGAACCCGGATAAATATAGTACATAAACACTATATTTTACCTGATAATCAGTATATTATGGAAATAATAATTTCGTAAACTGCTGCGTAAAATTGACGTACCTACGTCGTAAACACGGACTTCAACGCATATTTCTAGGGCGTAATTCCCGCTCTCTGCCCGTGACTTTTATAGTTAGTGTGAATAGTGACGCAGTGCCGCTCCGGTTATTGTTATGGATGGCTTTGTGGGTTTTTGTGATTTAGACAGTGCGGTTTTGGCTGTGAGGGTTGATCTCAGTTAACTGGGATACATGGCGGTTGAAAAAACTATCAATTACAAGTCCGGTGGAATGCTTATCATGCTGGAAAATTAAATTGGATCTTATAAAAGCTTTTGGATATTACGCATAAGCAAAACTAAAAACTAATGGAAAGAGTCGAGGCACGCGAGTCAATAATGGTTTTTTATTCAAAAATTATGATTCCAATTTCATGCTCATAAACTAGTAAAGTCTAGTTATCTGTGATATGTTTCTCTTTATTTTTGTCGTATTATGTACCTATTACTACCGTGAGGTTTTCCGCAAAAACAGTGATTAGTTGGTACTAATCATACCAACTACACGTGATTATTTTTGTCACAATCACGTGTATAAACTACACGTGATTGTGACAAAAATAATTTGGAATTGGCACTTGGCAAATGGCACTTGATGGAATTTGCTACCCATTTTAAATAAAAAACACTTGTACTATTCCACAAATTTCACTTTTTACCTAACCGGTTTCGTCTTACGGCATTTTCAAAGGTTCGCGACACAAATTTAATGAATCTCAGATGTCATTCGTTACAATATTGACTGTGGGTAGACAATACCTCTTAAAACAAATTCCCAAAATTTAGGGAGAAGTGAAACTTATTGAAGTAATTACGAATGACATCGTTATAATTAATTACGAATGATATTCATTAAAGTTGTGTCAACCTTTGAAACTGCCGTAAGGCGAAACCAGTGGACGAAGTTTCAAATCCCTGTATAACCACGTGAATTATATATGACATCCGAAATACATTAAATATGTGCTAACCTTTGAAAATGCCGTAAGGCGAAACCGGTCAGGTTAAAATAGTAATTAAGTGGAACAGTACAAGTGTTTTTGTTCAAGAACTGACGAAACTATAAGGGATTAGACTTACCCTAAATAAGTAATATTTTTGGTATCCCTATAATGGTACCAATCAATATCCAACCTACATATGAGTTAGATAAACTCATATTTAGTTTCAAATCAGTGTATATTCTGACGAGTAGGGTTGTCTCCCAATGAATTATATAAGAATATAAAAATGTGAATTTAACTAGTAATAGTTACTTACTTATAATTGAAATATAAGTGTAGGTACGTACTATATAGCAAATACTTTCGTTTATAATTGTTTGCAATATTTGTAGATTTAAAGTAAACTTTGAGATTCAATCTTTTCTTAAAGGTCAATCTTATTTCAGTCAAAAGAACTGTTTCATCATATAGATATTGGAAATTATCAGTAAGTAATCAGATATAACTTAAAAAAATCTTTAATTTTTATTATTATTTTGTTCCCGCATTCTGATGTAGCCATAAAGTGACGAGTTTTGCAATACGAGACGGCAATTGCGCAGATGAAGCCTATTGTTAGAATTACAACTTTATAGTCTCGGTTTGGGCAAATTTCCTAATTATAAATTAGTTAATCTTAATCTTAATAATATTATAAATGCTAAAGTTTGGACGGATGTTTGTTACTCTTTCACGTAAAAACTACTGAATAGATTTTAATGAAACTTTACAATAATATAGCTTTTACATCAGAATAACACATAGGCTACTTTTTATACCGGGAACAAGTTCCTGTGGGAAACGGGAATGGGAAACCTTCTCTACGCGGGAGAAACCGGGCGTCAACTAGTAATTAATAATGAAGCTGAATGGGAGTAGAGTATTTGTTTTATTGAATTTAAATTGAAACTTTGATCATGTTTGTCCCAAATTGACACTTGAATGTCAGAATTGACATTTATACAAGTACATAATTTGTATTACAACCCAAAGGAGTGTAAAGTTGTGTTCAATATCTTTGGTGTCCAGGGTTGACGAAGATTTAACCTTTTTTTCATTATTTTTAGATTAGAATGTCATTTGACCTTTCAACCCTTTTACCTCAATCAGTACTTACAGATGAGTCTAGTTTCGGTCCACATATATTTGTGAAACGTCTTACGATTGACTAGCTCTCAGCTAATAAGTAACTTTGACACGTATTGGAATACAATATTACCAATTTGTTCATCATAATCAGAAATCTATTCCTCGGCTTATGTGACAGCCCTATATACAACACGGAATAACGATTAGGGAAGATGAATTACGATGAATCGCCAGCTAGGGTCGCCCAACACATCTATTATATCAAACAAAGTGGATGTTTGTCATCTAGACGTTATAGCTCAGTAATCAGTGAGGAGCCGATTATATTTATATTCTTGCCAAACTAAGGGAGTTTGATTATATCATCCATACATACATAAGGGGAACTTTTGTAATAGTACCTATTATTTTTGTATTTCTGTCTTATATATAAAATGCTAATCGCGGTGTTTGGTATTGCACTCCTCCGAAACGGATTTTTATGAAATTTTATAAATGTATATTTGGTAGGTAATCGGTTGTAATTAATTTTTTTATACCCTTAAGTGATACCCCAAAATTATTTTTTTACGTAAAGTCATATTATACGAGTCCATATTTTCTCGTAAACACGAATTTTACAAACATTGAAATTATAGTCCTTTTAGAGTGAAAGATTTACTCGGTACCAATAAATAGATCGAAGTAAAATGATTAATTTCGATAAGTGCTTTCGCTCTAAAACGACGATAAATTAACGAAACATTGAAAAAATTAAAAAAAAACCTCATACTCCAAAATACGGATATTTTTTGTTTTTTATATTGGATTATTAAAAGTTTTGAAATTTTTAATTCTCAATATTTTTTTTTATATTGGATTTTTTATATTGGATTTTAATATTGGATTTTTTTTATTGGATTATTAAAAGTTTTGACATTTTTAATGCACAAATAATTTTCAATATGTTGTCTAAAACTTTTGTGCGTTTTTTTTACTAAAATTTGCATTTCTAGTCTACTCAAACACGGTTGCTATCAGATAAATGCAATGCGAAAACCTGCAACTGCTGCAATACTCAGCATTTGAATGCAGAAATCGATAAAGTGGCACGTACCGACTTGAATTAGCATTTGTCACCTAAATGAAGTTGAAAGTGCTATGGGCCCACAGATGTTTTATAGGCGTATGAATGATGAACAAAGTTAAAGTAAGTGAATTTATCAGTTAATCTTTGACAAATTTCTCTACAAAAATTCACTATGGTATATCTGTAACTGAAAATGAAAAATCTTTATTAATGTTAGTCACAAAGTAACACTTGTGAACGTCAAGATTACACTTCTACATTTACTGCCAGATTCGCATAGCAATAGGTAGAGCTAGATGAAGAACCTGGCAATAAAACTCATGGCCACTCCACTTTAACCGCCTATAACTATAGCCATTGAATATGTTTCAAATAACTGTTGCTCCATTGTAGTACAAAGCGCTCGTAGCATCACTAACTCAGTGTTCCATAAACGATCACTGAAGCATCTTATGATATGGCTGGTCCTCAGATGGGTGACCGCTTACTGACATTTCCATTGACGCTTCCATGCTTCGGGGGGCACGTTAAGCTGTTGGAAAATATGTATGAGGAAATCTATATTTCACTATTATGGACTATGTTGCCAATATAAAATTTCGGTGCAAATAATTGTCGAATAATTTTGATTTTTATCAAAGTCAAATACACGCGTATAAATGGGCGTTTTCTTTGGATTTACAAAGAAAACGCCGTAAAATATTTATTTTACGGTCAAATGACTTTCATATAGAAAATTAGGATACTTATTTTAACCGGAACATATTATGTAGAAATCTGGACATCAAAGTACATAAATTTATAGAGATTTGAATTCATACAACTAGAAATTAATCTAATTCGTAACAATTATTTTTTTATTAGAACAAAAGCTCTATAGAACTTTTACCAGTCACGCCTATATTCCCAAAAGGATGGCAGAGGCATACTTTAGGCATTTTTATGCCATGTTACAGGTGACGAGCAAATCGCCACGTTAAATAATAAATATTGTGGGACACTTTTCACACAGCACCATCTAGCCCAAAGTAAGCTAATATTAGCTTGTGTTATGGGATCTAGATAACTGATAAACATACTTATATACTTCTAAATACATACATATTATAGATAAATAACACCAAGACACAGAATAAACCATCGTGCTCATCACACAAAGTTTTATCCTGGGTGGGAATCGAACCCACGACCTCTTGCGTAGCAGTCGGATGCATTCCCACCGCGCCACAGAGGCAGTCAATGGATAGGCGCAGGTTGTGGTGTACTGTCGGTGTACTGTCGTAGATTTTTTTCAAGCCGATCGTAAGGTAAAACATAGCTTAACAGCTGGCATGTAATGGACAACCAAGACAAACGGCATAATAATAAAAATTTCATAAATGAAAATGCAACAATGCGGTCACCCGTCTGAGGACCAGCTATAGTGAAAGATGCCGAGTGCATTGATTGTTTATAACGATTTATATATATGTCGCAGGAAGGGTTTAGTTGCTTAGGCAACACAATCATCTAGTAATGTGATTGGTCGAAAGCGAATTTGTACTAAAGTTAATAGTTTGTTTTAGATATCATAATATTCACGAGTAATGTCTTGTTAAATCTTCATTTAATTAGAATTGATTTATCAACTACTAATATTGTATAAAATCCCTCTCTAAAATTAACGGCTTGAAAAGAACATTATGAGGAATGAAACATGTAATATTCCTAATTAAGTTATAGTGGTTTCTTAATACTGAAAGGCCTATGTTAATTCCTAACTCTATTTAATTAGATTTATCACACATTTATATCGTGTAAATACTTTGTGTTTACATTAAATAGTCTTGAACATGTCACGAGTTGAGGCAGGACTGCCTCAGTGGAGTCGCGGGCCAGCTAGCTAAAGAATGGCGGGAACGGAAGTCGGTCGATTGTCGTTTGTCGAGTTTTAAGGAGTTAGGAAAAAGATGGGGCAAGTCTTGTGAAGTGAATGTGATAATGACCGAAATAAGAGTTAGATTGGACCGCGAACCCACTACTCGTGTATTGTTAATGTTCTTTATTATATTATCGATAATCTGTGAAGATAAATAAAAGTGTTTCGAGTTTATTGAGTTATGTACTTGCCGTAACCCGTAATGACGCCCACAACCTGATAACAGCAACGATACATTGAAGAGGTTGCTGTTTATCTGTTTATTCTCCGACATATATAAAAGGTAAAAGATTTTAGCATGACTTCTCTTTTTATCATTAAAATTTATTTTAGGCAACCTTACTTGCCGCCATTTGACTGCCTCGGTGGCGCAGTGGTAGTGTATGCGACAGCCGCGCCTGAGGTACAGGGTTGGATTCCCGGGTCGGAACAAATATTTGTGTGTGTATCCATAAATGTTTGTTTCGGAGTTTGGGTGTTTTCCATGTATAATATGCATATATTCAGAAATACATGAGTATGTTTATCAGTCGTCTATAACCCATAACTCAAGCATACATTAGCTTACTTTAGGCTAGATGGCGTTGTGTAAAAAATATGTCCTACAATATTAAAAAAAAAATTGATGCTGAGACATTAAAAACACTTCTTACTAGAATACGTTGTCTAGACGATAATAGTCTTGGGAACGATCTCTCCATTACGACGTACAAAAGCCTCAATAATGACTCTATAATAAGCGAGCCCCGTGAGGCGATCGACTTCT
Source organism: Thumatha senex (assembly GCA_948477245.1). Taxonomy (NCBI): domain Eukaryota; kingdom Metazoa; phylum Arthropoda; class Insecta; order Lepidoptera; family Erebidae; genus Thumatha; species Thumatha senex. The sequence goes on from OX419731.1 coordinate 1,347,114, forward strand.
AAGCAGCTCGGCATTTTTGTGCATCTTTTATTTTACCTACGTCCGTTCAAAACTTTATATTCTGAGAGTTTTACAGTATACCTTTGTCGTTATAGAATATTATATATTTAGTGGCAGAAGAAGAATAAAGGAAAAGGGACTATATATCTATTAAAATTTAAATATACCTAAGTAAAGAAATACACAGGTGCGGTGACAACTTCGTCAGCAACACTGTGTACACTGTGTGCAACCTACTTCCAACAATAACCAGACGAAATACCATGCGACTTTTTTCGTACCCAGAGTAGAATATCACTTTGACATACTTCTTAATAAGCTACTTACTTCTAAAGAAGCGCTTGTGTCCCCATTGTCTCAGTGTTCTGTGAACGGTCAATGCGTTAAGCAACTTTTGCTATGGCTGGTTACAGATGGGTAACTTTGGGTAGCTTTGTAGTTGGTACCGGTTGCCAGAACGTGGCAGTCAATAAGCCAAGATAATTAATTAAAGGATTATGGGCGGTTTGAAAAATTTCAACAGCAGGTCGCCACAACCCAGGTCTGTCAATTTCAACACGGCAATAGGCGCACAACCTATTACGTAGGACAGGATTGCACACAGTGCAATGTGAGCGTATAATATGCCTCTTCCACGCCTTTAGTGATAAGGCGTGATTGATTGATACTTCTAAATATTTCTTTTATGCAGGGTCATTTTTAAAACACCAGCAACCTGCTAAGAGTGGATAGCCAAGGTCATAACCAACAACGTTTATTCTACGGCTTTTGGAAATTCTTTACAAAACGAAGACATAATACATTGAACCGTCGGCGTCTTAGATTCTTAAGTGAATCTAAGAGCGAAAACATATGGCGCAGCTCGACGGTTGAGAACGGTGGAGAACTCCTAGATCTCTTTTTCGTCACGTACTGCATGCCTCGATAAACGATGGATGTGCGTGCATCAATGCGGCAGAAAAATATGAAGGTTAAAGGAGCTATCACTGGCCCACCCTCATCCCTTGTGATTTTCAGGATTTGCGTAGTATTATAATTCAATCAGTACATTAAATGAAAGCTAAATTTGAAAAAATAAATTTCAATAATTCCATAAACGTTTTCAGAAAAAAAAAACAATGTACGTATAAATAATCATAGTATTATATGATCTTAGCTACCTAGTTCTAGCAGGTTGATGGTGTTTTACAAATAACCTGTATAAAGGATTGTTTTTAATGTAATATGTTACCGCTTACAATCACTCTCATTTTTATTGAATACAGGCCCAGATGTGTATTAAATACCCACCTCAGCTTTTAGCTAGATTAAAAGTCAAGGAAAAACCTTTTCTTATTGTAAAGTGATACAATGATATTGTCTTTTCTTTACTCACTGTCTTCATACGTTGTTTTCTAACTTAACACTAAAAAATTTTTTTTAAAATTATAAGGCACTACATAATTTACTTCTGATAATTATTATTAAAATAAATATCCATCACGCCTTATCCCCGAAGTGGTGGCAGAGGCATATTATATGCCCACTTTTCACCGTGTGGATTCCTGTCCCACGTAATAGGTGGTGAGCCTATTGCCGTGTTGAAATAGACAGACGCAGGTTATGAAAATATAAAAAAATGTTGTTTAATTATTATTACTTAATTTATTTAACGACTTAGTTTAAACATTATGCTAACATGTAATTTGACAGATACTTGTTTTAATCTATTTGCTTCTAATCACAAAATACGGACAATTATGCAGTTAATAGAATACTTGGACAAAAATAAAACAATTCAACAAGTAATTGTAAAAGAGTACATTACAATTATTAAGCTTGTAATTTTCACATACCTATTGAAAATTTAATACGAAACATTATCTCTTTCAAACTATAATAACAAGGTATAACTTAAGTACAAAAAGTGAAAGCGCGCTCGTGGCCCCGCGGTCTCAGTGTTCGGTAAACGATCACTGAGGTACGCAACTTTCACTATGGCTGGTCGTCGGATGGGTGACCACTTTGTGGCATTTACATTTGCGAGCGTTTCCGTGCTTCGGAAGGCACGCTAAGCCGTTGGTCCCGGTTGCCAGTAAAATGGCGGTCGTTAAGCCTGGTTGAAGGCCATATAGGCAGCTTAAAAAATTGCCGTGTTGAAATAGAAAGACTTCAGCTTTGGCTGGTTTAAAGCTGTTAAAATTTTTCAAAGCCTATATGGCCTTTAACTTCGTTTAACGACTGCTATGTTACTAGAAACCGGGAGCAATGGCTTAACGTGCCTTCCGAATCATTGAATGTATAAATGTAATAAATTTTAATTTATTACATATCATTATTTCATTAAATCAATGTTTACCACATTATGTAATTAAACGAAAACGATACCACCGTTCAATTAATGAAATAGTAGTAGTGTCTGTGGGTTATTTGAAAACACCTAAAAAGTGCTCGTGGCCCCACTGACTCAGTGTTCTGTAAACGATTACTGCGTTAAGCAACTTTCGCTATAGCTGCTCTTTGGATGGGTGACCACTTTGTGGAATTTACATTTGCGAGCTTTTCCCTGTTCGAGAAGGTACGTTAACAGAGTAACAAGGCCATACGATCTCTTTTAAATTTTTAGCATGGATCGAAGATTATTCCAACTCTATGGGCCGTATTCCAGAAGGTTTTTCAATACTCAAGAAACGCTTGAGGCTAGTTTTTGCCTTCTAAATACTACTCTTAACTGTTACTTGAGTATTGAGAAACTTTCTGGAATACGGCCCTATGAAGTTAATTCACGATTACATTTACCTACTAACTAGTACATTCGACTCTACAATAGGCACAAGGGATAATAAATTACCTTTCCTTATCAGAGCGAAAATTACTGTCGTAGGGCCGTATTCCAGAACGATTCTCAATACTCAATCGACGCTTGAGGCTAGTTTTTGCTTTATAAATACTACTCTCAAGTGTTTCTTGAGTATTGATAAACGGTCTGGAATACTGCCCGTAATGTGAGTTCATAGAAATAATAAAAAGTGATTGTATGAAATATAAAAATGATAAATAACAATAAAAATGTCTTTATTTAATCAACCTTTTCAATTTATTTAGCGGTAAATCTCTATGGTCACTGCGAAGCTTGTTGTAAAAGCGTATACAGTCACCCTAGAAGTAATTGCCAAACTTATGCAGTCGACAATGGTGGTCTGACAGATTATTTATATACCAAATATTTATCACAAAGTCTAGAAAACTGTGAAATATAAAGTATAGGTAGTAAAACAGTTTCGAAACAAGTATAATTACACAAAGCAAACAGCAAGTAGACAATTACTCCAGGTTAAAGTGCAGTCATGCAGCAAGAGTGCTTTGTGTACCCACTCCTGTGGTTCCGTATTGCTACAATTTGTAGCGTATTGCGATTGATGCAGTAATTAAATGTGGTTACTCTATGTATTTGTAGCATGTAGCCACAGGTAGCGGTTTCAACTAATGTGACTAATTAAGTGTTTGCTGTATTTTTAAGCTATTGAATAGCTTTTATCGCGGGCTTTGAGCGCGGCGACCGATTCAAGAAATTCCGTAACGAAAAAAACCTAACACTCGAGCTCGGCCGAGCGTTGGCTGAACGTCCATCGAGACGAGCTGTATAAATAACATTAATAATATTTTATGAATAATATTATATGTATATAAAATAAATAAAAAAAGAAAAGGGCATACAACCCTAACGTTGAACAAGTTTTGTAAAATCAATATTCAAACAACTAACTTTGTTGTCAAAATTATTATTGTAATATATATATATATATATATATATATATATATATATATATATATATATATATATATATATATATGTATATTATATTATATTTATATTTATCTACTCTGATACTATAATATAAAGATTATAAAACTGATAACAAAATTCTTATGACAAACATTACGTACAGGCCAACAATAATAAAAAAAAATTAAATACGATACAGATCTTGTATGGACACCTGTATCATAATATAACTTTTTAATCATAACGATACACCTATACAACCTCCAACTGGACCAAGGAGGTAGAACCTCTACTTAAAAAAAAAAGTTTCAATAATTGGTTTCAATGAACGAGTCCGCGACGCAAGCGCGCATGCGCAATCAATGTTTGAGCCTTGGCGCCAACATTTGACGTTTAAAAAATAATTTGTTGTTATATTCATCATTTTATTTGCAATATTGTTTTACGTATTATAGTATAAGAGTAGATAAAGTAGTGTATGACACTGTAAATAACTTGGTCTTATAACACTCGTGCGATACTACAAAAAAAAACTCGCCTACGGCTCGTTTTTTTAAAACACACTCATATTATAAGAACCCTTATTATGCAACAGTATCATAAACTACTATAATAATACAGTATAAATAAATAAATACTTGCAATTGCATAAGTTGATAAAAATTACCATGCAATAGCTTTACCGCGGCAGTCCCGGAGTGACACACGTATTTTTTTTAATTTAGGTGTATTTCGATATACTTCCAAGCCATACCTAGATTTTGGATCTACTTTTATTGAAGGTATACTTCTTTTGGCGCGTTAGAGAAAAATGATGAGAGTAAATTTTTACGATCCGCTCGCAGATAGATACGAAATACCGTCACCCTAAAGTTAGCTGATAAGTGTTTCCTTGACAACTTATAACTACATTCATAGTAGTTTTCAAACATCCTGAAGTTAGCTTTAGTCAACATTTTAGTTCTTTCTACAAACGTAGGATAAGGCGAAAGATATTTTTGAAGTGAAAACTTCTTTAGCGGCGTTGAGCACTTTCTGTAATGGGTATAAAATCTTAAACTCGCGTCAGGGTCACGTGTCCGTCAGGGTCACGTGCGCGTAAGATTTTTTATCATCATCATCTTTACGTCGATCCCGGTCAATTTTTGAAGGAAAAACTTCTTTTAGCGCGGTACGCATATTTTTAGATGAGATAAAATCTCTGGACTCGCGACCATAATCATCATCATCATCTAACGTTGATTCCGGTCATCTACAGGTCTTATTAAATAATGCTGTGTAATCAATTAGGACTCTTTCAGTGTAGAATTATTTTTTATCATCATCATCTTTACGTCGATCCCGGTCAATTTTTGAAGGAAAAACTTCTTTTAGCGCGGTACGCATATTTTTAGATGTGATAAAATCTCTGGACTCGCGACCATAATCATCATCTAACGTTGATTCCGGTCATCTACAGGTCTTATTAAATAATGCTGTGTAATCAATTAGGACTCTTTCGGTGTAGAATTATTTTTTATCATCATCATCTTTACGTCGATCCCGGTCAATTTTTGAAGGAAAAACTTCTTTTAGCGCGGTACGCATATTTTTAGATGAGATAAAATCTCTGGACTCGCTACCATAATCATCATCATCATCTAACGTTGATTCCGGTCATCTACAGGTCTTATTAAATAATGCTGTGTAATCAATTAGGACTCTTTCAGTGTAGATTTATTTTTCATCATCATCATCTTTACGTCGATCCCGGTCAATTTTTGAAGGAAAAACTTCTTTTAGCGCGGTAAGCATATTTTTAGATGAGATAAAATCTCTGGACTCGCGACCATAATCATCATCATCATCAAACGTTGATTCCGGTCATCTACAGGTCTTATTAAATAATGCTGTGTAATCAATTAGGACTCTTTCAGTGTAGAATTATTTTTTATCATCATCATCTTTACGTCGATCCCGGTAAATTTTTGAAGGAAAAACTTCTTTTAGCGCGGTACGCATATTTTTAGATGAGATAAAATCTCTGGACTCGCGACCATAATCATCATCATCATCTAACGTTGATTCCGGTCATCTACAGGTCTTATTAAATAATGCTGTGTAATCAATTAGGACTCTTTCAGTGTAGAATTATTTTTTATCATGATCATCTTTACGTCGATCCCGGTCAATTTTTGAAGGAAAAACTTCTTTTAGCGCGGTACGCATATTTTTAGATGAGATAAAATCTCTGGACTCGCTACCATAATCATCATCATCATCTAACGTTGATTCCGGTCATCTACAGGTCTTATTAAATAATGCTGTGTAATCAATTAGGACTCTTTCAGTGTAGATTTATTTTTCATCATCATCATCTTTACGTCGATCCCGGTCAATTTTTGAAGGAAAAACTTCTTTTAGCGCGGTACGCAATTTTTTAGATGAGATAAATTTGGACTCGCTACTCCCCGTTACGATACGCAGCTATAGTGTGTGCATTTATGCATGTACCAACGCGACTAGATAAATAAATTATTAATAAATTGAGTTTTCACTTCTGTCGGCACTCCCGGAGTGGTCAGGTTTTTTTTTTTAAAATATATTTATCTTGTTACGCCAAAGCAGTACAACTTCTAACGCGTGTACATATGTACACACATACACTATTTTTGTTCAAATTACTACAATTAACGGGATACAAGCGCCATGATCACGGATGTAATGAACATCATCATGATGATTAGAGCGCTTGCAACAGTGACGAAATATCATAAACTCAACAATACTAATACATGGCAAATATGCTCATGGTATTTCTATAGTCATTACAATTCAAATTGTACTGGCCATAGAAATACGTATTGTGAATGTAAATATTGTATGTAATGTAATGTATTGTATGAATGTGAATGAAAGTAATGTATTGTGACTAATGTGAATTGTAATGACCATACTAACTTGTAAACATTCGCGTTGCATGATTAAATTTTTTGTAAAATACAGCTGTACTTTACACACATTGTAATGACCATTTAAGTTTAAAACGATTTTTGTATGGCTGCTAGAAGTAGCCATCGTTAGACTTTTCATTTTCGGCCATTGTTGAGAGCGACTGACGATGACCTCCCATTCTAACCCCATAGAGGCGCAAAGTTCACTGTCAGCAGACGCATCGCCAGCAGGTGATGTCGCTTGATCGCCCCGAAGATCTCTGCATGGTCCTTTATGTTTGCATTTTCTGTGATTACATACATACATATTGCTAAGCCTTTATCCCCGAAGGGGTAGGTTGAGGTATACTATACGCTCATACATATTTCACTGTATGTATTTTTGTCCCACGTAACAGGTAGCGAGCCCATTGCCGTGTTGAAATGGACAGCCGAAGGCCTTGGTGACCTGCTGTTGAAACTTTTCAAGCCGCCCATAAGGCCTTCAAATGGGCTTAACGACTATCATGTTACTGACAACCAGGACCAACGGCTTAACGTGCCTACCGAAGCACGCAAATGCTCTCAAATGTAAATACCACAAAGTGGTTACCCATCTGAGGACTAGCCATAGTGAAAATTGCTTAACGCAGTGATCATATACAGAACACTGAGTCCGCGGGACCACAAGGTTTTCTTTGATTACTCTTTTAAAAATAATTTATGTCATGTATTTTTCAAGGTACAATATTTGCTAGCACAATATTAATTGTTTAATTGCATTTGTTGTGATTTATTTCTTATTATCAGGCAAAATTAAAATGTTACGTATGTGACGGCAATATAAAGTAACATCGCAAACGAACAGCCCTTGTTAAGTAGGTAGAGAATGACATGTGATAGCTATGAGTTCTTATGTCATAAATGTCCTAAAACATAGAAGTGGCTATCTTTCTCTCTCTGTATATTGTAATGTAACATTTTTTACTTACTTTTTTAATTAAATGTTTTATTATACGTTCTCTCCAAATTATCTGAATGGCCATTATCTGTAACATACCTAGGCCTTTATATTTCGAAATACTTACGATTTTCTAGTTCTCTCTTAATGTTTGTTTACCTTTTGTAATTTTTAATGTCAGTTAATGACAAGCCTAGGTTTTATTTTTAATTTATTGTTAGAGCTGCCAGTAGGTTAGGTTGTTAGATATTAGACCTTGTTATAAATTTAGAAAATATGTTTAAAATAATGTTGTTTAAATTTTGAAATGCTCTGTAAAAGAAGGGAGCCGGGGCCGTCAAATCAGTCTACTTTTGGTGCTCACCTTGAGAGGAGGTGCTGATGAATAAGTGCTGAGTGAGAGGGTTGTGCCCTCCAGAAATAGTGAAGTGATTGTTTGCGGTGTTGTGTACTGTTAACCGGATCTGTTAAAGACGCCGACCGCTCGTTATTTTCAGCCCTCCACCTGCCTGAATTCGCGACCAGCTTCTCCGAGGTCGGCGACGTGGAGGACTTGAGGCCCATTCTTAGCGACGTGGAGGCCTTACTTGAGGCCCCTTAGCAACTACGCGAGGCTCCCTTCTTAGTTACGAGTGCTGCTAACCGGCTCTTTTAAAGAAACAATCAAGAACTTATTTACCCCCGGCTTTCTCTGGTTTTATTTTTAACATTTTTATATTATATTAAATTAACTTTACCTTTTCTCCTTTTTCTTTTACTTTTCCTTTTAAGCCAGGACTCCTCCAGTCCTGGTGACAGTTTTCTTCTAAACTTTAATTTTTCCCCTCCCGGAAAATAGTAAATTTACAATATATGTAAAATAGGTAAGTATTCAGGTAGGTATATATTTTTTTTTATTTTTTTTTGTTTACGCGTGGATTGCCTTTACGCACCGTCATCCCTGCTGCGGGGGTAACAGGGACGGTGTGTGTGGCTCCCGGCCCGTGAGAGAGGGGCCGTCCTACCACTAACCCCCGCGGTGTTTCGCCTCACCTTAAAACCGCCTGGAGGGGTCCGTCTCGGGGCGGCCGGAAAAGCGACCACCCCGAAGCTCCCTAAGGAGCTGAAGAATCTAGCCCGCACCTCCATCGCTCTCGAGCGCCCCTCTGAAAGCAGAGGAGGTAGAGAGCGGCCGGTACGGGCGTGCGCTAAGGGGGCAACCCCTGGAACACAGAAAGGGTGCCCGTCGCAATGTGACCAGTTGGGCGGTGTCCCCCGACCATCCGCCCAAGGCCCGACACTATTCGGGGGCGCGCATGTATTCAGCAAGTCGTAGCTCCCTAACACGACGGCAGGGCGGGCGTCTGTCATGTACGCTACCACACCTGCAATTCCTCACGTTTAGCCGCCATAACCTCACTAGCAAACTAGGCGACGGAGGCCCAACACTGTTGGCGGCGACCATGGCTCGCACCCCGGCCGGCAGCGACAAATCAACACCAATGAGGCCCGTGAGGGCAAGACGCGGCCCGTTCCACGCCGGGTACACGGCGAGTGTGTGCTCTGCCGTGTCCACGACGCCACCTGGGCAGTGACGACACACGGGGTCCGGCTCTACCCCCACAACCTCCCACAGTTACTTGGCGAGTACGCCATGCCCTGTGAGGAGTTGACTGAGGTGAAACGTCGGCGCTCCATGTGCCCTCTCCACCCAAGCACGTAGGACAGGCCGCACAGCCCCCACGAGCCGAGGGCTAACCGAGGGTATTTTTTTACATTTAATTATTCTCAAACTTAATACACTATTTGTCAATCACTAAATTTTTTCTAAACGTAATTGAAATTGTTATTTTCCAAGACTTTTGCCTATTAATCTCGTAAACATCAAAAGTCAAAATATGGGTGAATCTATTCCGTAAATCGTGCTTTGTGGCGGCTACCAATATATCACCATGCACAATGTTGGCAACCAACATTACTTTCATATACAAGCACATCCTCTGCCACTATCATTAAACGTTCACAATCAAATCACTTCGCTACGTAAACTACTCCTCTCCATCATCACATTATGCTTATTGATTCTATCAATAACAATGATCAGCTTTGTTACAATTAGATAGCATATGTTTGTGATCTCAAATAACCTATTAACAAGCTAAGTGCTCTCTATAAACGATTGATCCAATTTAATGCTTTGTGTAAACCAATCCATTAATGTATTTAACTTCTACGGTTTACACAAACAGAATTAAAGTACTTAGAGATTTAAAATAAAATTTTCGGCTTTTTTTTTCTGTTGGTCGTAAACTTTTAGTTCTTTGCGTTTAAGGGCTTTTCTTTTGTTTAAATTTGTATAAGATTTCTTGAACTAAAACGCTTGTACTGTTTCACTTATTTATTACTTAAACCTGACCGGTTTCGCCTTACGGCATTTTCAAAGGTTAGCACATATTGTATGTACTCGTATTTCGGATGTCATTGAGTACAATGAAACATATAAACAGTCCAGTGTAAACAGTATGTATAGGATGTATATTGTTGAATGATTAGATTACTTATGTGATCTAAATAAGGGGTTTATGCTAAATACATACATAGATTCACAAATACTATTATTAAAATTCAGTTGCCTCCGTAAATTTTTCACGCTTTCAAGCCTTTGTGGTCAAGAAATGACGGCCATCATACAGCTTGAAAGCCTGGACGAACATTTATTTTGATGGACATTATTTTCACCTTATTACATTGCCGCCTAGTACCTTACAGTAGGTAAATGTTCAATCCACAGTTAATCAATATTAATTTTTTAGGTATTTTACAGTATTTATATTTATATTTTTTACCATTGTGGCTGACAAGCTTACGACCTACCTGATTTAAAATGATCAACGCAACCTATGGACGTTTGCAATATTTGTGATGCCGTACCTACAAAAACCTTCTAAGATCCCGTGTGATGAACCCCCTACTATAGACTTTTGGGAAAATCGAGGCAGGGAATTTATTCGACAATCCAATCGTACTTTGAAGCACTCGTAGCCCCACTGACTCAGTGTTGCGCAAACGATCACTGCGTTAAGCAACTTTCGCTATGGCTGCTACGGATGGGAGACTACTTTGTGGTCACACTTGCGAGCGTATCCGTGCTTCAAATGGCACATTAGGCCGTTGGTTCCAGTTGCCAGTAACATGGCAGTCGTTAAGCCAAGTCGAAGGCCTTATGGGCGGCTTGAAAAATTCAACAGCAGTTAGCCCCAACCTGCGTCTGTCTATTTCAACACGACAATTGGCTCACCATCTATTACTTGGGACAAGAATACCCACAGTGAAACGTGGGCATATAATATACCTCTGCCACTCTTTGGGGCATAAGACGTGATTTATAAAACATCGTACGTTGAATCTTGAAAAAACAAGGTACATAGTTGTGTCAGTATCGATTGATAATGTATTCTTATGTTTGTCGTAGAATTTAGAGCATCGCCGTTGGGCGACACAATCTAAGGAGTGCTAAATTCATTTAATTCCAAGATGTTTTCATAGAGTAGCTTGCGTCTATGCAGAAAATACAAACTTAACTCAAATAAATAACTCTTTAATTTCTTCGTAAGCAATTTCGCGGTGGGAAAACAGAGTTTTCATTTACGTAAAATTACGAGAGATGACGAAAAAACCTTCTAAAAGCTACCAGAGCTCCTTAAGGAATTTAGAGACTTTTGAAGTTATTATAGACATTTTTACTTAAGCTCGTCTAAACTCCCGCTGGGGTATTCAATGAAGGAAGTTTTTCAAAAAGAGTCGTTTTATTTTCCATACTTTTTTGTTTCGAGAAAGTTTTATAATTCAAGGTTAAACCGCGTGTCTTTTAGGTAGCGAGCTACAAATAAAATTCAAATATGATTTTGGACTAAAGCGTCTAAATTTGTTCATTTTAACTTTTTTCCAGTTGCTTTCAAAACCCGGATTTGAAGCTTGAGTCCGATTACATAGACTGTTAGAAGCAGTTATGATATGGCATTTATTCTATGTCGTTAAAAGCAACTGCTATCTGACCTCTCAATCCTGTCATTGCGCCTGCTTCAGAGTGTCGTCCGCTTGCTTAGCTTGGGCCAACTAATCTTAAGGGTTCCTTAGTACACTAAATAATGACCAATTTTATATCTTAAATGTCAATAATGTTGTAGGTTTAAAAAAAAAGCAATCTATTACATCAACCCATGACAGACCATTTTCTCTCTCCCAATTTTATTTAAGTAACTAGCGACCCGACTTTTCTCGGATGCATGTAGATACTAATATGCATTATACTTAGAAACATTACTCCTGAATCACTCTATTTATTGCTGAAAATTGTTTTAAAATACATCTAGTAGTTTAGAAAGATCTAAGCACTCAGACATAAATTTAAAACTACATTAAAGTAAGTAATAGATTTTATCTCCATGATACAATAAACTATTTTTGGTTTTGTCAACTTTCTAATAACTTATTTACACTCTCGCACAAGCCACGAGACGAACTGCGAGACGTGCCGCGAGCCGCCAGTGTACATTTACATTTGAGCTCGTGACTCGTCTCGCAGCTCGTCTCGTGGCTCGCACGACAGTGTACATCTATATTATTTTTTAATATTATAAAGCAGCAGAATTTGTTTGTTTGTTTGGTTAAACGCGCTAATCTCAGGAACTAATGGTCGGATTTGAAATAATATTTTTGTGTTAGATAGCCCATTTATCGAGGAAGGTTATAGGCTATATATCATTACGCTACTACTCTGAGAGCAGAGCAGTAGTCATAAATATCGACAAATCGGGCAAATTTTTATGCATCATTGTAGAATTTATAAGCGACGGGATTAATGAGGTGCGACGTGAGGTCAAAATATTCCACGGGCGAAGCTGTGGGGGTCATCTAGTGGGGTATAAGAGGTAAAGTGCTTAAGTCAAGTGCATTTTTTATGTTTGTTTCGACATAATCTGTTCCATAGACATGACAACCATTTTAAAAATAAAGTCATATAAAAGAACAAATTCTTACAGAGTTAATCGCTCCCCCTGAGTAAAAACTACACGTAAAGATCCAAACTTAAGTAGCATAGTTTCTGGTTGTTGGGGTATCTAGTTTACATTGGCTAGTCGTCCGGAAAGTTCTGTAGTCTAATATGGCGGAGCAAGTCCCACAAGAAGACAAATAGTCCCGTATTAACTTAGCAGTTTCCGTTATCGATATAAGCTGATCTTTTGTAAACTGCGGCAGGTTAAGAAATTTTACCGAACAAGTTTGAAAAATAGGTTAAATATTTTTATGCGGTATATTGTAAGTATGCGGTAAAGTGCAATAGAACTTGTTAGGTTAGTCTTCCGTATAGACAGGACTTTACAAGGCTCTGTCTATACATCTGGTGGTCTATGAGTACGAATGTTTGCTATCTTAGTGATAAACAAAAATCTTTTGGGGACACTTACGTAGCCTAGATCTAAAGTAGAAGCGAGGTGGTTGTTTACAATTAAAATTGAATTCATTATTTTACTTGTTTTTCTACCACACTATATATAACTTACGGGGTTTTATTCACTGTCACAGACATATTTTAATCACGGTAGAGTAAACAGTGCCCATACTAACCCCAAATACTTCTGGAATATTTACGGATGAATGGGTACAAATGTTAGGGGGAGCGGCAAAATACTATTCACATCGTAATCTAAAAATAATATTCAAATAACAATGCAATCAATCAAAACGGTCTTGGTCTGCAACGTGGAGAATTTAGTTGCAGAAAAGATTGTACACACACTTTACAGAATATAAGTATAACTTCATTATCTCCAATTTAAAATAAATGATATTTCTTTTTCGCGACGTATATTATTAGGTACAAAGCCTACCTTACACTTCCCGATGTCTTGACCGGATTACACCAGCCGTGGTCACGGGTTGACTCTCGGGAAGTATAAGGTAGGCTTTGTACCTAATAATATACGTCGCGAATAAGATCCGAAATATCATAAATATGAGTGACAATCGCGAAAGTTTAAAAGCATTAATTTAAAATTTAGTACTAACTTCTTATTGTTTTCAAAACCCATTACAATGAATGACTGAGATCGGTCATAGCCACAATTTTAAAGCACTCAATAAAAACTTTGGAACTGTAATCGAACTACTAAATCACGAAGATTTTTGCACTAAACGGGCTAATGCGAGTTCTTTCTTAATATCGGAGGAAGTAGTTAATATAACTGGGAAACTTGTTTAAACTTCTCCAGTCTGAACAGGGCGTATAAACTTTGCAGAGAATGTATAAAAAATGTCAACTAAGTTGCAATAGCAGTAGCTTGCTTTTTCAGTTTAATCCTGCGTTAATTAGCTTTTAGAGCAAAAGGATTTATGGCAGTATAAATACTGTCCAACCGTCGCATAACTTAAACGTAAAGTTTAAGTTATGCGATAAAAATCTTGAATTTGTGCTTAATGTTGAGCTTCATTTCATATTTTTATACAACTGTCTCAGCTACAGATTCTTTGTGAGGAGTTGCCTTCTGGGTATCTCAGCAAATATCAATCAAATTATTTTCACGGACGTTCTAGTAATATACTATTAAAAAGACATACAGATGAATGTAGAATATGGATAAATGTTCTAGTCATTTGTATATACTGCACAGATTTTTGATGGAAAAAAAATAATTTTTAAAGCCAGAATATTAATAATAAACTACCGTTGATTTCGTTGTATTTCATAAAACAATAATATCTTACAACAAATGGTCTTCGGTCACGGGAGTAATTGTTTAGCTATGTACTGTTTCATTTATTCTCGGAATGTTCAAAATGAAAGTCATAATACCACGTATATTTTTGTTTTCCTCTGGATTACTAATGTCAATTTTTTATTTTGACAACCCTAATCTATCTATCTATATTAATAAAATTACGTGTGACTCACTCATCTAACAACGCCCATCCGAAACCCTTACCCGTAGTGATTTGAAATTTTTAGGGTAAACTACCCTTATAATGTAGGCACCCACTAAGAAGGGATTTTTCAAAATTCCACCCCTAATGGGGTAAAAAAGGCATAAACGGTTGTATGAAAGTTCGTCATTTTCAAAGTTAGAGACATGAAATTAAGTATACCTATTTTTGACTATAAATTATTGGACACGTATATCGCGGTTTTGCAAATTTAAAAGCGTAAAACAGACGTTGTCTTTCATTGATAAAATTTAATAGTACAACAGACTTAAAATTTTTAGGGTGAGCTACCCTTATATAGAAGGTTCCCACTAAGAAAGGATTTTATTAAATTCCTACCCTATGGGGGTAAATCAAGGGAACAACTTTTGTATGAAAGTTCAACATTTTCATACTCAGAGACATGAAATTAAGTATACCTATTTTTGACTATAAATAGATGTGCACATGTATAGCGGTTTTGCAAAATTTTAATTTAAATGGGTAAAATAGAGGTTGCCTTTCATTGACAAAATTAGTGGGAGACTCATTCTTATAATCAACGTTCAGACAAACCCTTAGCCCAACAGACTTAACATTTTTAGGGTGAGCCTTATATATAAAGTTTCCACTAAGGAAGGGTTTTTTAAATTTCAACCCTAAGGGGGTTAAAATAAGGCACAAACTTTTGCATGAAAGTTAGTCATTTACAAAGTTAGAAACATAAAATTGCGTACACGTGTTTTTTGTTACAAATAAATGGGTACATGTTTCGCGGTTTTGCCTAATTTTACCTATAAAGGGTTAAAGTAGGGGTTCTAAGTTTTCAAAGATAATAAACCAACTTTGCATACCTACTTTTGATTAAAAACAAATAAATACGTGATTGACTACTACGATGAAAAAAAAAAAGTAATTGTTTTAAAGTTAAACCAAGAATTAACATTGTGAAAAATGAATGTTAGATAAATCTTAATATTCTACTAATATTATAAACGGGAAAGCACGCAAATTGCACACGCACTAGTGAATGGATCTTGATGAAACTTTACAATAATATAGCTTACACATCAGAATAACACATAAGCCACTTTTTAACCCGAAAACTAGTTCCTGTAGACAACTTCACCACACGAAGACGACCTGGCACGGGTTTTTGGTGCGGATCAGGTTCGATCTTCTGAGTTACAATAAAAAAATGTTCTCGGCTACTTTTATTTTGTTTATTATTGCCTTCTTGAAAAACACCAATGTTTTCTATAGAACTATAATTCTAATTACACTGCTTTATGTTAGTATCGAAAGATTATCGCATATTAACTTGCACAAGAAAAATGTTAACATTTATATAGTCACTCCCTGGGTGTTAATGATGTATCTTATTTTTATAGTGCTGTTGTAAGTTTCATTTTTTTTGCATGTTGTTGCAGTTGCACCTTTTTGTGTCTTCTTGCCATGCTGTAGTTTATTTTTGAATATTAATATTTTTGAATGCTGTAGCTACTATGAATAGGCGGTGAACTATCGTTTGTGTTGCTATATTTTTAACAGTACAGAACTGGTTGGGACTGTCTCACCATTATGCCATGAGCCAATTGTATATATCGCTAGGAATACAAAGAACTTGCGGACAGTATATTATTTCTTTTTTTGTGCTATGGTGATAAACGTGTATGTTTTTGTTGTTCGCTTTCATTATTGTCATTTATTTGTATAATATGTCATTTAACTGAACCGATCTGTATTAGTCTTTTAATTTATTATTTGTGAAAGACGTAAGAAATCGCGTAGCCCACCATACACACTGTTCATCGGATACTGTTATTTGTATTTTTATCTCAATTTCGTGCTTATCTTCGAGCTTTAGGAAGGTACAGAGTGCGCGTCGAGATGTGAGGAGTCAGCGTGGAATGTGTGCTTGGCCTAGTCATATTCAAGGCTCACTAGTTGGAAGCTATCTGTTAAACAACACTCGCAGCATCCAGTGGGAGCAATATTTCGTGGAAATAAAGTTAACTACGCGTAACAGATATGTATACGGTATTTTTTATTATGCATATGCTATTGTATTTATATAGATATAGTAGTTTACCTCATTTGCTGTACAAACGTGAATACCTTGTTAAAAATTTACTGTGATGCATAGTATACTTTAAAGTCGAATTGTTCAACCCGGGATCTTTAGGAACGAATCACGATAATATTATAGCAACAGTGGACCATCACCAGGTAGATTTACTGGCTATAAATGAAACCTGGCAAAAACGAGTGAGGATGGCTGTGCTCCTTTTATACCGGAGTATCGTTTGAGACACATTCCTCGACCCCGTAGCATAGCGGGCAAAGGGGGTGGTGTCGGTTTCTACATTCGACGTGGTTTGAACATTAAGGTGTGCACCCATCTTGAGCACCCAGATATAGAGCAAATGTGAATTAGGCTTAAGGTAAACAATAACAAGATTATTGTTGGGACGGGTTATAACTTTCCCCGGGGTAACGTTCAACTATTTCTAAACGCATTGACTGACTCCATAGCCCCATTTTCCGATTATGATTTCTTATTTCTCCTTGGAGACTTTAATATAGATTTAGTTAAATCGAACGAACTGAATGTCAGAAATTTTAACACTTTTTTTCGCTGCACGGGGTTGTCCCAGCATGTAAGAGATGTTACTCATTTTACGGATCATAGTCAGACGCTGATCGATGTGGTCTGCACGAACGCAAATGTACGTAGCACATCTGTGGATTCGGTTAGTATTCTAAATGGTCATGCTTTTGTGGAGTGTGAATTAACATTTCGTAAGCCAAAAATACCGTCGAAGGTATTACTTATAGACCGATAGGTTGTATCGATTTGAAGAAATTTACTGAAGACCTAAGGACCATCAATTGGAATCGGCTAATGCATCTTGAGGACGTCGACTATATTGTGAGTGACTACACAATTTACATTAATTACTTATTTGAATTACATGCACCGGTAAGAAGTAAAACCATCAAAGATCTGCCCACGCCCTAGTTGACAAGGAATTTAAAGTTTATGATGAGACTGCGAGATGTAGCGTTAAATCGAGCTAGCGATCGAAATTTGAAACGCATAAATTATACTATAAAGATCTTAAGAAGCAAGTTCATGGTGAAAAGAAATGTTATTTTAAACAACAGATAGACAGTAACATTGGGAACCCTAAGATATTGTGGAAAAATTTAAAGTCTAAATTGAACCCTCATAAGTGTACAGAAATACCAGCCCACCTTAATGATCCAAATAGAATAAATAAATATTTTTTGAATGTCCCTGGCAGCGGAGTTGTGTCGCTATTCCAGCTTACATTTTATGAATTTAATAGATATAGCCATACTTCTTTTTCTCTAACGCCTGTAACCTCCTCAGTGTTTCTTAAAATTATAAACTAACTTCAATCTATTGTAATTGGATGCGATGGTTTATCATTACAAATGATAAATACGGTAGCCCAAGAAACACTAGAGGTAATTACTATAATAAACAGACAGACAAACACATCTATTGTTACGTCCAAATTCCCTACAAATTGGAAAACTGCTGTTGTTCGACCTATTCCTAAGACTAAAAATATAAGGGATGTTAAAGAGTTACGACCCATTAGCATATTACTTTGTTTGTCAAAAATATTAGAGAAAGTGATAGCGTCGCAGCTTAGGCAATATTTGGAGACATATATTGTACAATATATTACCTGATGTTCAATCGGGCTTCAGAAATAATCGCAGTACTGCAACAGCTATCCTAGATGTTACGGACAACATACTGGCAGCTCAAGATCAGGGTGAGGGTACGGTTTTAGTCATGTTGAACTTCTCCAGGGCTTTTGACGCCCTAAATATTTCGCTATTGCTCTCCAAGCTGGCGTATTATGGTTTTGAGATTGGGACAATCCAGTGGTTCCACTTCTATTTAAGTGGCCGTACACAGTATGTGGAAAGTCACAATGACGATGGATCTACCTTGAGATCCACTATTTTCACTATATATAGGGGCGTGCCACAGGGATCCTTTCTTGGCCCCTTGCTGTTTATTCTTTACAGTGCGGATATTGCGCAGGTAATAAGGCACTGCAAGTTTCATGTATATGCTGTTGATGTTAAGATTTACATTTCGTTTAGGGAGACCGATTTTGAGGAGTCGATTGCGAAGTTAAATGAGGACTTAAATAATATATGTCAGTGGGCACACCAAAATAATCTCGTGCTGAATGGGGATAAAAGTAAGTACCTAATAATGGGCTCAAATCACCAAGTAGCTCAAATAGAAACTCGATGTCCCGTAATCATTGTGGATGGGGTGTCTATTCAGCGAGTGCAAGAAGCAAGAAATCTGGGTTTGTTGATGGATGAGGAACTTAGGTTTGAGCAACATATTGCTAAATGCGTGAGGGGTGGTTTTTACCGTTTGAAGCTCCTATAAAAGCTGCGTAATTACCTTTCTATCGACTTGCGTGAAACATTGGTTGACACATTGGTGTTATTAAGATTAAATAACTTGGATGTGGCGTATGGCCCTAGGATTTTTGTAAAAACATCTAACCTAATACAGCGGGTGCAAAACGCGTGTGCTCGTTTTTGCTATAATATACCTCCTAGAAGCCATGTGACTCCATATCTCATTGCGAGAAATAAACTTAGAATACATTACAGAAGAGAATTGCACTTGGCTACTGCTTTGTTTGGAATCGTAACGACGGGGAGGCCTGAGTACATTTACCATAAGCTGAACTGGCTAAATAAGGGTAGTAAATATTCCTCAAGAACGACGCGGATAAATCTGCATGTGCCTTTGCATAAAACAGCGGCTTTTCGGGGCACCTTCAGATATGCTGCAAGTAAGATCTGGAACAACATTCCTCCTCCTCTTCGTCGACTTAAAAATGTACAGTGCTTCAGATCAAGTTTTAAAGGTTAACTTCTAGATAAACAAAAAGCTGTACAATCATAAACATGCATTCTGAACTCCTTAATTGCGACGATACTTCTACTTCTTTCGCTTTCTGCGGATTCATAAGTTGTGTACGTTTGGGTGTCCGAGTGCTTTAGACCTTTTCGTTTTTTGAGCGGTCTGCTTACGTGGTTTTCGTATGTGGATCTCCTTCTGTCGTGACTCCTTCTACCCTTTACGCATACATTCGTTCCCCGGTCATTGGCTGAGCGTTTCCGGACCGACGTAGCACGTCTTTTTATCAGTTTAATGTTGAAGTTTTCATTCAATCCTGCTTTGCCTGCCTTGTTATTGTTTGACATTTTATTTTAATTTATTTTTTTAACATCCTAAGCATAGAATGGCAAACTGTAAATAGATATACGGAATTTTGTTACCTGCTGTATAATCTGGCGGCAGTGGAAGATCAGCGCTACGGATATTATATCAGTAGCATTAGCTGAACTGCAGCCTTTTAAGCACACATTTTGCTATGACACTAGTGAGGTTCTACTGTTTTCATCTCTCTTATTATTTTTATGATATTAAAGCTAAGTAGAAGTGTACTGGCTATTTTATGTATGTTTAATAAAATGTTTTTCTTTCTTTCTTTCTTTCACACGTGCGGAGCCGCGGGCGTCAACTAGTATTCATGTAAATTTTTAACAGAGCGCTTATTTGAAACATCCACATTGCATGCTTCTGCGTAATAATTATGCCACTTACATGCATGTTGCATGCTTACTCTACTTTGAAAACAAACAAGCCAATTTGAAAATCGAAACTTTTAGTATTTCTCTTCTCCACCCATCCCCCAACAACCCTACTTTGCCTTCCCAGCCACTCAAAAGATAATCACCTGTAACAACAAATTCTGAGCACTTTTAGTACTTTAAAATTATAATTTTGTTTTTATTCGGTTTTCTATTAGCAAAGGCTCTCTGATCTTTAAAGTCATTAATATGCAGTTATGGCTTTATAATAAGTATACTTATAACAAAACTGTGGAGAGTTAAAATTCTCAACGGAGGTCTCAGCGTGAGTGCCGCAACTCTGGTGTTGCTAACGTCCATAGGCTTCAAAACATTTTATCAGGTGGGCCGTATGCTTGTCTGCCACCTCTGAGGTATAAACGAATTACACTTAAACCACTGATTCAATTGAAATGCACTTGGCATGATTTGAGTTCATACTTTGAGAAAGGCTTTAGGATACATCATTTTAATGAAAAACAAAATGTGTATTCTATTGTAATTTATTAAAACGTGATCTTATTTTTTAATTATTTGTTGATAGAAAGGGGATGAATGTAAGAACGTCGGTGAATGTAAGTAAAATTTTGTTTCGCGTGGGACTTCACGCGAAACAAAATTCATCATCAAAGTAGTATATAAAACATGAGAAACGGGATACTTTAAGAATTGTTGCATAAATATTTAAATACTAGCTGAAGTTCTATAAGGATATATTTTCCAGGAAAAAATGTCCTATTCTGATGTATAAGCCATATTACTGTAAAGTTTCATTAAAATCCATTCAATATTTTTTGCATGAAACAGTAACGAACATCCATACAACTTTCACATAGGAAATAACTTCGTTCATCTCTATAATCTATAAAATTAATTGCTCGATAAGATTAGCAGGCGGATTGTAATTCCGTCGTTGATTGCGCACTGCGACATCGACGGTATCTCTCACAATTCCTCATATATATATAAACTTAATCCTCAAAGATATGGCGGAACTACGGATAGTGCCGCACGAGCGGTGAATGTGTGCTATCTCTTACTGAAATATATTGAGATTTACCTAATCATCCGACTCTACTCTACTGACTTAGCCACTTAGATCTGCATACTGCTTTTACTGATTAAATTTGATTGGATTTGAACTATCACGCCTTATCTCCGAAGGGGTGGCAGAAGCATATTATATGCCCACTATTCATCATGTATATTCTTGTCCCACGTGATAAGTGGTGTGCCCATTGCCGTGTTGAAAATAGACAGGCAGGATGTTGTAATTTTTCATGGCAAAAATGGGATTTAATTTTATTCAAAAACCAGTTTTTAACTGACCACTCATATTTACGGCAAAACCTAAATAAAAGCTATCTATCATTTGAGTATTCCGGAATGTGTTATCCGGGAATGGGTAAAATTCACACAGGGAATGCAAAAAGCGATATAACTGACAGGATGTTTGATATGAGATTAGTACCTTTATTGTGTCCCTTGAGGCTCTGCGTTTATTGGAAAACGATTGCTCTATTATATATTGCCAATAAGTTGAACATTTTTTGATAATGCTTAGTTATATATTCTGCTGGGAAGAATTTGAAATTCACTCTTTAAATACTGAAATGGAAGTATAAGAGTATAATTTAGAAATGTAGTATGGTAGATAGACTTGTAAGTAGATATTCTTATTTGGCAAACATCAATTTTTGGGAACAGGTGTAGAAATTTCAGTTGTTTGAGCATTTTCCTATGAATAATATGGTATTACAACGAGGTTATAGAGCAGTATTTAGAAATGATATTACAGCAAGTATGTCAACGTAGATTTTTTATGGCTTGACTTACAACGACAGAATGAACAGAGAAACATGTGCTGACGCTATTTATAAACTAACTACAGGTAAGCATTGCCGCTCAAAATGGGTTAGTAGGAAACGATGTCACAATTTGTTTCGACTATTAAACATGTTGTCTGGCGTGGTGTTACAATGGTAGAGTTAAAAATAAAGGCCGGTGATTGGTTATATTTACGTTATTTACTTTTTAAAGTTTATTTTTAACGCCTTATAACTCGGGAAACGTAAGTCACTGATTACTTTCGTAATATTTATATCAATAGGCTACCCTAGTTACAATTGCTGCCGGGTGAGTACAGAATTTATGCAACATCATGTATAACCTATTAATCTTTATCCTTTTAGCGAATGTCCCATCTAGCCCGAAAAAAATTGCATATTTTGTTTCAAAATTTGTATGTTTTTTTAAAATTATTTTGATTGCATAAATTTATAGGTGCAATTCCATTCACTCGTATCAGTAACTTTAAAAGCCGGTAGTTGGCGCCTGCGTCATCATCATCATCCGAGCGTCTTTCCCAGTTGCGTCTAGCGACGCCCGGGGTCCGCTTTCCTACATTTTCTCCTCCACTTCGCACGGTCGTCGGCATCCCCTGTAGTGAGACCATTGGCACGCATATCATCCCATACGACGTCAAGCCAGCACTTCTTGGGTCTTCCCCTCTTACCGGGACCCGGCGGGGCTGACATGGCCAGACATTTGTTACCTACGTAGCCCGGCGGTTGCCGCAAGACGTGACCATACCAACGAAGGCGACACTCTTGCAACTTGTCTGCAATGTCACGGACGTGAAGGCTGCCGCGGATGCGAGAGTTCCTCACGGGGTCCATCCGCGTGACTCCACACATCCACCGCATCATCTTCATTTCCGTGACACGCAGCTCCTGCTTGTGTCGCTCCAATATCGGCCACGTCTTACTGCCATGTAAAAGGACAGGTCTAATAATGGTTTTGTAGACCTGTCCCTTCAACCGGATCGGCATTTTAGGGTCACAAATGACACCGGTCATCTCCCGCCATTTGGCCCACGCGGCAGCAATGCGTGACTTGACATCGCAATCGATGTCGCTGGACGTGTGAAAAACAGATCCCAGGTATTTAACCTGGTCCGTGCGCTCGATCAAATCACCGCCTATGCGGACGGATGTGGGATCTGTCGAGTT
Source organism: Thumatha senex (assembly GCA_948477245.1). Classification (NCBI taxonomy): domain Eukaryota; kingdom Metazoa; phylum Arthropoda; class Insecta; order Lepidoptera; family Erebidae; genus Thumatha; species Thumatha senex. Next base: position 1,370,412 of record OX419731.1, read on the forward strand.
TAGTGCCAAGTACTCGGTCTTCGCCACATTTAGTTTCAGACCGCCGCTCTCAAGCGTCTCCTTCCACGCCTTTACACGTCGCACCAATCTGCCCCTGTCCGCGTCTGCCAGCGCAATATCGTCAGTATACATGAGCAACCATGGAGGCTGCTCATGCGGGTTTCTGATGCTGTCCGACAATTCGTCTAATATTACACTGAACATAAGCGGACTAAGGACAGAACCCTGGTGTACCCCGACGGTGATGGGGAAAGGTTTCGGGTCGCCAACCGCAACAGTTAGCGCCTGCGTCAACTTAGGGCATATAATTTGGAGTATTCTTTTTGTTATTTTCGAGCATGAGTTGGTAGTTTAGCAGACTAAAGTGACCTCGTGGATTTTTTTCATATTAAAATAAAGTAGCATATTAAGCTTTGGAGTGTACCTATGACTCTTAGCTAAGTTTATGAAAGAGTTGCATACTCAGGTTTTCGAAGCAGTTAAATTGCAGATGAACATATATACATATATATATACGCATGACTCCCATCCGTCATTTTGCCTACCCATCCATCGGGTAGGCAAATATGGCTTTCCACTTGCATCGATCCTTGAATTTAACTTTTGCTTAATACATGCTCACTGGTTAGTTAGAGTACTCTTGACCCGGTCCTTGCTTTGTAATTACACACAGAGAACATTCTTATTTTTCTACACTGCGTCGTTGGAAGGTACAATGGTAGTATATGTCAGCCATTGCAGATCTCTAGTGTATATAGGTTTCATGCGTGATCTTTACCTTTTTTTCGGAAAAATGTCTCACAAATATATATTTTTAATTTATTTATGTTATGTGATGTTAAAACATTTCCAAAGAGAGAAATTATTTTCTTTAATGTTCGATTCTTACAATAAAATACTCTCAAAATTATCAAGTGTTTTTTTTTTTCAATAAATTAAAATTAGGGCGTGCTCCGTTGGTTTGGACACGTCCAACGAATGAGTGAGGAACGATTGACGAAGAATATATATTGTGCGAAACTAGAGGGTAGAAGAGGTCAGGGTAGGCCGAGACTTACATATGAAGACCACGTGAGCAGATTGCTCAAAAACGGAAAGGTCAAAAGTACTCGGATACCCAGACGTGCCTGTATGAAACGATTGATGAATCTCGAAGAAGCGAATGAAGTATGCATGGATCGCGAAGCCTGGCGATCTGTCCTCTCTGATTACCCCGTCAGGGATACAGCGTGAAGATAGTTAAGTTAAGTTAAAATTACCATTTGACATAAGAAGTTATTTTTGTAATAATTTTTACGTCAATTGAAGTTGATGGGTAGCGTGAAATTTAATCATTTATTCTTGTCATACATTTTGCAAAGTGACAGGTATCACTTTGGAAGAACACTTAGCTAGGCTCTTAATTAAATAACCTCGTATAACATTCTATAATAGCTTTTTAAAAAAAATATTTTTACAATCTTTTAAAACTCAAGAGTCACAAGTTAACAATGCAATCACGAGAGTAATTCATTGGTTCAGCTTTAACAATCTTTGCCTAAATGAAAATAAAACTAAATATTTTACAAATGTCAAACAAGTTGCGGCCAATGTTCAACTGAATGGACAAGTGTTAGAGTTTGTGAAATCAACTGTGTACCTTGGTAAAACTATTGTTGAAGCATCACAGCACTAAGGAGCGGACAGCGGCGGCGCGCGGTGCGGTATACGCGCTGCCCCACTATAAAAAAAAAAAATAAAAAATAAAAATATCTTTATTTTGCATAGACCATTTTAACGGCGCTTACAAAATGTCATACACTATTTAAAATATTTAAAGCGACCACCGGTTCGGAACGCGGCCCACCTGAGAAGAACCGGCAAGAAACTTAGGAAGGCTTTTTTTTTGATGGCCTATTTACAATTTAATATTATTTCACTTTGCCAGCAGATCATTTCCAGGCGTCCCTGTCCTGCAAATAGTCTGTAACGGAGTAAAACACTACACTAAACTACTACAATACACCTAGTACTACTACACTACTACAATACACCTTTGCTCAACATCAACGTGTTCGGTCGTCCAACCATATAAAATTATTACTTGTCTTGTAAATGTAATTAGTACGGCGATTAAACCAGCCTTCAAATACAGTCCACGCCTTATTATTCCGTCAGGATCATTACAACTATTGATGCCAAATTGCAGTGGGGCCCACACATAGAAAAATGGCCTCTAGGTTAAGTTTCTGGACGGTGTTTTCAGGTGGGCTGCGTTCCGAACCGGTGGTCACTTAAAATATTTTAAATTTATCTTTAGTTTTAGTGTATGACATTTTGTTAACGCCGTTAAAATGGTCTATGCAAAATAAAATCAATTTAATTTTATTTGTATATTTTATTCTGAAACAATTTGGCTGAAATTTAATGTAGCTGCCTGACGCCCTGGATCCACACATGGGCTTGTTACTCCGGGGCAAGTTCTTGTGGTTAACAAGTACGGGAAAACTTTATTATGCTAGTGGAGCCGCTGGTATGAACTAGTTTTCTATATTTATCCCTCGATAGTACAATTATAAATAAAGAAACAGAGCAACGAACTGCAGCAGTTTGTTGCTTTATGTTTACACTCAGTTTTCTTGTATATTATATAACTATTTAAAAATATGAGGCAAGCAGGTACCTATTGCAATAATAAAGTTACTGGGATCAGTAATCCCACTGAACACATAAATAACTCTCTCTGTCTCGATAACGCAGTGGTAGTGTACGCGACTGCCGCGACTGAGGTCCAGGGTTTGATTCCCGGGTCAAAAATATTTGTGTGATCCATAAATGTTTGTTTTCAGAGTTTGTTTCTTTCCTGTGTATAATATGTATGTATTTAAAAATAGTATAAAGTATGTTTATCAGTCGTCTAGATCCCATAACACAAGCTTATACTAGCTTACGTTGGGCTAGACGGCGCTTTGTAATAAAAATGTCCTACAATATTAATTTATTTGTTGATGAATTTCCAACTTCTATATAAATTCAATATTACTTAGAAACTTCCATGAGGTCAAAAATCAGGCTTTTAAAATGTATTTACAACTAAAGTGTTTCTTTTAATTTTAATTAGAACCAATAAAATACTTACCAATGCAAATTCAGTCACTATTCAGTATTTCAGTGCATTCAGTCTAACGTCATGTTACAGTGTGCAATTTCAGCTTGTTGATTACTTACGTCTTGCCAGCGATCTCATCACTACTCTGAGTCTGCAGCTGAAACGGGTAGTTAAATTGTCCAAAGTGTCAGCTTATTTCGCCAGAACTTTACGATACGATGAAATTTCAGATTCTAGTTTTTCACTCAAATTTTACATGTTTTTTTTTTTTATATTACCACTATTTAAAGTGTCAAATTTTATAATTTGGATATTTTTATTATTTATTTATCTATCACGCCTTATCCCGGAAGGGGGGGCAGAGGCATATTATATGCCCACTTTTCACCATGTGTATTCCTTTCCCACGTAATAGGTGATGAAAAAAAACCTTTAAATCTTCAACATAATGTTTTACTAACGGCAGATAATCTCAACAGACGTTAGATTAAAAAAAATACCCTGTTTATTATACCACTAAGGAAGCAAACCGATTAACCATTGACGAAATAACTTACATAACTGAGTACATACATACTATTTCCTTTCCCTTGAGAACTGGTATATACTGGCTGTAGAAGATAAACACTAGTTTAAGATAAATCACAGAATTTAATCGATGTTTTACAAGAAATACACATAGGTAGCATAGACGCAGATCGAGCGGCGAGCGGACGGTTGCGACTGTTGATTTTTCAGAAAACGAATTCAAAATGTAATCGGCGCCCACCACATACATCGCTCTCGCTCTAAACTTTTGAACACCACGCAGGCGGTGCTACCAACACTTAATATAAAATTACCTTATATTTAAACTTATAACTAAAATTAATTTTATTATTACTTGCATCGTCTACACTGGCATTGAGATATAATTGATTACAACGCAATGAGAAACACATTATACTCGACATGACTGCTTTATTATTATATATATGGCAGTAGGTATACATACATTAGTTTTAGAGCTACCTAAATATACAATTTTCAGTAGCTTCTAACTCAGTGTTTCGTAACTTCACTCCGTGTTCCGGCTTTACGAAATCTAAACGAGTTCTCAACCGCCTGCCTTGCAACATCTGCGCTGGACTTTCACCTGTGGTGCAGTGCGGTGTGTTATGATACACCAATAGGAATCTCTGAACTTGTCAAAAAAAATTGAAATTGTTTACTGGAGAAGGGTGGACCGTTATCGGACACGACCAGGCGTGGAATTCCACATCGTGACCACGACGCCCTCAATTTGGAAATTGTGCTGTCGGCTGTGGTACGCAACATTTGAAAAACTTATAGGGCCTAAAACATCTAGGTGCAGTCTTTCGTAAGGCGTACTAGGCCACCTCCAGGGCGCGGAAGGAGCGCGCGGCGACGCGGGCGCAACTGCGGCGCACGTAGCGCACGCGCTGCACTGCCCCTCCACCACCGGGCCACCACACGTACGAGCGCGCGTACGCCTTAGTCTTCACGATGCCCATGTGCGCCCCGTGCAGCTTCCGCAGGACCCACAACCTACATGACTCCGGCACGACCACTCGGTGCCCCCACATAATGTATCCTACTTCTATATAAAGCTCTGACCTCCTTGCTAGGTAAGGCTCCAGCTGCTTTGTATCAACACTTTTGGGCCAGCCACTTTTGATGTAGCTATAAATATTTTTTTATCTAACTGTTATCTAGCACCATTGCGTCTGCCGCAAAATGTAAATACGTACAGACGTATTAACATTTTACATCAATTTCTTACAGGCAACCTTAGGATGGACATAAATTCAAAGAACCAGCACTATAGTGGGTAGTTGTTGGTGAAAGTGATGACTAGTTAATCTAAAACAAATATAGGAATAGATACATAGACCTAACCTAATTTAAAATTATAAAATAAAATAAATAATAAATAAAAACAGTAGTAATTTGAGTATTAAGACTTGGAACATTAATACTACATATTAATAAATATATACATATATATATATAAATACATGGTAAAATAATTTAATATATATATACACATACGAGTACAAATATATATATAAATAAAATAAAAATAAAATACACATACATATTATATATAATATATGTACATAGAAGTACTACCATCAGTCCGAGCTAATGAGTGTCTAGCACATAAAACCTTTTAGCCTTTTTGTTACCACCTCACTAAAAAGGCAACAGGTTCAAAATTTCTTACAAATTTAACATCTAAAATAGACACATTTTATTAAATTCATTCGGCCCTTTAGACCTACCCCAGTTCCGTGCTTCTGAAGGCACGTTAAGCCGTTGGTCCCGGTTGCCAATAAATTGGCAGTCGTTAAGCCAGGTTGAAGGCCTTATGGGCGGCTTAAAAATTTCAACAGCAGGTAGCAACAACCTGCGTCTGTCTATTTTAACACGGCAATGGGCTCACCACCTATTACGTGGGACAGGAATACACATGGTGAAAAGTGGGAATATAATATATATGCCTCTGCCACCCCTTCGGGGATAAGGCGTGATAGATAAATGTATAAATATAACTATAATGAAACATTAACAATATAAATATGTCCTCATATACTGAAAGGAACCCAGCAGTCAAGTCGTAAGAAAATGCTCCTTGGCCATACTTTTAAAAACATTCAGTGATTGCGCACGCCTAATGGACACAGGCAATGCATTCCACAATCTTACAGCTTGAACAGTAACAGATTTATCATAAAATTTTGTGGAATGTATAGGTATTGCCAATTCCAACGAATTCCACGACCTCAAGAATTTTGAATGTGTGTCATGAAGAAAAGTAAAATGTATTATCTATAATATATGTATTGGTACGTGGTATTATCTATATTTATACCAAAATTTCTTACTTCGGTGCTAATAGGTATTACCACTCCAATAAATACTCGTATAATGCTCGGGAGATGCCGTCAGTCAATTCTAGAAATCATCCAAGGGCTACCAACCACAATTATTTGCGTCTTGGAGGGATTTACTTCCAAACCATGTAGCTTACTCCAGTTGGATATACGTGTCAAATCACAGTTGATGCCTAAGAAAGCTTCAGATAGATCTTGCTATGGTGCTTGTGTAAATATTTGGAGATCATCTGCATAAAGGTGGTAGGAGGAAGTTAATAAATTGGAGATGGAATTAATGAAATTCGAAGAGTAGAGGAGAAAGCACGCCACCCTGCGAATCACCGACAGAAGTATTAGACCACGATGAATAAGTTTCTTCAAGAAAAATACGCTGCCGGCGCCCAAACAGGTCACTACGTAATCAATCAATTACTGTTGGAGATATTTTAATAGAGCGTAGGATGCCAATAACTAGATCAAAATCTACGGTGTTAAAGGCATTACTAAAATCGACCAGGACGAAAGCCAGATTGGTAAGGATTAAGGAGATCATTTCTTGTAAGATAATAGCTAATTTAAGTATGGACGAGGCGTTCTAAAATTTTGAACAGCAAGGATAATATAGAGATGGGACCATATTCGGATAAGGAAGTTGGATTGGATTTTTTAGGCAATGGTATAACTTGGGCCTCTTTCCAAACTTTGGGGAACACCGTGCAAGAAAGGGAATAGTATAGTACATGACTAATAATAGGAAGGATGTGGTCCAGAATTGGCAGTATCTTTTTCGGCTAATGCAATCACTACTCACAGCATTTGAGTTTACCGACAAAATACATCTCTTAGCATCACAATCAGATAATAAATTAAATGAAAACGGTGGATAGACAGGAGCTGGATGAGATGAAAGTGATAGTAAAGAAATGTCTTTATTAGTCTGATCAAATTTAGACGATGATGAGAAGTGTTGATTTAAAAACTTAATGTCAATTTGTTTATGAACTGAGTCATGCTGCGACTTACCAACTCCCAGTGTTTTAAGAAATTTCCATACTTTTGTGTGTTCGCCGTTTTCGACAGAATTATGTATATGTTGACGTTGTGCTTTTCTACACACCTTATGGCAGAGATTGCGGATTGTAACATATTTTTCGTGATTAGTATTAGTAGGACGAGTTTTATACCTACATTTAGCTGCCGCCTTTTTCGCCAGTAAAGTTAAATATCTCGTTTGTGAGCCATGGAGCAGGTAAGTGCCTCACTCTCACAGCACGGATAGGTGCATGCTTGTCGTAAAGCTCGATTATCTTATTATTCAGTTCATTAGCCTTACAACAACAATCGATTCCATGGCTAAAAGCGGGCCCTAATTAATATTGTAGGCATCATCGAGATTCATACCACTAAAGTTGCGTAGCATAAGAATTTTTGAACGTTGTTTAGGAGGACGAAGAGTATAGGATAGAAAGAGTAAGTCATGGTACGAAACGCATCAGCATGGGCATCACTGCCCATGCTTAGCCACTAGATCAGTAGATGAGACAAGAATGAGATCAAGGAGTGATGGAGTACAGTTGGGAACATGATGTGTGGTATTAGATGGTAGGACAGATAAATTGCAAGACTCAATAGTTTTAAGGAAGGTAGAAAAGCGAGAGTCGCTTTTCACAAGACATGTATTGAAATCTCCCATTATGATCGTGTGACTATAAGAAAGACAAAGACGTTCTAGAAGATTTTCAAAAGAGTGGAAAAAATTAATGGTCCGTGATGGACAGCAGTAGACGCCAAGCAGTATTTTGGTGTGCAAGAGGTTTACCTCTAGAAAGAGATGCACACCAGCGTCCGATGGAGGAGGCTGCGATGACATGTCTATAATGTTAAATGGGATATTGTTGCGTAAATAAATAGCCACGCCACCACAACGCCCCTCCACGCGGTCGTTCCTGATAAGGTTAAATCCGGGAAGATAATAGGAGATGGACAGGAGAGAAGGTTTAAAAAGTGACTCGGAAATAAGGATGGCCTTATTTCTTATTGTATTCTTTATTGTATATCCTTACATTCAAACGTCGTCAGCATATCTGGGAAATGGTGCGGAATACTTTGTGCATTGACTGTTTGGACTACATTAAAATTCCTGGGTACGTCGCCAAATTGAGCATGAAGAGCATCCGTCAGTGACGGCCTGCTCGTAAATCTGTCATTCAGACTGGTAATTGACAAAAAACTTTCATCGCTACTGCCATTAAGTCTTGACATATAAAGAATATAATTAGATATATATGAAAATATAATATATATATATATATATATATATATATATATATATATATATTTATACTTAATAAATATGTATGAATAAATAATAATAATAATAATCAAAGATAATTAATAGAATCTAGAACCTTACCCTAAAAAATAAGAATATGATGTCCACCTGCCAGCTACTTGTGTATATGCAAGAACTCGGTAATTAAAAGGATAACTATAAAATTATATGGCCAGGCTAATTTGTAAAAGAGGAGATCGAAATACTTAACATAAAAATTGAAATGGCACTAAAGGTTATTAAAAAAAAAGTAAAATAAACAAAAAGGAAAGAAAATAACATTGTTACTGTTAGGCTGTGGGACCTAATGTCCTTTTTTGTTTTATAATCGTGTGGAAGTCCTTGTGGATGCTATGCCGGACTCTTACCGACTAAAACCACACGGTGCACTTCCAGTTGTCTATGGCCAGGAGTCCCGGGTAAGCCCTAAAATTTATATACCGAAAACAAGACAGTACGGACTGAGTTTCCTTTGCCTGTCCTAGATGGATAAAGACAATTAACAGCTTGTCACTGTCACCATAACTGTCACTGTCACCATAAGTGTCACACTAGCGACAAGAATTTAATTAACAATTTTCAATGAGGGTTTTTTTTAAATGTTCCCCGTAAGATGGCAGCGCTGTAACGTCAGGTCCAACTACCTGTCAAAACACATACACGATTTATATTATTCGATCATTTTTTTGGTTTATTTATTCTTAAAAACGTTACAAACGGAATATTGTTTTCCAAAATGCCACAGTGTTGTGCAGTGCCTATGTGTGCAAATAAAAAAGGAGGCCTCTCTTTTTGAGCTCAATCTTCAGTTCGGCAACCTTTCTTTGGCCGTAATCCATAATAAAATCAATAACACTTCCAAATACATAAAATTTTACTAAAATAATAATACGTTCGGTAAGATTCTGTGCTATCAGACAGCTGTTTGGACCTGACGCATACGAAGCGCCGCCTGGCGGCAGAAAAAGTATCGAAAACCCTCATTGAACTATGTAGGTAAATTTAAAATTGAGATTAAAATTACAAGAAGTTACGAGTATACTTACGAGTACAATATAACATTTATAAGTACCTGACCATGATGTAAAGAAGCTTATTCGAAGTTATTTCTTACTCACTACTCGTCTTGATTTGGATGCAAGTTTTACAGCCGGAACTGTCTTCTGTAGATCCCAATCAAGTTGATTTAACTCGGCGTGGGTCGTCACGCGATTCCGCATTCCATCAGGACCAGCACTTTGAGATACCGAATCGCTCTCGTGCCGCCATGAAGACTTCATACCTGGTCCTTGTCATAAACTCAGAGAGTGAAGTTCAAGGGGAGCGGAATGGCTCCCCTTGAATTTGGATTTGGCGAACCATAATCTGTTCCTCACAGTCATATTGTTTAACTTTAACAAGATAGGCCTGGCCTTGCCCGCACCCAAGGGTCGCCCCATCCTATGACAACGCCTGATGCTGTCCGATGTGAAGTGATCGAGCTTTAACTGAACCTTGACAGCATTAACAACCGTCTGCATTGTTTCTTCAGCATTCTGCTCTGGTACTCCATGCAGTAGAAGTATCTTCCGACGACTATGCTGTTCAAGGTTGTCCACCTGCTGAGCCAGAAAAGCCATTTGTTGCCGGAATGCAGTCAAAGCACTGACTACAAAACTTTTAAAGGATGTGAAGTCCGATGACAACGCTGCAATAGTTGGTGCACTGCCAGGATTCTTCACATTCTTCTGAAGCTCTGACTCAAATTGTGCCATCCTGTCTTCAAGTCCAGCCATAATGGTAGCAAACGACTCCTTCATAGCCTCCATAATGTTCAAAATAGGTGCAGTGAGTAAATTTAAAGTGCAATAGATAAATTTTCCTTAATTTGGATAATAATAGTGGAAATTAACACCCAGATAGTTGGTGTATTAAATCAGCATGTGATTCATCAGATTCAAACTAAATTTAATGTAAGTTTTAAATTATTATTAAATAAATTATGAGCTAAAATTTTTATTGTTACTTGTTAACTACCCCCGCACTTATGGTTTGTAAAACCAAGGTTTACAGTCGCACTTTAGTCTAAACCTTCGGCTGAACAAATATTGATGAAACATTTTGACGCAATTCACTAAAACGAGCGCCTCCCTATGAATCTGTGCGTAACCCTGCTCTGCTTTGGTAAGCTTTCGTAAGACGTACGCGACCGCGCGCTCAACTCCCGCCGCCTCGCGCTGCGACAGCACGCCGCCGACGCCGACGGCGCTGGCGTCGCACGTTAGCACCAACACGTCGCGGGTCGTAGTGCGCTAGCACCCGGCTGCTGACTAACAATTGCTTCACGCGCTCGAAGGTGCGCGCGTGCCTCGCCGTCCACTGCCACCGAACGCCGCTTCGTAGCAAATCATGCAACGGATAAAGTATAACGCTTAGGTTTCTAATGATACGCGCATAGAAGTTAACCATTCCTAGAAAGGATTTTAACTCGGATACGTTTGCCAGGCTGCGCATGCGTTCAATAGCTTTTCTAAATCTGGCCGAATACCTGTCTTATCGACTATGAAACCTAGGTACTTAACCTCTTTCTCTAGAAACGAACATTTGCTCATTTTAATTTTTAAACCTGCTGCCTCTAGCTTTTGCAACAGAGTCTCGAGCGATCGCAAATGTGAATCCCTATTTTTGGCCGTTAATATTATATCATCAGCGAAGCATTGTACGCCAGGCACACCCTCCACGGCAGTGCTTATGATACGTTGAAAAATTGCACTACTGGAGGCTAGCCCGTAGACTAAGCGGTTATATTTGTATAAACCACGGTGTGTGTTGATTACAGTGAATCTCTTAGAGTTATCTGTGAGACAGATCTGGTTAGGCTTGGGACAAGTCTATTTTTGTGAACTCTTCTCCCCCCGCCAGGTTTGGTAGTAATTCGTCAACTCTTGGCAACGGATATCTATCGACCATTAACACGGGATTAAGCGTTACCTTAAAGTCGGCACATATACGTAACGCGCCGTTCCCCTTCGGAACTAACACGAGCGGTGTGGCCCAGTCCATGCAGTCGACAGGATCGATGACTCCGTCGCGAAGCATGGCATCGAGCTCGGCATCTACTCGCTCGCGCATCGCAAACGGTACGCTACGGTAAGCGCGCGCTGCCTCCCGTGTACCGTCTCAGACCGCCGCTCCACAGTCCCATAAGTCTGTCGGGAATAGCACGAAGATTATTTATATTTTTAGATACTGTTTCTATTTTGAAATTATTGTCTATCTCGTCACAAGGATATCGTAGCACCGGGATCTGTATTTGTAGTTCGGCCAGCCACTCCGTATCCGATGTGGAACTGTCCTCTTCGTACGCGACCGTTGCACCCGGTGCTGTCCCACTTGTCGGTTGCACGTAGTGCGCTCCATACGTGCGTGAACCACTTCCACGGCCATTACTTGCCCCTCGCTGTTTAACTTCATTCTTGAATGGACACACTCTCTTGAGATGTCCCTTATTCCGACAGCTATTACAGATGAAGTCAACATATCTACAGCCATCAGTCCTGTGTTGTGCACCACAACCTTCACACTTCATGTTAGGCCTCCAATACGACGGCGGAGTCCAGTTACCCCCACCACGTCGCCCTCGACCTCACAAACGTCGTGGTTCTGCTACACTTAGCACATGTACTGCGCTTGTGGCAGTCTCTGTCATGTTGATCGAAGACGATTAATCAACTGCTGCCGCATCTCTTTCCGCAGCCTCGAAGGCTGTCGCTAGGGTCAATGCCTTAGCGTATGCTAGCGCTATCTCCGAAAACAACCTCTGACGAATGAGATCACATACATTCGCCACTTTCCTGTCTCCTCTGCCGAAACTTATAGCGTTGCGCCATTACAGACGGCCGTGGTTGTAGGTGGTTACGTACCAATGTAATAACTTCATCGTATGTTAAATCTATTGTCTTTTTTGGATTGGCCAGGTTCACCATCAATTCATAAATATCCTTGCCTACAAGTGCAATCAGCGTGGGAAGTTTCAGGTCTTCTTTTATTGCATTAGCGCGAAATACATATCAACACGCTCACAGTACAAAGTCCAGTTCCCAGCATTCACATCGAATTCTTTAATTTTTCCAACACCATTGTGAACTTTATTTATTTACACTGTTTACACTATGAAACCTGCGTACTTTCTAGTATTGATCTCGTCACCATTGGTAAATACTGGCATAGACATATAATTGTTTAATATGCAATGAGAAACACATTGAAATTGAAATTGATATGATCTATTAATAAAATACTAATTTAACGCGATACTCGACATGACTGCTTTATTATCATGTATATGGCAGTAGGTATACATACATTAGTTTTAGAGCTACCCACACTAAATATAAGTACAACATATTACAACAGGCAGTTTCAAATCAGTAACCAATTATTATTTTTGTTCTAGTTTTTACATTATTCTATTTTATTTCTGTTACTCTAAGTGATAAGTGCCATTCATCAGGAACTGTCGAGCATTCTCAACATATTACTACTTAAGAGTTTGCCCCAAATATCGGTAGAAAGAGGGCTCTGAGAAATGATCACAACACGTTTAGTAAACTTGTTAGCCCCTAGACGTCCTTGATTAACTTGTTCAACAGAGTTGTGGTGGATTTTTCCTTATAAGATCTTGTTCACTAAAAGTTTCAATAATTTGAAGTGGCATGTAAAGTATAAATTATTACAATAGTTTAGATGTGCATCTTATTATTGAAGCGCTCGTGGTCCCGCTGACTCGGTGTAAACGATCACTACGTTAAGCAACTATCGCTATGGCTGATCACGGATGGGAGACTACATTGTGGCATTTACATTTGCGAGCGTTTCCTTGCTTCGGAAGGCACGCTAAGCCCGTTAATCCCGGTTGCCAGTAACTTGGCATTCGTTAAGTCAAGTTGAAGGCTTGAAAAAGTCTTGAAAATTTTTAACAGCAGGTAGTTACAACCTGTCTGTCTATTTCAACACGACAGTGGGCTCACCACCTATTACGTAGAATTAAAAAAAAAATAAACTAACTATCTTCACGCTTTATCCCTAACGGGGACAAAGAGGACAGATCGCCAGGTTTCGCGATCCATGCATACTTCTTTCGCTTCTTCAAGATTCATCAATCGCTTCATAGACGCACGTCTAAATATATACGTATTATATTAAGTATAATTATATAAAATTTGCCTTAGCTTTTTTTGTGTCTTAAAGGCACAAATTGAGTCATGGATTTTGAGATATTCATGATCAATATTTTTTTTAAAAGAAATTGCATCTTAAAATAGTTATAATTAAACTACCATTCCAAAGATTAATTTTCTACTTTCTACAAAATATAATAACATTTCGAACTTTTTATATTCTAACTGGTTTATAAATGGTATTAGGGTAATTTATTTTAATTAACATTAGAAAAGTCAACATAAAGCGCGGTCAACAATGTAAATGCTCCAAGTTCGTCCCATAATTCCTTTCTTTCACAAACAACACCATCCACAAAGACCATCACATTTAACGAGGACCACAAGAAGCCGTTCTAACAACCTATATAAACAAAAGAAAAGCTCGTTATAATGTTTAACTCTATTGGTATAATGGTACATTCGTATTCAGGTCGCGACGTCATAACCACTGGCGCGAGCACTCCTGACACTTTCAAGTCTGAGGTCTGATTTGCAACGAGACGAGCTATAAAAGGGCGACTCTTACATAGGAATTTCCTACTTTTCTCGCTGTTTTATATTAACAGGGTGCTGTGGCGACCCATTTGATATATTTTCAATATCGTGATGAATTATTATGTATGACTTACAATAATCTAGCTGTCGCGTCGGCAGGAGCTCCATCTAAGTAAATAAATTTGAAACTAATTGTAAAAAGTTTAGATTAAATACCTAATTTCTTTATTTATTTTAAATTGCTAATACATATTTAAAGCGACAAAGCAGTAGACTTGCGATTCATAACGCAGTGTTACAGCCAACGTTGCTTTACGGTAGCGAAACCTGGGTATGTCAGAAGATGCATGAAAGTATAAAATAGTAAAGTGCTCTGGAGATGCAATCACTTCGAAAATTGTGCTGCGTAACTTTGACTGACCGAATACGTATGCACGTAAGCACGCCGTTACTGCCATAAAGCTGCAGGTTGCAGAGATGGAGTTAAAGGTTTCATCTGGCAGTGGAGGCTTAGGGCAGCCTGTATCATCGGTGGTGGCTCCGGTGGAATCATACGCCGATAGGCTAAAGCGGCGCCCAGCAGGAGCCATAGTTGCGGTGTACCCAAACGAAGGTGCGAACCTCAAAACTTCTGAGGAAACCAGAGCCCTAGTCAAGACCTTCATCGCTCCCGCCAAACTGGGGATACAGGTAAACAGGGTGCGACGAGAGGGCAACGCGGGGATCGTCATGCAGACCAACACATCAGATGATTTAGACAAACTAAAAGCAGCCTTACCCAGCACGCTAAAGACGACGGACGTCAAAGGGAGGTCACCCCTAGTAATCATTAGGGACTTGGAGGGGAAGTGATGGAGCACGAAATAGAGAGCGACCACCGCCTAATAAAGTTTAGTGTGGCAAGTCGGTCCACTACAGGCGCTGTCACAGAGGACTCACCAGCCAAATACCGTGATAAGGGGGTGGACTCGAACATATTTGATGACCGCCTTAGGGTTACAATTGGGGGGATCAAGTGGAACCATCCCGCCTCAGAGGTCTCTGCTCAGTTCACCAAACTGGTAGGGAGCACCGCAAAGCAGACTTTAGGAGTTGTTAGGGCAGGACAGAGGGGTCACCCGTGGTGGTCACCGGAACTTGATCGGTTGCGTCGGACTAACAATGCTCTCCGGAGAGCTTGGCAGTCTGCTCGACGGGCCAGCGGACCTGTAGAGGAATTCGCGAAGGGGCGGTTCCAAGAACATAGGCGTAGGTATAGGAAAGCCATGGAGGACGCGCAACTTTTGCATTTTAAGAAGATCGCTGATTCGGGAAATCTGGACCCTTGGGGCCAGGCATACCGGGCGGCGAGTGGTAGGCACAGACCTCCAAGTAATGTAATTAATGGCACTATTTATGCCCAAGGATATGCTGGGAGTGTCGACGAGGCCATGCGCAGCCTCATGGGTGCTCTGTGTCCGGATGACAATGCATCTATGGACACTGAATACCATAGGCTGGTGCGATTTGTGAGCTCGGCAACACCCTCAGGGGAAGATGCCTCTCCTCCGACTGGTTAGATAATTGAAAGGAAAGTCAAGGATCTTCCTAACACTGCTCCGGGTGCCGACGGGTTGAGTGCTCGCATCGTACAACACAGTTATGCAGCCGTGCCGGTGGAGTTCATTGAGATGTATAGGCGATGTGTCCAGTAGGGTGTTTTCCCGGAGGTATGGAAGGACGGCAGGCTGATTGTCATTCCCAAAGGGAATGGCAAGCGGATTAACGACCCGAAGGCCTACCGACCCGTCACTCTGTTGCCGATCCTTGGTAAGATTTTGGAACGCGTTATAATACATTGTGCCCCGCAAATAGCAAGAAGCTCGTGGACGGTCTACGGTCTCGGCACTGAATACCATACTCGGTGTAGCGCGTGGGAGATCGTCGAAATACGTGCAAGCTATTTTCTTGGACATCTCTGGAGCCTTCGACAACGCCTGGTGGCCTATGATCCTGCTCAAGGTGAAATGTGGAGGATGCCCGCAAAACATCTATAGGATGATTGCGGACTACTTCACTCGCCGCCGGACGGGCATGTTCGTGGGGGACCGGGCGTTGTGGAAGGATACAACGATGGGTTGCCCGCAGGGATCGGTGTTGAGACCCACGCTCTGGAATGTGCTGATGGACGACTTGCTTCGGCTGCCGTATCCGGGGGGAGTGAGTGTCGTGGCTTACGCCGACGATTTGACGGTTCTGATAGAATCCGAGACCCGGGCCAGTATAGAGGCCACGGCCTCTACGGTTTTAGGGCTGGTAAGTCAATGGAGGGTACGGAACAGACTGGAGTTCTCTCCTGATAAGTCTGCAACTATGACAATCAGGGGAAAACTCCAGCGGCCACCCGTCATCAGACTAGGGGGGAAGTCTGTCAGGACCGTTCAGTCGACCACGGTGCTGGGTGTGGTGGTCGATGCGAGTTTATCGTTCGCGCGGCATACGGTATCTATAGGGGAGAGGGCGGCATTGCTTCGGCAAAATGTCGAGAGTATCAGCGTGCTCATGGGGTATCAGGTACAGGGCCCTTAAGGTCCGGTATCGGGGGACTTTTGTAGCAACGGTGTAACGTATGCCGTGGCATGTTGGTATGTGCGTGCGTCCCTTCACGTTGTGCGGAGTGTGCTCTTGCGCACCCAGAGACCCGCCTTGGTCCTTCTGACTAAGGCGTATCGCTCGACGAGTACCGATGCACTAGCTGTACTGGCTGGAGTCCTACCGGCTGACCTCGAGGTAATTCGGGCAGGCGCGGACTCACTTGCCTCACCTAGTTCAGGTGAGGCACGTGAATCCGCTATTAACAGGGAGGAGCTTCGGAGTGCCAATCTCTGCACGACTGGGTCCGCTCTTGCCGCATGGCAGGAGCGTTGGGATACATCGGAGAGGGAGCGGGAGCTTTATCCATACTTTCCGGACGTGGAGGCAAGACTCAAGGTGACTTGGGTGGAGCCTGACTATGAAACCTCGCAGTTGCTTACCGGCTATGGCTGCTTTAGAGATCGTCTTCATCGTATGAAGCTAGTAGACGTTGGGCACTGCTACTGCTCAGAGAGTGAGGTGGAGGACGTACACCACGCATTGTGGGAGTGCGAACTCTACGGGGAGGAGCGTAGGAATTTACTAGACAATGTTACGGTTCTTCAAGTAGGTCCAGTGTACTATCAGGATTTGGTCGGATCCGAGTCAAATTTCCGGTTTTACCGTGATTACGCGCGAAGGTGGTATGAGAAGCGTAGTGGACTGGAGAGGTGGTGAAAAAACCAGAATTTGAGACCTAGAAGAGGCAGGAGATAAAAAGTGGAGCTAGCGGTACCACCATACGCTGGGCACACGGCGGACTTAAGCACCGAAGGCGTACGTGTGTTGTCACGCCCCAGAAGGGGGAGAGGCTGACCATAGGGACAAGGACAAAGAAATAAACAATTTGTAGGGAGAAATGTGCGTTCGCCGAAAGAGCCACTGGCATGTAAGGGGGCGCATCTCCCGTGATTCGGCTTGTATAACCAGTAGGTTGGAACATGCCATTAGGCGGAGGTGGGTTTGACCGAATACGTAACAAAGTAATATGAAATATGGAAGGTTTTAATAAAAGTGTCAGCGTTAAGTTGGAAAAGGGCGTGCTCTGTTGGTTTGGACACGTCCAACGAATGAGTGAGGAACGATAGACGAAGAATATACATTGTGCGAAAGTAGAGGGTAGAAGGAGTCAGGGTAGTCCGAGACTTACATATGAAGACCACGTGAGCAGATTGCTCAAAAACGGAAAAATCAAAAGTACTCGGATACCCAGACGTGCATGTATGAAGCGATTGATGAATCTGCACGAAGTGAAAGAAGTATGCATAGACCACGAAGTCTGGGGATCTATCTTCTCTGACATCCCCGTCAGGGATACAGTGTGGAGATAGTTAGTTAGTTATTTAAACTGGTAATGTAAGTTATTACCAGTTGATATTTCTTCAACGAAAAATATCTATCTATTGTATTTGCACAATCAACAACAGAAGGTTGACCGAGACTTTGATACGAAGACCACGTGAGCAGATTGCTCAAAAACGGAAAGGTTAAAAGTACTCGTATTCCCAGTCTTGCTGATGTATGAAGGAAGAAAAAGAAATTTGCATGGTTTGCGAAACCTGACGATCTGTGTTCTCTGACTACCTCGTCATGGATACAGCGTGAAGGTAGTTATTTCCTCCACCGACGCGACGACTGAACACAGATTTTAAACATAGTGTGGGCTTAACACCTTTGCTATTCCAAACATCCATAGACGTACCTCCCCATATGGTAACTACTTTCGGTTAGCTGGGGTTTCAAATCATGACAATCTTTTTATGAATTTAAAGTAAATTGTAATTTAAAACTGTTTGACGGGTTAAGTATTCAAAATTATTGTAAGATTTTCGTTCAAATTTATTATAATAAAAGAAAAATATTCCGATTCCTCATATTTTTCGATATTTCCGAAAAATATGAGGCCTTACCGCATTCGTACATAAACCCAAATTAAATAATGTTGGTGAATGTCGCTTTCATCCATATACATGTATGTTCTAATCGTGCGAGAGAAAAAGAATTTACGCTAATGTTAGTTAGTTATTCTTTATTGTAACACCAAAAACACATTTAACATTTACAACTAGATGACCCCCACAGCTACGCCCGTGGAATATTTCGCCCTCATGCATAAAATTTTTCCCGATTTGTCGACGTTTATGATTACTGCTCTGCTCCCCAGTGTAGTAGCGTAATGATATATAGCCTATAGCCTTCCTCGATAAATGGGCTATCTAATACAAAAATAATTTTTCGAATCAAACCAGTAGTTTCTGAGATTAGCGCGTTCCACCAAACAAACAAACTCTTCAGCTTTATAATATTAGTATAGATGTGATACAAAATGGTTTTACAATTGGCGGCCTTATCGCACAGAGGCAATTTCTTACAGGCAATCTTTGGATGGAGAATTATTAAGAGAACTAAATGTGGGGCTGAATGGTGTTTAGTACATTATAATATTACCACTTCGGTAATTTATATATTTTCAGTGACATAAATATCTGTTTTAGTAGGTGCTTCTTATTGCCTGGTAATTGAGCATTTATTTTTAAGCTGTTGCATTTTTCAAGTTAAGAAACGCTTTAGACTTAGGTATTACTTGTAAACCAATTGGGAATCACTATTGTATGATTATTAATTGGGCTTCGCAAATGGAATTAAAAATTAATAGAAAAAAGCATAGCATACCTTTGTTTTTCTTTGATATTAATTCAAGTTACAGTAAAAAAAAACACCCTCACCCTCACACTCACCCTCGCTCTCACCCCACCCTCGCTCTCACAGTCACCCTCATCCTCACCCTCATCTCACTATCATCACGTCTCATCATCACCATATAATATATGAACTTCGTGTGACCTCGTCTCGACCTTCGTCTGAGGATTTTTTCCTTACGGAATTTCTTGATTAAATCCCACTCAAAGTCCGCGATAAAAACTATGCAATAGCTTAAAAACAATTTCGTATTCTTCGCAAACTTAACGACAGAGATTGCAATAAAAATAAAAGTATAAATTTTAATAAACCACCTTATAATTTGCCATAATAATTTCTATAAACTAGATATTTAAATAAATGAATATCTTTATTAATAAGCTAGATCATTACATTTAGATTATTTTATTTGCTGAATACAGACATACATACATGTAGTGATACATATTATTATATCGTGAGGAATTCTCGAAGTCTACTGAATTCTTAACTTTATCAGGTGTGCAAATCTTCATAAATGTTATTTTATGTCCACACACAAATAATGAACCATATAATGATTAATCAGATTTAAGTAAAACTTCTTTAGCTTCATCTAAATGTATAACATAACATTGAAATCTCCTGCTAAAATTTGTGACTAATTTTTTATTCTTCATAGTCAAGTATCTATTCATTCACTGACTTTTTTTTTTATTTGGGACTAATCCCATCCACATTCTCATTACTGTGACTCCTGTAAACCAGGATCTACAGCAATGACCAAAACACCAGAAAAGTTACACCGAGCTCGATCTCGGTGATGTCCAGGAGAAGTTAGCATGTCTTGGAACTCGCAACGAAATTATATATTATATTATATTGTTGGGACAACTCACACAACGCCATCTGATTCCACACTAAGCAGAGCTTGTACTATGGTAACCAGATAACTGATAAACATAATTAATTAATCAGAAGATAATGTGGGGAAGTAAGAAAAGAACGTTATGCCTCTTCCCTCCTTTGCAAAGCGGGAGACCTGGAACAACTAAGTGTACGGAACGGCAACTAGGTGTAAATCCTATAGAAATAGGGAAGCACCACGGTAATAGTATATTACGGGTCCTATGTGAGCAATGTTTGATTCCAGTAATATGTATGGCAGAAACGTTTAAAAGCACGAAAATTTACCCTCGATGCCACGAGATCCGCATAGTAAACTACTCCCGACGTTACTTGTAAACAATTAAGCATATTATATCGCTCAATTTGCCAAATGCTACACTCCCAAAGTATATGATGGGCGGTCTGATCATATTTGGCGTCAGCATTTGAACACTGACAGAACGGTGACTCAACCAGCTTAAACGAATGTAATTTGCTCCTAAAGTTACCATGTCCCGTTAGAAATTGAGCAACACAGTGATCAACCTCCAGCCAGGACATTCCCAGGCCTGGCAGACATTCCAACTGGTAGAGGTGGCGCCCTTTGATGGAAGTGTTCCAACGCAGCTGCCATGGCGTTGCCATTCTATGGCGATCTCTTTCTAACAAAAACCTATCATCCATGCTATCCTTAGCCGAATAGTATAAAGCCGCGCGTCTCTGAATTTCGAGATCAATCGGGAGGACCCCTGCCATCACCGGCAGAGCCTCCGTGCTAACCGTCCTGTAGGCATTGCATAAAAATATTAATGCAAGGCTTTGAAGTAACTTTAAACGTGCAGCACCAATAGTAGCCTTATCTGCCTATACCGGCGCCCCGTAAAACATACAGCCTAGATAAGTGGCCCCGTAAACGACCTTCAGTGTTTTGAACGAAAGTCCCCATGTAGCAGTAGATATTCTCGACAACGCATAGAAGCTATTTTTAGCCTTTTCACCTACAGTTTTTATGTGCTCAACGAATGCAAATTTTCTCTCTAGAATCAATCCTAAATAGCAAACCGAAGCTTTATTTTTAATGTAAACGTTATGGAATTTAATGCGCGGTGGTACTTTCAAACTTCCTTTTAAAAGCAACTGAAATGTTTTGTTGGGTGCAAAAAATAACCTGTTTCGTACGTCCCACTCCGCAACGACGCGCAAACACGTGTGGGCCAAGCTCTCGAGTCCCGCACGAGTATTCGACTGAACAAGCAACATACCGTCATCGGCGTATCCTGTCATTGAACAGCCTTCCGGTAATGGTAAACTGAAAAAGTCATCAAATCCTAAGTTCCACAAGTGTGGGCCTAGCACAGACCCCTGAGGACAGCCTATTGTTAACGTTTTGGTAGCAGAATAATGACCTAATTTTAAAGTTGATGTACCTTGTGAAAAATATGAATAAATGAGAGTAAATAATTCTATAGCAACCGCGAGACTTTAATTTCATTAATAGCATTGGCCACCAAGCGTTATCGAAATTCCCTTAAATATCTAGGAAGATGGCCAGCACATATTGAGAAACCGATGAAGTAACAGTCTTTCGCACTGATATCGCTGCGTCAATAGTAGATTTTCCTACTGTAAATCCAAATTGATTTTCGTGAAATTTAATACAGGGGTACTATGAGACGCTCTAAACGCTTTGGGAGGGCCAAGGAGGGCAACAATGTGATCGGTCGGTACGACTTAGGGTCATCTGGCGGCTTGTCGCCTTTTTTAGGAATAATCCAAAAATACCCACATCGCCAAATACGGGGGAACACTCCCTCGTAAATACACCGGTTAAAAACATTTAATATTACTTCACCCGACAGCTTGCAAGCCTCCTTTATCATTTTGTTAGATATTTTATCGTCCACTGACGCCTTACCCATGGACAACGGCCTAACAATTTCGAGGAACTCATCAGAAGTTGGTAGGTCTGACTGGGGTGAGTATGGTGACTGTCTTATCTGTCGGTGATAATCACTATCGTTCTCCGAGCAGTCGTCGGGTATAAGAGAATCCAAGAGGTAATCTGCGGTTTCCTTCAGACCTATAGTATGCGAGTTGTTAATTTTGATATTACGTACATAGGCAAGATCAACAGAACGGTTAGCCCTAAACTCATGGTATATAGGCGACCACGGACCCTCAGCTTCCAGCCCATGCACTAGTTTACGTAGCAAATTACCCTTTGATTTTTCAACAGCCGCCCTGTAATGGGACCTGGCAACTCTAAGAGCAAGTAAAGCGCTATTGTATTCCGCACCGGCACTAATTTTATGCTTTTTAAAATAATTTAATTTTCTACGAGCTCTCCGGAAACGCCTTCGAAGCTCAGCTAAACGATCACTCCACCAATCGCATCTCCGAGTGTTGTTAATAGATCCACGACCAATGACCACGTCGGCACAGTAGGTAAAAGTTTCTGATATTAACGAAGCACTCTCTTCGACAGACAGGTTACCACGACCAAAATCTTTAGCGTGAGCCGCAAACAGAGAACCAAAGAGCTCCCAGTTTGCGCCCCTACTTTTATATTTGAAATTACAAGTAGTACTTTGCGCCTCTCGTGCATCACCGGGTAAGAGCTTGTAAACGATTAGATGATGGTCACTACAGGACGCATCCGGTAGGACATGCCATTCGGATATCGAGACGTCGCCGCGTGAAAGCGTCACGTCAATAGGAGACTCACCCATAGGGCCGCAAAAAGTAGGTGGTGCATTGGGACAATTGTGTATAGATAAATTCATTTCTGCAATGAATTCTTCGACGGCACAGCGCCGGTCCCTATCGAATACACGTAGTTTGCCATACCATAATGTAGAAGAGGCATTGACATCCGCGCCTATGATTATTCTTTGACCCGCAAGAAACTGCAGGACGTGACGATGATGGTGTAAGTGAGGATCGATATGATGTGAATATTGAAAGTAGCAGCTCACAACAAACACCCTATAGGCCGAGGGAGTAACCTCAGCAACAGCACAATGAGATGTCATGAGGTTGCTCAAAGATGTTACAGTAAAATTTGTACTAGAAACATAAATCCCAGCTCGTGCCTTGGCATGTAATTGTACCACTCTGTTACGCAGGTGGGCGCTCTGATATTGTTCCTGTTAGAGGACAATGTCTAATTTGTTCTCTATTACTAGGCGGTCCAGTTCCGCCGTGGCTGCCCTATCGTTGTGTAAATAAAGCTGTTTTATAATTAGATTTTTCATGTTCCAAGATTTTTTTTTATTAAATAAAACAACTACAGGTAGTTTGTGCTCAGAATGAGCTGCTGCAGCCTATGCTTATGGGTATGACACTCCCGAGAGCCGCAACGGTGGTCATGGGGCTTTTTAAACCTTTTGCAGGTTATACAGATGGGTTTAAAATCAGGACTGTCTTTATGTGGACATGCTCGTGTATCATGTTCCTCGCCGCAATTAGTACAGCTGGGTGACTCGCTGGTACAAAATTTGTGAACATGACCGTATTGTTGACAGTTCATACAACGCACTACCTCGAGGTCATCGATAAATCTACAAGTGGCCCAATCAATAAATAATTTATCCTTCAATATTATAATAATATAAACACTAGATATGAAAATAATCTTTCAATCCACCACAGTCGACTACATAAGATTGGCGATTCTTTCCAAGCTAACTGTATACGCTTTTACAACAAGCTTCCCTGTGATCTGAGAAATTTACCATTAAATTTTAAAAAGTTAATAAAATAATTACATATAATATGCTTATATCTCCATCTCATCTTCCATTTGCCCAGCCTGATCACACTTTTTGTAACGCTCTCGGCACGCATTCGCCAAGTTACTTCCCAAGTCAAAAGTAATAAAAAGTCCTTCAAAAAAAAAACATAACCTGATTATTTTTGTGACCTACATCTCCAAACGTAACTATGATACATCCCGTTGCCGCAACCTAGTTTTGTAACCAAATTACAGCTTGAGTATTCCACGTTTTTCATGCAAAGCAAAACCATCGCTTTGACACTCGGAGCGACTCTATCTGTGATTGTGTCCTTTGAGAAGTCGTTAATTATTACTGCTTTATTCAAGTCCTGGAATCTCTATCTTAGCTTACCGAGAACTGTTTATTGCGTCTCCATTTTGGCGAATATCTCTCAAATGTAAATTTATGCAAATACTGTCAGTTACTGTTGTGAATAGTATATTCTATTGATATAGGTTTCTTTTTTTTTCTATACGATGTGATAATACTCTAGTATCAATGGGAAAAAAAAATTACCTAAAACTTTAATACGTTTAATGGGGAGTTAAGTTTGTTACTACTTTTACCCCTTGTTGACATAAAAAAAATTATGCAAATTTATTCTATACTTGTAAACTTTGTGTACATACAAACCTCAGATCATAATAAATCAGTGAAAATCTTTCGCGCAGAGGTTCCGACTACGATGGTCTATGTAACCCGCGTCCACTACAATGTGAAGGTCATAGACTACCTCCAAAAAACCGGGTTGGATTTGAGGGTGGATAAGCTGGACTCACATTACAATGTGAGTTTCAACTTTTTTGTGGTGAGGGTTCCTACAGGACGTATCACCACCTTCATGAGTCCCGACTTTTGGCGACAGGATAAAAGTTGCAGCGCTTCAGAGGACGCCTGCCAACGCGTGACCCCTCGCCTCACGACACGTCGACGTCACGTGTAAATTAGGGTAAGGTATTATTAGATGACTGCCTCTGTGGCGCGGTGGGAGTGCATCCGACTGCTAGAGGCCTGCTGAGGCTGCAAGAGGTCGTGGGGACGATTCCCACCCAGGATAAAACTTTGTGTGATGAGCACGATGGTTTATTTTGTGTCTGGGTGTTATTTATCTATGATATGTATGTATTTAGAAATATATAAGTATTATCAGTTATCTAGATCCCATAACACAAGTTAATATTAGCTTACTTTGGGCTAGATGGCGCTGTGTGAAAAGTGTCCCACAATATTTATTTATTTATGTATTTTTAGTGTTAAGGTATTTATTTATGGGCCGTAGAATAAGTTTATAACAGCTGTAATTTTTCTTTTGTTGCCTAACTATAAAGAATTATTATTAATATAAACACCATGAGAGAGAAAGAAATCTCAAGAAAAACATTATGGGAAAGAAAATTGACATACTTAATTGACTTCTTGGGTTTGTGACGCCACAAACCAAAGAAGTCAATTTTCCACAGCACACAGCTACAGGAATAAAGACCTAAACTAAAAGACTGATCTTTTAGTTTAGGTTTGGTCTTTTTTCCTGTGGTTGTGTGTTCCGTCACTATTGCTATTTTAACGTGTCTGAAATATGTAATAGATTGTATTGAGAGTAGCATAAGTGCTATGATAGGTAACCTCACATATATGTGCGGGGAAGCGCAAAAGGACCGATTCGCTTTGATGTTCATGCGACAGATTGGGTGCATTAATAGAATAGTATGACTGTTAGTAGCTATTAAATGGTGTTGTATTTAAATCGTTTTTCTATTATTTAATGGTATAGAAAAATATAACTTTAGAGAAATCTCAACATCGAAATTTCGATTAAAACATAACTTACAAAAACATCACTTGCATACTTCTATGAAATACAAGGCAATTGGATTTTATCAAGAAACTAAAAACATCTAGAAATTCTTTATCATACTTTGATAAAGTATTTTATTATAACTACATTATACTTACAAATTGAATTATGTCTCCCAAAAGATGTAATTTCCTTACTTAAATGAATGACAAAATGTCGTGTAAAAAGTTTTATAAGGAAGCAAATAAACACGTTTAACCTAGTCCGCTGTTTTTATTCAATAAAAAAACATTATTACGGCCTTTTATGAAGTCATTAGGGTCGTTTTAACTTTATGGCTTTTTAGTTACTTATTTTGAAACTCTCATAAACTGCCAAATAACCGTGTACGTAACATTTAACAACTTGCAGATTCTAATGTAATTTTTTGAAATACTATTACATCCTGCAGCATCTTATATACCACTCCTTCAAGGAAGTGGTATATCACCCGAACCCCCCAAAGAAGTGAGATAACACTCGAACCCCCCAAAGAACCCCCTGAACGAGCCTACGGTAGCGGTCAAGGTCTGTTGGGAGCCCTAGGGCTATCCTTCCGACGGCTCACCCGGGACTCCTGGCCATAGAGAGACACAAGGGTAACGTGTGGTTTTAGTCGATAGGAGTCCGGCACAGCATCCATGAGGATTTCCACACGAAAAAGAAAGTGTCTTCTCGGTTGGCTTTAATCGCTACCTAGATTTGAAGCCCAGTATCCGCTGTTATTGGCTGCAAGGAAATGAACTGACTACTTCGTGAACTGACTTTTCATATTGGGTATTGTTGTGAGCAACTGCCATTTAAGACTATTGTTGCTGAGGGATCTATATTGATTCTTGAGTCATAACTAATAATGTGTGACTCTTCTATTAAAATATCTTTCTTCGAAATATGTTAAGCAGTAGTTTAGAGTCCATAGCACAATAAAGTAATTTTGAAAATATGGTATATGTAAAATGATTTTTAGTTTTATAATCCAAAACTTAAAATCCAATCAGTCCTTTATGAAAATATTAAAAGTCAGGCAGCAAGATAAATAGTTCTGTAACACTGTGATATATTGGTTTTAATAAGTTCATTTATTAAACAGATGTCTTTGTATATGTTGACTACTTAGAATGAAGTTATGTTGCATATTTATGTATTTCTTATGTATCTTTCTTCAATGGATATACATAAATAAATAATATATAGATATAAATACATAACTAACTAACTATCTTCACGCTGTATCCCTGACGGGGTAGTCAGAGAGGACAGATCGCCAGGCTTCGCGATCCATGCATACTTCTATCGCTTCTTCGAGATTCATCAATCGCTTCATACACGCACGTCTGGGTATCCGAGTACTTTTGACCTTTCCGTTTTTGAGCAATCTGCTCACGTGGTCTTCATATGTAAGTCTCGGCCTTCCCTGACTCCTTCTACCCTCTACTTTTGAACAATATATATTCTTCGTCAATCGTTCCTCACTCATTCGTTGGACGTGTCCAAACCAACGGAGCACGCCCTTTTCCAGCTTAACGCTGACACTTTCATTCAAACCTGCCATATTGCGTATCACTTCGTTACGTATTCGGTCGGCCAAGGTAACGCCGCACAATTTTCGAAGTGATCGCATCTCCACAGCATTCAATTTACTTTCATGCATCTGCTGACATACCCAGGTTTCACTACCGTAAAGCAAAGTTGGCACTAGCACTGCGTTATGAATCGCCATTCGTGCTTCTTTTACGATGCTTTGTCGCTTTACTAACTGGGACAAAGCACCGTTAACTTTGTTTCCGGCAGCTACTCGCCTTTCTACATCCGAATCACATCTTCCATCCGCGCTAAACATACTTCCTAAATACACAATTTCATTCACTTGCTCTAGACGTTCCTGGTTTACCCTAATCTCGCATTTAGTTCTTACGTCATCTCTTTCAAATACTAGAACCTTAGTTTTACTTGCATTCAAGCGGAGACCCTTACTTTCACACCCCTCTTTCATATTAGTGACTAATGCCTGTAGGTCGGCTTCTGATGAGGCCATGAGCACCGCATCATCAGCGTACAGCAGACAGTTTACTGTAAAGTCACCCAAATTCACACCCATATTAAAATCTTTCAACTTCTGCTGGCAACTGTCCAGATACACTATGAACAGCCAGGCGGACATGTCACATCCCTGTTTGACGCCTGTACAGACATCAAAAAGAGGTGACACATCCCCCCCTACTCGCACGCAAGCCTTACAGTCCCTATAAAGCGACTGTATTGCCCGCAGTAGCGAGCCGTCCACACCATATCCTGGCAGCAAGTCCCACAGCGTTTCTCTCACAACGTTATCAAATGCTTTCTCTAGATCCACAAAAGCGCAGAAAACCTTCTGGCTAAGAGCCAGAAACTTTTCCGCGATCATGCGGAGAGAAAACACTTGATCCATGCAACCTCTTCCACGTCGGAATCCGCATTGAGCCTCCCAAAAATACCTTTCAGACTTTTCTTGCATTCGTGCCGTTATAACCTTTGCATACACCTTACTAGCTTAGCTGACCAGGCTGATCGCCCTGTAGCTGGAGCAGTTTAGGCGCGAGCCTTTCCCTTTGTAAATAGGTTACATTGACGTCGCCAAGCTTTTCGGCTACCCTTTCATTATATTTATCCCTTATGGATGCATCCTGCAGCTTCCAGCTTTTGATGCTATAAGTCGGCTCAGGTTCAGGACACTCGGTACGATGACGCCAACCCGCGAACAGACCCCTAATCCTAGTTATGACTAGGTAGTGGTCTGATCCCAGCTCTGCGCCTCGGTAAACTCTTGTGTCCATCACCTGTTTACGGAGCCGACTATCCATTAGGAATAGATCTATCATGCTTCTCTTTGACTTACGTCTCCTCGTTTACATATGAATTTGTTTGTGGTTGAACATTGTGTTCGCCACAAACAAATCCTTTACCTTACAAAATGCCAGTATTAGCTTGCCAGCGTCGTTCACCCTTTTATCCCCATACTTCCCGAGTACCGACTCAAAACCATCGCGAGCGGTACTTACCCATCCATTCAAGTCTCCACATACTATAAGTCTTTCATTTCCTTCTATCACATTTAGAGCTTCTCTCATACTCTCCCAGAAGTCCTCTAGCTCACTCGCGTTCGACGAAGATACTGGTGCGTAAGCAGCTACCAGGAAAATCTTCGTCAAACCAAGTTTTACACGGATCCAGAGGATTCTAGGACCTACCAGTTTGTACTCATACATACCGGAGGCCAATCGCGAGGACAGCAAAATTCCAACCCCCCGACTGCCATGCTCGCTCTCTGGTACTCCAGACCAAAGCGCGAGCATCCCACCCGGGAGCTCCAAGACTTCGCTGCCCTTGCGCTTGGTCTCTGTCAAGCACACTGCATCTAACTTTCTCTCATTCATAACATCCATCAACTCATTCATCTTATCTGTCATTCCTCCCCTAACATTCCACGCAGCTACCCTGCACTCCATCCTCCACTTCCCGCCGCGTCGGGCCGCGCGTGTAGGGTGGCGGTCCCCTACGCCGCTCTGGCACACACTTTTCGCACCAGCGGGGACGAACTGGTGCGCGTCGCCTCGGGGGCACGCCCTAGCATCATTCGTCCTGGTGGCACTCGTGTTGGAGTAGAATTGCAGCCGTAGCTGGCAGGGATGGCGACGTGCACGCTTCTACTCTTCATCCCCATTAATATTATTTTAACATATAATGTATTTATATCATAAGTAAAAAACTGATCTTTAGAGTATCTTTTTTAACTAGAAAACTAACGTTATTATTACACATTATAAATAAGTAAACGGGATTACTCACGTTTTTACGACCAGTAATAGACCGACCGGTTTCAGCTGTATTTAGACAGCCTTTTTCAGAGGTGCGAACCGTTCGCCGAGCACTCTTTACGCACACTGCGCGCATCCGCTCTCGCCGCTCGCGCGCTGCCCGCGTTTTGTTGTTTGGGTATTCGGTGGACGTAGGGTTGCGCCGAGGCACAAGTGAGATCCGCTTCACTATCGCTGCCATCCAAACTATTTGGAGCGTCTCTGCATGCATAGCTCACTGTGTCTTCAACGGACTCGCTTTCCGAATAACAACGAGCACCACGAAGGCACGGCTTCCATGTAGGAGGTAAACTCCAGCCCCCATCTCTATTAAAATTCGGCCGCCTCCCTATCTCTATGGCTTCTCGAATTTTCCGGGGTACAAAGTGCTTCTCCCGCGACAAGATCTTCACCTTATCAAAACGGATAAAGTGACGCGTATCAGAGCTCAGTGCATGCTCCACCACCGCGGATCCGTTGATATCTTGGTTCTTCATGGAACGTATGTGCTCGCTGAGTCTCGTAGAAACGTTCCGCTTTGTCTCCCCGACGTAACATTTTCCACAATCACAGGGAATCATATAAACACCGGGGACACCCAGAGGGTCTCCTTTATCCTTTGGAGAGCGCAGTAGATGTCGAAGTTGTGTAAGGGGACGGAAGATAGTCTTGATACTGTATCTTCGGCGTAACAAGTGTCCTACCACGTATCACCTAAATTTAAGATTGATAGTGATTTATTATCTAATATATGTGAAATTATATTTATAATTCATAAGCCCTGAAGGGGAGGAAGAGAAAAGCGGAAAGGAAATGAAAAAATAAAAAAAAAGTAAAAATAAAATGTATAAGAAATCCTTTAAAATGTTGTGATTTGTTTAACATTTTCAATACAAATTATCAATGACTACAAACAAGTAAATTATAGCACGTTTAACCTCAACCACGAGAACTTGAACTTATTATGTGCAGTACAAAACGTGACTTGAATCACAAATAATGCTAGCAAACAAAATATTTGAATTTTCTAAACTCAACACCCTGAACGTACAATTTCATTTATTCCTTGTGAATTTAAACTCAACATAGATTTTTACTTTTAATGTAATATATCCACAAAACACCTAACAGTAAAATTTATTGCGCTGTAAGACACACTCGGTTGACTCAAGGAAACTTCGGAGATTTTAAAATCTATACTAATTTTATAAAGCTGAAGAGTTTGGTTGTTTGGTTGAATGCACTAATCTCAAGAACTATCGATCAGATTTACAAAATTCTTTTTGTGTTATATAGCTCATGTATCGAGGAGGCTATAAGCTAAATATAATCACGCTACTTCCCTAGAGAGCAGAGCAGTAGTCATATATGTCGACAAATCGGGCAAATTTTAACTTAACTTAACTTAACTATCTTCACGCTGTATCCCTGACGGGGTAGTCAGAGAGGACAGATCGCCAGGCTTCGCGATCCATGCATACTTCTTTCGCTTCTTCGAGATTCATCAATCGCTTCATACACGCACGTCTGGGTATCCGAGTACTTTTGACCTTTCCGTTTTTGAGCAATCTGCAACCTTGGGGACAGTATGATAAATGCCGCTGTGGAAGTGTGTGGAGAAACGAAAAGAGGCAGTAGTAATAAGCGTGATGCATGGTGGAATGAAGAAGTGAAAGAAGCAGTTCGAATGAAGAAGAAAGCATGGCTAGACTACTTAGCCTCGCGGAATGATTTTTATATGGAAGAGAGATACAAGCTGCAGAAAGTTAACACGAAGGCACTGAGAGAAGAAGCTCGTGAAAGGTGCAGAATAAAAGCGGATGAAAGGTTGTCGTCCAATTTTCGGGCTAATGCCAAGCTCTTCTGGAAAGAGGTAGGCAAGACCCGAAGTTGTTCGGCAATCTGCAGTATGAATAAAGTGCTTATTGTTAACAATGACGTCCTAACAGACCAAAGTGACGTCCTGCAGAGATGGAGTGAATATTATGGAAAGATGTATGCAAGAAAAGACAGAGATGCCACATCGGGAAGTGGAGCTCACTTCGATGCTCCGGATCCCGATGTCATTGAAGTCATTAGTATGAAAGAAATAGAACAAGCGATAAGAAGTATGAAATGTGGTAAGGCTGCGGGAAAAGACAGTTACTGCTGAGATGATCAAGTACGGTGGGTCGCGTGTCTGGGACACACTATGTCTGTTATGCAACTTGTGCTGGCGGACGGGTGAGGTCCCAGATGACTGGCGAGTAGCAGTTGTAGTACCTATTTACAAAGGGAAAGGCTCGCGCCTAAACTGCTCCAGCTACAGGGCGATCAGCTTGGTCAGCTTAGCTAGTAAGGTGTATGCAAAGGTTATAACGGCACGAATGCAAGAAAAGTCTGAAAGGTATTTATGAGAGGCTCAATGCGGATTCCGACGTGGAAGAGGTTGCATGGATCAAGTGTTTTCTCTCCGCATGATCGCGGAAAAGTTTCTGGCTCTTAGCCAGAAGGTTTTCTGCGCTTTTGTGGATCTAGAGAAAGCATTTGATAACGTTGTGAGAGAAACGCTGTGGGACTTGCTGCCAGGATATGGTGTGGACGGCTCGCTACTGCGGGCAATACAGTCGCTTTATAGGGACTGTAAGGCTTGCATGCGAGTAGGGGGGGATGTGTCACCTCTTTTTGATGTCTGTACAAGCGTCAAACAGGGATGTGTCATGTCCGCCTGGCTGTTCATAGTGTATCTGGACAGTTGCCTGCAGAAGTTGAAAGATTTTAATATGGGTGTGAAATTGGGTGACTTTACAGTAAACTGTCTGCTGTACGCTGATGATGCGGTGCTCATGGCCTCGTCAGAAGCCGACCTACAGGCATTAGTCACTAATATGAAAGAGGGGTGTGAAAGTAAGGGTCTCCGCTTGAATGCAAGTAAAACTAAGGTTCTAGTATTTGAAAGAGGTGACGTAAGAACTAAATGCGAGATTAGAGTAAACCAGGAACGTCTAGAGCAAGTGAATGAAATTGTGTATTTAGGAAGTATGTTTAGCGCGGATGGAAGATGTGATTCGGATGTAGAACGGCGAGTAGCTGCCGGAAACAAAGTTAACGGTGCTTTGTCCCAGTTAGTAAAGCGACAAAGCATCGTAAAAGAAGCACGACTGGCGATTCATAACGCAGTGCTAGTGCCAACTTTGCTTTACGGTAGTGAAACCTGGGTATGTCAGCAGATGCATGAAAGTAAATTGAATGCTGTGGAGATGCGATCACTTCGAAAATTGTGCGGCGTTACCTTGGCCGACCGAATACGTAACGAAGTGATACGCAATATGGCAGGTTTGAATGAAAGTGTCAGCGTTAAGCTGGAAAAAGGCGTGCTCCGTTGGTTTGGACACGTCCAACGAATGAGTGAGGAACGATTGACGAAGAATATATATTGTTCAAAAGTAGAGGGTAGAAGGAGTCAGGGAAGGCCGAGACTTACATATGAAGACCACGTGGGCAAATTTTAATGCATTATTATAGAATTCATAAGCTAAGATTAAAATAGGTGCGACGAAAGTTCGAAGCATGTCACTGCCTAAGCCGGGGGGGTCACCTAGTGTAAAATAAAGTTGTGATTTACTGTAAAATTTAATAGCTGGCTTTGGAGGAAAAAAATGTTATGCTAGGGAGGTATAAAAATATGGCCAGTATTTTTTTTACCCGGTCAAGTCAACAGTAAACAAACGGCTGACATTCGAGTCACGGTGTCAGTAACCACTTAACCCCGGCGACACTCTCTGAGTGCTCCGTCGTCCGTCTGACCCTACATTACTTACCATCATCATATTTCAACGTCTTGTTTTCCCCTGACTTCCCTACCTATTTACTCTATCGAAATATAAGGTTTCTTTGTAAATGCGATCTGTCTAAAACCTAACTGGCTATGACAAATAGCCAAAAATTGCAAAAAATAAAAATATCATAGAAAATAATAAAAGCTGTTATGGATAATTTAACTCTTAGTCCGCCCTTAGCCTCAGCGAGCGTCAATTTGAGGATTGCAGCCTGGATTTCATCCAGTAATTCTTAATGGGTACACCGTCAGCGTCCGATAGTGGACAGATACACCGTGTGAGATGTGATTTCATGCAATACACTTGGACGCATATGTATGAGGTGCACAATACTCTGTATTTTTTCCTATCAGGAGACAGCGGTGGAGGTGAGGCTCTCACCAGATATGCTTTTAGGCATATGTTAAATTTGGCTGATCGACTAGTATGTTACTGGCATACAGGATTACCTAATGGTTTAACGGTATTTCTGAAGTAGGTAAACGATTTTAAATGGAAAATGCGACAGTTATTATTCATCTCATGACGGCGCAGCGTGGTGTAAGATAGCAGGGTAACCAGCGCTTCAATAATAATATTCAAAATATGACAGTAAAATGAAATATGTGAAACAAAATCATTGTTTATGAATACCATTGGTAGGTAAATCTCGTTCCACACATCGTCAGGTATCCTTTACAAATCACGTATGAATATAATACATAACTTCGATATCATTAAATACGCAAAAATAGTTCGTAAATCCTTATTTCTTATACAATAGAGACACCTGTCGTTCCCATATAGGAAATAATCTATTGCGGTGCGTTGAATATGATGTATTTTGTGTTTATTTCACCTAACTTCCTACATTATAATATTATTGTGGGTTGACAAGTTGACAAGATATTTACGACTGAATGGAAATTATTGGCAGTATCTATTGCGACACAAGTTGCATAATTTTATTTTCAGCCACTTCGAGTGCTAAATTTAGGTATTATATTTTTGTTATATTTACACCTAGTTGCTTTCCAGGTCTTCCGCTTTGCAAAGGAGGGAAGAGCAACTTTCTCAAATTATAAAAAACTTAAATATCTTCACGCTGTATCCCTGACGGGGTATTCAGAGCGGACAGATCGCCAGGCATCGCGATCCATGAATACTTCTTTCGCTTCCTGTAGATTCATTAATCGCTTCATACATGCACGTCTGGGTATCCGAGTACTTTTGACTCTTCCGTTCTTGAGCAATCCGCTCACGTGGTCTTCATATGTAAGTCTCGGTCTACCTTGACTCCTTCTGCCCTCTACTTTCGCACAATATACATTCTTCGTCAATCGTTCCTTACTCATTCGTTGAACGTGTCCAAACCAACGGAGCACGCCCTTTTCCAGCTTAACGCTAACACTTTCACTCAAACCTGCAATATTGCGTATCACTTCGTTGCATTTTCGGTTGGCCAAGGTTACGCCGCACAATTTTCGAAGTGTTCGCATCTCCACAGCATTCATCTTACTTTTATGCATCTTCTGACATACCCAAGTTTCGCTGCCGAAAAGCAACGTTGGCACTAGCACTGCGTTATGAATCGCGAGTCGTGCTTCTGTTACGATGCTTTGTCGCTTTACTAATTGGATCTAATCTAATTATCTTCTGATTAATTTAGTTGCAGGTTCCAAGACATTCTAACTTCTCCTGGGACTTCACCGAGGTCGAGCTCGGTGTAACTCTTTGTGGTCTTGGTCATTGCTGTAGATCTTGGTTTACAAGAGTCACAGTAATGGGAGCGGGTGAGATATGTACGAGTTAAAAAAAAATTGAGGGCTAGGTTAAATAAAGTGGTATTTTCACAGATTACCTATCCCATGCTATACGCCTGAGTCCATACTCGGAAGTGAATATGTACTGATTTCCATTGCCTTGTTTTGCAAGGAGGATTGTTGATTTGAGAAGATTACACTAAAGTAGCATAAGATGCTTGTTCGATAGAGATCGCATAGTGACTTTCATCTTGTATAACCGAAGGTTTGAGGTAAAATCTAGGCTTAGTTGTGGTAGAATCAGACCCAGAATAGCGGTGTTCTAGCGTGACTTTATATTACAGTCAACAGGCAATAGATAATATTACAGTCAAATGATTAAAAAAACCGGGCAAAGGTATGCTATATAAGTTTAGCAACTGACAATTAATGTATTCATCACAAAATATGCAATTTCGTCATTGATAAATAAACAAATTAACCTCACCTGCAAGAGATATACTGGTTCCTTGACAGATAAAGCAGAAGGGTGGACGAAAACTCGAGGTCCGAAGACCTTTATCAGATATTTTAAAGTGATTCCTAGATACCTAAAAAGAAACTGAACAGAAGAAAAACTGATCTCAGGTCTCAGCTTTCTATCAGTCGAGCGGCGCCATTTTAACAGCCCGTTGGTGCACTACCGACGAGTGTTTACCTAAGGCTTGCACCGTATAACGTCATGCACACGCGCTGTAATTAGTTAAAAAGGGTATGACGTGATATCGCCCCAATTGTATTGGACATCGTGTAATAGGAGGGAGCTTCAACCTAAAACTTTTTTCTTTTACGCTATAACCACTGTAACCAAATTAAAACTATAATATGTGGCACGGGCTGCCACATATTACCTGAACTGTATTTATTAAATTTACAATATAAATGTATTTTCTACGCAACTTCCTACTTCCCTTCAAGAATTGCCTCAACACAGCCTAAATAATAAAAGGAAAGCAACTTTGACTTTTCATAAAACCTTCATTTAAATATAGTTAGTTGCTCCAATCGATTACCAACATATTAATGTCCCCACATCCAATAGCAACGCGCTCCGCTCTATTAGCGCTAAAAGTGGTTATCCATCATATCGATATCGATTTTCTGCCATTCTATTATTCCAGTGAATAGAAAATTTTGGAATACCAGTCATATGCGATTCGGTTACATGGTTAGATGCATTTTTCTAATATCAATCCTCAAAGAATGGATGAAAGTTGAAATTATTTATATTATCTATCTATTACGCCTTATCCCCGAAGGGGTGGCGGAGGCATACATATTGTTTACCCACTTTTCACCATGTGTATTCCGGTCCCACGTAATAGGTGGTGAGCCCATTGCCGTGTTGAAATAGACAGACCCGGGTGTGGCTACCTGCTGTAGAAAATTTTCAAGCCGACCATAAGGTCAATTTGACTTAACGACTGCTATGTTACTGGCAACCGGGAATGCAAATGACCTAGCCGGGGTCAAACGGGATTGCTCGCAAAATGTAAATGCCACAAAGTGGTCACCCATCCGAGGAGCAGTTATAGTGAAAGTTGCGTAACTCAGTAATCGTTTACAGAATACTGAGACCGCGGGGCCCCGAGCGCTTCAATTAAATTATTTATAAAGAAGCGATTTGTCCTCTCTGACTGCCTTGTGAGGCATACAGCGTGAAGATAGTTAGTGTGTTAAAATGGTCTTGTGCTGAACCTTTCAGGAAACTCAACTATGTGACCAACATACGATGATATTGTATCGAGTGTAATATTCAAATGGATCGCAGGAATCGATACGCGTATGATGGATAAGCTCTTTAAGTGCTAATGGAGCAGAGTGCGTTGCTGGTGGAAATCATGAAATATATCTTGGCATTCGATTAAAGCTTCGAGCTACAACCTGCGTCCGTGGTAGTGAGTCAATAACCGTGTTGAAATAGACATTTCAACACGGTTATGGACTTACCACCATTTACGGTGAATAAGAATGCACACGGTGAAATGTAGAAGGATAAAATGCTTCTTTCATAAAGGCGTGGTTGACAAATAAGACTGCCTCGGTGGCGCAGTGGTAGTGTATGCGGATGCTGCGCCTGAGGTCCCGGGTTTCGATTTTCGGGTCGGAAGAAATATTTGTATGATCCACAAATGTTTGTTTCGGAGTTTGAGTGTTTCCTATGTATAAATAAATAAATAAATATCCATCACGCCTTATCCCCGAAGGGGTGGCAGAGGCATATTTTATGCCCACTTTTCACCGTGTGGATTCCTGTACCACGTAATAGGTGGTGAGCCCATTGCCGTGTTGAAATGTACAGACGCAGGTTGTGGGTACCTGCTGTTGAATTTTTTCAAGCCGCCCATAAGGCTTTCAACCAGGCTTAACGACTGCCATTTTACTGGCAACCGGGACCAACGGCTTAACGTGCCTTCCGAAGCACGGAAACGCTCGCAAATGTAAATGCCACAAAGTGGTCACCCATCCGAGGACCAGCCATAGTGAAAGTTGCGTAACTCAGTGATCGTTTACAGAACACTGATACCGCGAGGCCACGAGCGCTTCAATGTATAATATGTATGTATTTAGAAATATATAAATATGTTTATCAGCCGTCTAGATCATATAACAAGCTTCTATTAGCTTACTTTTTGGCTAGAGGGCATGGACAGGACAGTTTAAAAAACAATTCACGTCATGCTTCACAAGCGCATCTCGGATCTAACTGATGCGCAAATATTTTAATAGTTTTAGTAATACTCAAAAACTGTGATTCCTAAATGTCTCTATTTTGTATTAGTGAAGCTAATAATGAAATATAAATAACACACCGTCCAGACAAAAGCCTGATAGAAACAATGGACATAACATGCGTGTTGTTTTTTTGTGGTTGTTGTTATGCCTTTTTGTTTTTTTTTTGTTGTTTGATTATACTAGCATGACTTTTAAAGTGCTCTCGTTGGTAATTCCAGTAGAGCAAGTTCGCATTTAAGTTAGTTTTTTTTTATTTCTACTGTTTATGTGTAGTTCTGTTAGATAAAAGTGCCATTTCATGTTATCCTTTATTATATTATTGATAATGAACTGTCACGTAACTTTTTTAGAAAATTTATTAGGAGATTCCACAAAATTTGGAAAGTAGTGGAATTAGGGAATTTTATAGCAAGAAAGTGAACTCTAGCTATCAAAGTAGTACATAGTTCTTAATGTACTTAACTATAACCTCTTAAAAAGACAATGAGATAGTAATTCTGCTAAAGCAAACCAAACTTGATATACTTATATAAATTTAAACAGTGGTTTTACTGTAGTCCCTGCCATAGGAAAAATAATTTAAACCTTCCATCGCACAAACCGTGTCTGAATAAAACTTAATCCACAATGTTTGTGTCCAATATGACAGATGTCTATTGATTAGGACGCTCGTATTTATTTTTGTGCCAAAATAACACTGGACCATTCGTTATATTTGGTAACACCTAAACTATTTTGTTGTAGTGTTCAGATTGGGTTATGGGCTGTTTTAGTTATTTTTATAGCTTTGCTACGAAAATAAATTGGATTTGGCGTGTTTCACAATAAAAAATATGTAACTATTCAAGTTACGGGTTTCAGTTCTTTTTTTAGAGATAAAACTAAAAAAAACTAACTATCTTCACGCTGTATCCCTGACGGGGTAGTCAGAGAGGACAGATCGCCAGGCTTCGCGATCCATGCATACTTCTTTCGCTTCTTCGAGATTCATTAATCGCTTCATACACGCACGTCTGGGTATCCGAGTACTTTTATTTCCTTTCCTTTTACTTTTTTAGAGTTAAGTAAAGTAAGTTTGTCTACTAACTTGTGATCCACGGGTAGGTTGACTGCCAATTGCTAACCTATCTCTCGAAGCAAGTGCGATACTGAAAGACGGTTGAAGGGCTGTAGACCCTGTCCCCTGTTGAATCAAGGTCTCACTGGGGTCTCAGACTCAGCATGCTGGATTGGGAATTGGCCATCGTCAAGTTATAGACCGCGGTGGACGGAGCTTGTAGAAGCACGTCAGGTCCGTGCAGCTGGCGGGTTTATTAACTATAGAGGTGCAATAGTAATAGTCCCTTTATGGCAGGTGTATTGGTGATGACCCCACCTAGTAGGGCTGTCTCCTTCACTTAACTCAGCAAAATTACCCCCGCAGTCATAGGCGCATAGACGGGAAACCTGCCCAAGAAGAAGAACTGCTCGAAGCATAACAGAAAGCTCAAGCGATCTCGATGACAAGAGCCAAAAAGCAAGGTATGAACGAAATAGTCAGTCCCACAGCAGATGGCAATAAGTAAACATAATATATTTCAAGTCTAGGAACCCATCAAAAAGTCGACCTGTTACCCCCGCAGCATGGTAGTAAAGTCTTAAGTATCTGAGTACATTCCAAATTTCTAATACGTTTCCTTTTTACTTTTTCTCTATTTGAGATAAAAAAAGTAAGTGATTATTTACTTTTTCTCCAAGCGAAGCAATTTCTAAAACAAAATATGTTGTATAAATATACTCTCATGAAATATTTAACAGCAACCTGAATGCTTTGCTGATTTTGTTCCCATGGCGTAGGTACTGGATGGGGAGCAGAAAACATGAACCAGACAGAATTGGGTTAATGTAATGCTTTTAAAATACAGTAAGCTTCTATAGTCTTGTTTTTTGTTTCTAGTTTTGAATAGAACTATTGTTTGTTATTACAAAGGATTGTAGTTTATATGACTACCGTTATAGAGGTCTCCGGTTTAACTCCTGAGTCAATCTAGGTAATGTATATTTCAGAATATGGGTGGTTTTATGGATTTGTTTAGAAACTAGCTACCCTGCGTAACTTTGCTCGCGTAGATTTTTTAAATCAACAACAACTTCCATTGATTTAATTTCCAACTGTATTTCAATCCCATTCCGAAACACACAGAAAGTTACATGAAAATAAGGTCACTCGTTCTCGAGTTTTAAGCTTATGAACATATTTGGTTCTTATTATTTATTTATATAC
Organism: Thumatha senex; assembly: GCA_948477245.1. Classification (NCBI taxonomy): domain Eukaryota; kingdom Metazoa; phylum Arthropoda; class Insecta; order Lepidoptera; family Erebidae; genus Thumatha; species Thumatha senex. The sequence continues at coordinate 1,410,628 of OX419731.1, forward strand.
ATATAATAACTATGTTCACCAATGAAAAACCTTATAACTTTATTATCATAATTTTGGCTTTTAATTTTTGTATTTTTTTAAGGATAAATTTTTAAACCGAAGTCCGAGACTACCAGGACTTTAATTGGTCGTGCTAATAGTATCTAGCACATAAGACCTTTTAGCCTTTTTGTTACCACATCACTAATAAGGCAACGGGTTCAAAATTTCTTCCAAATTTAACATCTAAAATAGACACATTTTATTTTATTAAATATATTCGGCCCTTTAGACCCACCCTAGTTCCTGCTTCGCAAGGCACGTTAAGCCGTTGGTCCCGGTTGCCAATAGAGTGGCAGTCGTTATGCCTGGTTGAAGGCCTTATGGGGGGCTTAAAAAAATTCAACAGCAGGTCGCCACAGCCTGCGCCTGTCCATTTCATCACGGCAATGGGCTCACCACCTGTTACGTGGGACAAAGATGGATACGGTGAAATGTAGGCGTTTAGTATACCTCTGCCTACCCCTTCGGGAATAAAGGCGTGACAATATGTATGTATGTATGAATTATCTTTCAAAAATATATAAAAAATAGTGCTACTTTTTTACAGCACCATGTAGCCCAAATTAAACTATTAAAAAGTTGTGTTATGAGATCTAGACAACTGAAAAATATAAGTACTTAAATATTTCTAAATATCTATTGCGAGTAAGTACCATCTATACTATTATTATAAAAGAGGTAAAGTAAATTAGTTTACGATGTTGAGATATTTGTGCCAACCCAGGATTCAAATCCGAATCCTCAGTGCAAAATAAACACTAACAATAACAATTATTTGTTTGAAATTGTAGTACCTATTTCTTATATTAATTTTATTTTAAATTAATCGCATCTAAATATTAATCATTGCAAGCATCAAATACTGATATGACAACAACAACGGAAATTGCATTTCTCGGAAGTGCTTGTCATTAAAATTAACTTTTCATAGCTCCCGTCTGCAAGATTTCTACTGAAATTAAAATGCAGTTTTGCGCTTCAAACTACTGTTATATTTTTCATAAGGTTGAATTTAATGACACTTATTGCTTCAGTTTTATTAAATTTTATTTATTATATCTCTAAATTAGATATTAAAATTTCTTCACATGAGTATATGCTCACTAAACCAGACTAAACCCCTGTTTAGTCTTTAAAACAGTTAAAAATAGTTTAGTTTTTAAAACAGTTAAAAAAACAGACTAAACAAGGCTGTTATAGCCCTGTTTATTCTGGTTTTTTAACTGTTTTGGAACTGTAGAAAACTAAGCAATTTTCATCACAAGAAATATTGCGCCTTCCCTTTGGCGAAAATTGCTTCTACTATCCCTATCCTATCCTATCGGATGCCTACCATTATTCGGTAGAAATTCATGGTATTAAAGGGTGGTGCCCCTGATTTACTTAGTTGTATGTAATATATAGAGTGACGCTTCTCTATTAGACCGCGAGTGACATTAATTCATTGCTCTGTGATTTTTACGAACCGAAATTTGTTTTTTATTTCATACATAATATACGTATATCAAACTAGGATCAGCTGCACGAGTGCCGCATCTCTGGTATTTCAAACGTCCACATGGTCATACGTCTGACGTCCATAATTTTCATCTGGTGGTATGTTAGACCATATTCTTGTCTGTCAACTCTAGTATAAAATATAATGTGTGTGTACCAGAGTACACAGCTAACACGTGAAACCTCTTTACGACATTTTTTCACAGCTATAAAATTTCTCTCCTACGCCGATAAAGAAGTTTCACTTATGATAAAGAAGTTTCACGCTTAAAACCACTTGGCGCGTAACCGAAAAACGTGACAATTTTTTTACAGCTATAAAATTTCATATAAAGTCGATAAAGAAGTTTCACTTCAAAAAAGTCTCGCGGCTTATTTTGTGTTGATCGACAATCTTTATACAAAGACTAGATGACTACAGCTTCACCCGTGGAATATTTCGACGCTTATAAATATTTAATTCCGTCGCTTATAAATTCTACAATGATACATAAAAATTTGCCTGATTTGTCGACATTTATGACTACGGCTCTGCTCCCTAGTATAGTAGCGTAATTATATATAGCCTATAGCCTTCCTCGATAAAAGGGCTATCTAACACAAAAATATTTTTTCTTATCCGAATAGTAGTTCCTGAGGTTAGCGCGTTCAACCAAACAAACAAACTATTCAGCTTTATAATATTAGCATAGATTGTCGATCGCTTCAATGAACACAAACAGTTTAATGGCAAATCTTATCTTGTAACTTGAACATAAAACGTATTATCTGTAAGTACCTGAGTCTTGTAACTCATAAACTAAAATGACCTCTTAACATGACAGTATTCCACTTTGATAGCGATATTTTGAAGTTACACTGGCCAACATTGTTGCTTTATATCTACTTAGTCAGATTACTGTTAACAAAAGGTTTTTTATCAAAAGGAATAAATTTTAGACTAGCTCAAAACTTAGTAGTTTTGATTAAGCGTTGAATATCAGTCAGGATAAGACATACAAGATTGATTTGTTTATTATTTAGTAAATTTCTTACAAATCTAATAAAAATCAACACACATTCTCTTACTCGTAAATGTTGGGGGAAGATTTTTATCAAATTGATTTTACCTCAGAGGCGGTGCTGCAGTAAACGCCTTATCTAACTTGTACAAGAGGCAGTTTTGTCATAATGCTTTATGACAGTCGTAAATATTTTTAATAAAGTTAACCATAAACCGAGAATTACGAAATTAATTAAATAAAGCGCTCGTGGCGCCGGTAACTCAGTTTTCTGTAAATGATCCCTGCGTTAAGAATCTTTCCTATGGATGGTCCTAGGATGGGTGACCAATTTGTTGCATTTATATTTGCGTGCATTACGGGGCTTTGGAGGGCACGTTAAGCAGTTGGTCCCAGTTGCCAGTAAAATGGCAGTCGTTAAGCTATTTCAAACGCGTGTAAATTTTTTAACAGCAGGTCGCCACAGCCTGTGCCAGTCAATTTTCAACCGCAATGGGCTCACCATCTGCTACGTGGGACAAAAATGTAGAAGGCGGCATCCCTACCGTGATAAAGGCGTGGCAATATGTATGTATGTATGTAAAATGATAGGTAGTATTATAAAAAACTATACTTATTTTGTTTTAAATGTTATTTTTGCAATATTCCGCTTTTTTAAAATGTCGTGCGATGTCGACACATGTTTCGCCTACACACGAGGCATTATCAAGATTAATGCGTCGTGTTATTTTTAAACATATAATTATAGTTTTTTAAAATGGATTTCCGCCATCTAACGCCTGATTCAATTACTCGTAGTTAGGTAGTATTATATTCAACTTGTTTAAAAATATACAGTATAAGAAAAAATGAATGCCAACTGTTCCTGTTATTTATGTGGATATACATATTAGACTCGATGGTAAATAAGTAAAGATTAGTAGTAAAAATATCTAAATTAAAATAGAGTATAACTTGTATAACTAAACTACAACTAATAAGTGGAACTTAAAAAGTCAAATTGTAACACTTCTGAGTGTCGGTTACATATTCATAAGATTTGATTTACTAACCTTATTTTTATATACATTCCTTTTGTGGGAAACAAACTCAATTTTCACAATACTTTAGTTATAACTCTAAAGTCATTTGTCTAATTATTTAAAAGTTTAAAATATTTCACATTGTTTGTTTTAGTTTTGAAAGACATGAGTTTGACGTTGTCAAAACTGTCACGGTCGTTTCGACTCTTTTGGCGCGTTCTAAAATTAACGCGCGCGTCTATGGTCATTCAGTTTGGGGCTGGAAATTGAACTTAGATAGATTGGCTGTTCGGACTCACATCCACCCATAATGTATTGCGTGAGGTGTGACAAACAGGAATAGTAAGGTTTTTATGTTGGTTTTGTTTATTCTGCCAATGTTTGGTCAAGGCTGTATAGGCCGTATGACTTGGCCTGCCGTGATCGAGCGAAAGAAAAAAAAGAAGCTGGTTCTTTTTGACGAGAACGGCGTGATGAAAAAGCTCTTGGTCATGGTGATTTAATTCGGATTAATATCCGAAGTCTTTTTAGCTAATGCTAGGAGGTGAGAATAGTTGTTTATATTTGTTTTTTCGTAATCGGCAAGATTACTTGGCCTTTGCGAATAATATGTTCTTACAATGGTTATACTTTGTATTTCAGTCTGCTTATCAAGAGACTTAGCAAATAACATGAAAAAAGGATGATGATAGAAGGATCTAGTTAAAACCCCACTGAAATATGTGGTAAGTTAAAACTATATAATCTCTTGGACTGCATTCTTTAACAGAATGTTGAGGGTGAAAGTGATTTTTATTACAAATTACTAATGTCTGTAACTTTTCTGTTGTTACAGGGGTTTTTTCGTTTTTGTTCTTTTTCGTTTTGGTTCTTTATTTTATATATACATAATAATTGAGTTTAACGTGTTTCACGTTCTCTGCATTCTACATTTTTACTCCTAAATGTCTGTAAGAAGACTTAAAGTAAGTTGAGACATTGTGAAAAGAGGATATTTTTCTCTACTCTGGTTACCTACTACCTGGACTTCTAGAATAGGAAGAGATGTGAAGGACTTGGATGTTCCTCAATTATACCCAGATAAGTAGTAATCTTTAACTTGCTTCTCTGTATAATAACCCGGTAAAGGCCGACTGATGTTGATAGTTTAAAAGGAATAACTTTTAACTTTAAATATTCATTTCTCTGTTGCCTATGTAGATTTCAACTACTTTAATATACTGGACTACCGATGTGACGTTCCAGTTACACATATTTTATAATCTTTTTATTATCACAAAGGAATATTAATGTGAAACTTTATTTTTACCTTGTTATGTTGTAGTGTATGATGATGATGATGATAGGAAGCGGTGTTGTGTGTTAATAAAACTCAGAGATAGTTTAAATGTATGTCTGTATAGAAGCGTTCGTGGCCCCGCGGTCTCAGTGTTCGGTAAACGATCACTGAGGTACGCAACTTTCACTATGGCTGGTCGTCGGATGGGTGACCACTTTGTGGCATTTACATTTGCGAGCGTTTCCGTGCTTCTGAAGGCACGTTAAGCCGTTGGTCCCGGTTGCCAGTAAAATGGCAGTCGTTAAGCCTGGTTGAAAGCCTTATAGGCGGCTTAAAAAATTTCAACAGCAGGTTGCCACAGCGTCTGTCTATTTCAACACGGCAATGGGCTCACCACCTATTACGTGGGACAGGAATCCACACGGTGAATAGTGGGCATATAATATGCCTCTGCCACCCCTTCGGGGATAAGGCGTGATGGATATTTATTTATTTTATTTGTATATAATTTAGATATTTTTAAGGCATCTGACAACTGCTTTAACATTTGTCATTTTAGGCCACGCCCATTTTCATACTTTGGTTTAGATTTTTATTTGTACTAAATACAAACTTAATTTTAAATGACCATTTATATATGGATCCCACTATGCATGACTAAGCGATTTCTTTTTACTTTCATATATGTATATTCATGTCTACATATGGATATAATTAAATAAATATAATTAATAAGTTGATAACATGAGTTTTTTAATTGCATCATTCGTTTGATGGAGAGATACCTGGCGCCCTCTCTTTATAAATTCTGGTATTTCTCTGCTCCAGGTTGGTCCATACTCACTCCCTATACACATGCTCTGCTAGCGGGTGCACCGGTGATTCTTTGAGATAGCGTTACTTACACATCTCCAGGGATTACCAACCGTACCTGATGGGTGTATGTAGGTGTGTTGTTGCTACCTAGTGCGCACCAAGCACACAAACCGTTATAAAATTTTAATATTTCAATACAATTAAATTGTCGTTTATAAAATCATTCAATTTCAAGTAACTCGTCACAAACAAGTAAGTCGTTTTAAATGTTTCTAATGTAAGCCTGTGTTCATTGCTTTTAATTCTTTTGGTAGTTTATTATATACTAATTGATGCCCGCGGCTTCGCCCGCGTAGAGAAGTTTTCCTGTTCCCATTTCCCACAGGAACAAGTTGCCGAGATAAAAAGTAGCCTATGTGTTATTCTGGTGTATAATCTATATTATTGTAGTTTCATTAAAATCCATTCATTGTTTTTAAGTGAAAAAGTAACAAACATCCATACAAACTTTCGCATTTATAATATTACTAGCTGACGCCCGCGGCTTCGCCCGCGTAGAGAAGTTTTCCCGTTCCCGTTTCCCACAGGAACTTGTTCCCGGGATAAAAAGTAGCCTATGTGTTAATCTGATGTATAAGCTATATTATTGTACAGTTTCATTAAAATCTATTCAGTAGTTTTTACGTGAAAGTGTAACAAACCTCCATACATACTTTCGCATTTATAATATTATTAAGATTAAGATTGCAACGGCCATAAAAAAATGACATTTATGCATTTAGGTATTTCAGGAATTCAAATAAACAATAGTATATTTGAATCCCTGAAATACCTTCAAGCTACATGCTAATTCAACAAAAAACATCATCAAAGGGATAGAATTATTTGTACAATCTCCATTTACAATGGTTTTTCATGTCATTTCATTCAACGAGTACCTTGAAGAGCTTCCCCACGGAAACCACATCTACGTCGGTACGACTCCTATTGTGTTCAAAACTCATATTAGTTCGTAACAGGAAATGTGCTTTGTACTGTGTGAATACTCTTCTACTTTGTAAGGGCTTTCAGGTGAATTTGTTTGAAAGATATAATCCAAATCAATAAGGGCTTGTTATGACAGTTATGATAGTTGTTAAATGTGTATTATATTTCTAACTAGCTGACCCGCGCAACTTCGTTAGATTTCTCGACCGATTTTGTGCAAACTTTACATAAACCATCTACTAAATAGTCAGAACAAAGCCTAAACATTTGGTTTGGATACGTAAACCCGTTCTTAAGTTATAAAATTACAATGAAAAGTGGCATTGATTTTTATATATATTGATTTACATGCATATTAAATCAATCTTTGAATATTAGAAGTTTGGTTACCTACCTACGCCTGTACTCAAATTACAAATAGCGGAGGCCCACAGTTTCCATAAAATATAGCCTAAGTTACTCCTTATAACATTAGCTATCTGCCAGTGAAAGTCCTGTTAAAATCAGTACACCCAGTTCAGAGATTAGCCAGACAGAAATACTTAATATTCCTATGTAAGTACCGTATATACTATCATATGCATTTAATTTGGAATAATTTTATTTATCTTTTACTTATTTATTTATTTATAAAGTAGGCCTTACATTTATTTCATACGTAATATTTCGTCAAACTGCAGACGCAGTTTGTTGGCAAATGTACAAGTATTTACATTTACTCAAAATAATACATTTAACAGACACTTAAATTGTAGCAGCTTCGCCCGCGTGGTTAAGTTTTCCCATATCCGTTTCTCACAGTTTTATAGTAAGCTAGTATGTTATGCTTAAGAGATAGACGAGACATATGCCATAGCAGACTTGTCTGTAGACTCATATACGATACACAATTCCCACAATTCCACCATACATTATTTTGTTGTATCTCAAAGGGTTCCGGCAGGGTTTTCGTTAAAAGCTCCCAGACTGCTTATTTCTTTTCGACAACTCCAACAAATATCGTTAAATTTTAGCCATTAAACAAAACTTCCCACCCCATACTTACTTACCTTAAACTGTCTCCTCCCCCTCACTAACCCTGATGTGTACTTATTTGTTCTCTAGTTGATTCAGATATCTGATTCCAGACGAGGTCGTCACAGATATAGAGAGGTTAAAAAGAAAGAGTTTTAAAATAATGAGATTAAAAAGAAATACGACAATATATACAAGAATTTAACAAATTATATACTAAAATCTTACTCGATAATGTCTCTATCCATTGGTGAAAACAACATGAATATGGTAGTAGCAGTTTTTGACCTTATCGCGAAGAACTTACTGAGAACTTACTCAAAATATACCCACAGACACTTTAATTTTATTTATCAACAACAATTGCATTGATATTAGTTTCTTTTTATGATTGATTTGCAGTTTATGTAAGATTCCGTTAAATATTATTCTTTTACATAAGTATGTCTCTTTTTACATTAGGTTTAGTATTTTTATACAGGAAAAAGTAATTTTCTGACTACGGCTAAGTCAACAAGAACTAAGTAAGAACTAGTAACTTAGTTTGTTTAGTAACTTCATTTAGACAAATATGTTTTTTTGTTTAGTTTATTATATTTAATGTGGCATCGGCATCCTCTAGAGAAAATACCAAAATATTGGATTTAGAATAACTTCACCCAGCTAATCATGCATTTTGAACACCCAAAGAAATAAGCATAAATACATTGCAAATTAATAAAAAGCTCTGTTTCAAAATTCGTACTTTTATATCGTGATTTTTCAATATTCGTACTTTTATATCGTGACTTTTATATCGTGGATTTAGTAAGTTTAAGTCTGGCAAGATAACCGTGGGGATCTCCATACGTTTAAAAATGAAGTATACAAGTATTAATTGTTTAACTTTCATCATGTTCTATGACATCAAAAATTAATTTCATTACAACAAAAATAGAGGCATAAACCCGTACCGTGATAAGTTTTGACTGTTCGCTAGTTTTCTATTAGAATTGTATCAAAGATTCTGACTTTTTTCCACCTTACATATAAACTCAAAGCTTCGAGAGCCTACAGAGCCTACACGGCTTTTTTATACTGCTCAGGATTACGCCCGCTTTGTTTAGAACTTGTCTGAAAGGACCTACTTTAAGATGAAAATAGGAGCCGAGCCTTGGAGCAGATGAAACAAAAAGCTACCTATTTGAAGTAGATGGAATATTCTAGTTTGGTTGAGTGAATGAGATGTGACGGGTTTTGTTTGAACCTTCGAACTGGTTTATAAAATGTTGCAAATATTAAATGGATAAATTTTCGATAATTTATTTATTTATCAGATGATTAATGGTGCGTTATTTGTCTTGTGTATTTTACATGAAGTAACAATGCAAGTTGTAGTTGCCACGTGTTACGTGAACATTTAATATCAGCTTCAATATTAAAACACATTGTAATTGTAATGTGATATAATCAATTTTAAATTTAAAATGTAACTTTCAGACTTAACGATGTGGATGTGTATATGTCTGATTGCTTGAAATCCTTTGAGGAAAAGTTCCAAACTAGGTAGACAGAGACCTATATTTGTCTACTTTTAGCAGTTGCATTTGGTCCCACGTAAGCCTGCTGCTGTTGTGATGAAATGGCTAGAGGCAATTTGTGTCGAAAATTTCAAACCATAAGGGCTCCAAATTGGCTAAACGACTATCATGTTACTGGCAGCTGGAACTAACAGTTTAACGTGTGTGTTAGGGCGTTAGTTTATCCCATCACCCAGTTCGGCGTACATGCATGTTTTGCCGAACTGGGCGCCACGACAAAATTCACTGAAATAACAGATTCTACCTCAATTACCACATTGCTTTGAAATAATTTGGTAGGAATTTCCATAAAGACCGTCTATTTACATTTTATATTACCTCCCACGCGACTTTCATTTGTATGGTTTAAATTTATTAAATTTATGATTACTTTTCTTAGCATTTTTACTGTGGTTCGAACCTAACTGCGAATGAGTGTAGAGTTTCGCAACCGCAACCTTACAATGGCTATTGTTCAGAAGTTACCACCAATCTTCCATCTTTATTTAAATATCAGAAGTACTTTACCATTATTTTTACATATAATCACGTGTTTGCAGAAGAAGCATCCACGTCCAATTTTCAGCGTATGCATTTTTATCCCATCTGCGGTGAGCATATTGCTGTGTTGAAATGGACAGGTACAGTCTACCTACTGGTGAACATTTTCAAGCCTCCAATAAAACCTTCATTGTGGCTCAACGAATGTCATGTTACTTGCAACGCCACAAAACAGTCCACCCCCACCAAATGATCAGCCAAAGCGAAAGATACTTGACGTCGTGATCGTTTACAGAACACTTAGTTAGCGGGCCTAGGCAAGATAAAAAGTTAAAATAATATTTTTATACATAGAAACATTATCTTTTTTTTATCATATGGCCATCTTCCCAGTTGCTTACTCTCATTTTGTCAAAGTTTTCCCAATTTCTAAAATTGTCGTAATCCATTCCAAAATAATTCCTCTACTAAGTTGATTTTCTTTTTTTCTGCTTATCGCAAATAATTAAAAGATCTCAGGTGTACTTACCAATCCCAAGGAACAAAGTATTTCGTTTATGCCTCAAATATAAAGACAGATTTTGATACAAAAACAATACATGAATCTATACATGATCGACCCTCATCACTATAGTACGCCATCTGTTTCCGTCGATACAAGGCTCATAAGATATACAATTCGACTCAAAACACAGGGCTATACCCATCTCTATGCTGATCGTAATCCTCCTTATCTTGCAATGGCTACATCTTCACGAATTTCCTTAAAAAAGCGGCTTGAGATAGTGTTAACTAAAATACGAGATTTTCCTTATGATAATAGTTTATTTTATAAGGTTTAATGGTAGCGTTGTAGGCAGAATGCAAGTAAAAATATTCTCACTTCATAGTAAAATATTTGTTTAAAAAACATGAACTTGAAAACATAACCAGAGTACACAGGTAAGAAGTGAAACTTCTTTACGACTTATTATTTTACAGCTATAAAATTTCTCTCATACGTCGATAAAGAAGTTTCACGTCAAATATTATTAAGCAGCAACTATCAACAGCAACGGCTGGTCCTCAGATTAGTGACCGTTTTGTGGCTTTGCCATTTACAGCCCTGCCTCAGAAGGTACGTTAAGCTAATTGGTGACTTGAAAATCTTAAAGGCAGGTTGCCTCAATCTGCGATTGTCCATTTCAATATGCCAATGAACTCACCACCACCTATTACGTGGGACAAAAATGCTTACAGTAAAATTCGGGCGTATAGTCCGCCTCTGCCACTCCTTTACAGATAAAGGTGTCATTGAAATAGTAGAAAAATGCCAGTTATCGAGAAAAGTTGGCATAAATTATGATATGGTATAAAAGTCGATCATGGTAGACAAAGTTTTGAAAACTTTCAAAAAGAAAATAAAATAAAAACCAGCTGATCTTTTTATACCAAATTAAACATTCAAATTAATACTATTAACCATGTATCATTGAATCATTGATGTTCCGATATTTCGATTCTAATTAAACATGTGTAAGAACTCTGATATGTATACATGTTTTCTAATTAAACTGACCATTTTTGGGTCACGGGCTAAACATACATAAGTACAATACGCTACAATCTGTCCATTTGAACACAGGCATTGGGTTCACCACAATATGCCTCTGCCACACCTTCGGGGATAAAGTCGTGGCTAATAAATATACTTAAATAATTAATACTGAAAGCATAAAACAAAGGTCTAGCACCACTTACCTATGTCTGCAACTTATCAATTAGTACTGGTGTTATTCCTTCAGAGTTCAAGCGCTCTTTGATTCATCCCATACATAAAAGTCGTGCAAGGGATTGTGTCAATAACTACAGGCCAATTTCTAATTGTAAAAATAACCAAATAACCAGTCTAATAACGTTTCAAGTAGGTACTTCTAGCACACAGCACCGTTAATTTAGTAAGTGGGAAGCCTGGTAATCTGTCTGACAGGATCTTCCTAGTGCAGATACCAGTCTCTCACAGAGGTGTTTATCGATGATAAAAAAAGAAGTGTATTGTTTTGAAATAAAATAGAATTAATTGTGTGAACTGTTGGTAGTCTTAAGTTTAACCTTTGTGAAAGAGATATAAATAAACATTATTATTATTAATATAATAACTGCACTGATTACTTCAGCCAGTGGCAGTCGGTATGTTTAAGCTTCAAAATCTATTGATCAAATTTGTTTATAGGTAAAAATACTTAGATCGGCCCACTGGCTCAGTTGGTTATACAACTGCCTTCTAACCTGTGGGTACCGGGTTCGATTTTATACTACTTACAGGGATAATTCTAACGCTTCTGTGAAGTGTAGGTGCTTTATTTTATATTAAAACTCTCATATATTTTATTTATCTATCACACCTTATCCCCGAAAGGGTGGCGGAGGCATATTAGTATATTCCCACTTTTCACCATGTGTATTCCTGTCCCACGTAATGGGCGGTGAGTCCATTGCCGTATATAACTCTCATATATTTATATACACTATATAAAGCTGACTCCGGGCGTCGCGAGATGCAACTGGGACAGACGCTCGGATGATGATGGAATGCTTACTGCTCTCATAAATATACTGTGCCATTGCGAAAAAATAGCAATGGGAGCGCAACGAAAAAACCTAACACAGGTCCTACCTCAGTAAGCGCCAGCGCGCGACTGATCAGGCCTTAGCGTGGCGAATCTGATATTATTTAAACATTTATTCTATTAAAATCACTGTATATAGCCAAAGTAAGCCAATATGTCTATAAATATTTAATAGCTATAGTTGTGTATAAAAATTTCATTAAAATTATCTGTAGTTTAGATTTGGCATTGAAAAAACAGTTCGAAAGGGGGCAATTTTCGGATGTTTTTCTATCAAGTGAAGTTTATTAGATTTTGTAACAGAAAGCCATTTTGACTAGCTTAAATCCTTAACTAACATATATCTCTTTTTTAGAATTAAAAACCCTTTCTTCTAAGATTTTAATATTTTTAAAAAACTCAAAAGCGTAGCCTCGGCAGGAATACCAAGCCTTAAACGCTTGCCGTACTTCATACTTTGCCGAGGATCATTTAGGCTTTCTTCGGCTTTATTCTTCGGTGAAAATATAATAACATAAAATACGATTCGAGTGTATTATATTTTTCTTTTTTGCTGCTGTGTTTATACATCTGACGATAATCTCTGAGATTAGTTAGTGAAATATGAAATACCCTTAGTATAAAATGATATCTAAATTTACGAGTACCTGTACGATGTACCTATTATAAAAATGTACGAAAAATCAACTACAATTAAGTAAGTAAGCATTCGTGCAAGGGAGATAAACATTTATTTATACTCGTAATAAATAAATAAATTAATATAAGTAGCTTAAAAACAATAAAGTGCCTAAAGGTAATGAATATTTTATAGCCCTGTAGCAGCGGTTTGATTTTCAGTTGCAGTGAATTTGTGGTATAAGAATTCACTGCAAGTATAAAGGAGTTCTTCAGTTCCTCGGAGATGAAATCATTTTAAATATTTACCACCTCAAAGACAGGGTTCCCCACTAAATATTCCAAGTACCGTGCAATGTCGTAGACAGAGATTGTGTCTGTCGCCAAGACTATGCACCACTTCATAAATAGCCAGCCTACCTTTTTCGTAAGGATTCAAATTTAGTTACAAACTATTTTTTGAATTTCGAAAAAAGTCCTCCCTTTATAACCTACTAGTTGACGGCCGCGGCTTCGCCCGCGTTGAGAAGTTTTCCCGTTCCCGTTTCCCACAGGAACTAGTTCCTGGGATAATAAGTAGCCTATGTGTTATTCTGATGTATAAGCTATATTTTTGTACAGTTTCATTAAAATCTATTCAGTAGTTTTTACGTGAAAGAGTAAAAAACGTCCATACAAACTTTCGTATTTATAATATTATTAAGATTAAGTTAAGAAATTGCTGAAATTCTGTTTACTTATTTTCTAAAAAACTAACTATGAGTATCTTTACCCTGTATCCCTGACGGATACAGGGTTACATGTTTTTGGTACAAAATAAGAAATACACTTTTACAACAATAAAAACTACTTGCCTACTCAGACGTGGATTTATGAAACACTAGCATTTGCCCGCGGCTACGCTCGCGTGGTTTTTTGTATGTGATTAACATTAAGTTCAAAACTTGTAAAAAAATTACATTTTATACTTATTTCCTTTAGCAGAATGGACGATTTTAAAAGTTACTGTTCCACGCAGAGCACGCAGTCCAGACGTGTTAGTACAGGGTTTCGTTTAGAGTTTACCTTTTTTTAGCCATGTTAGGTGCACTACTTTAAGATAGTGCCTATATGCACCTTAATGTTCATTTTCTTGCATCAGACCTAACCTCCAATAGAGACTCATCACATAACAAAAATCCTATTGCTCTTTTGTTAAAGTTATACGTTTTCGATCATTCGCATCACTCTACATCACTCCGTCGATTTCACACGGTTTCTATTAGAGTGGTTTGTTGAATATTTTGAGAGTAGAGCTTCGTTGTTCGCTGACTGATCTCAGCTCTTCTTAAATATGCACACATCCACCGCAGCATCTTTATTTCCGTGACACGCATCTCCTGCTTGTGTCGCTCCAATATTGGCCACGTCTCACTGCCATGTAAAATGAAAGGTCTAATGATGGTTTTGTAGACCTGTCCCTTCAACCGGATCGGCATTTTAGGAACACAAATGACACCGGTCATCTTGCTTATCATACAGAGGTTGTAAGTGGTCTCGTCTGGCTCTGGCTACAGCTCTCTTTGTGGCGCGCTTGGCAGCCCTGTACGCGTCGCGGTATTTGGGAGATCCGGTCGGTTCTTAGTATTAATAAATAATAGTTTCTACCCCCAATAATAAATAATAAGTAAAAAAGAAAATACCAAAAAAAACATTTAGGCTTTGTAAAGCTCTAAAAGTAAATGAGATAGGAATAGGGAAGCCTCCACGTTTCTTACCCCTTACGGACTTGCTGGCGGTCAGCGGAAGCAGGACTGCTAATGCACCCTGGAGAGATAGTTAACAGGTGTATCTATAAGTCGTTGTACGAATTCCCGACAGCTGGCCCCATTGCAAGAGAACATTGTGGTTTTGCGGACCTGCAAGGCTTGCGGCATTGCGGTACTCTCAGGCTGACTGGTAGAAGCGAAATACCGAAAGTGTGTTTGCAGCAACGTTGGTTTGGATGTACCAAATCCGTCGAGTTTGGTCGCCATGCCCTCGTTCCCCGTTGAGGTGATGGCAGCGAGGAGAAAAATATAACGCTGTTTGGTTTGAAGGTGCCGCTTCGCGGCTGTCATGTGCGACCACGACTGGAGTAGCCGATAGTACCTCGTCCACCAATAGTCATATACCGCTTTCCACCCCCTTGGAACGTAGTGACTTAACTCCTGCGCTTCAATAGTGGTAAGGCGGAACAATGTAGTGGTTTAGTGGTTAGTACACTCCGTAGGACTGGGAGTTCTCCACAAAGCCGCTCTGCTGCTCCCTGAAGCAAGTTAGTCATCATTCATTGGAGTGTCTGTTGCAGTTGCATCTCGCGACGCCCATGGTCCGCTTTTGCTACCTTTTGTCCTCCACTTCGCACGGTCGTCGGCATCCCCTGTAGTGAGACCATTGTCACGTAGTCATCCTTTACGACGTCAAGCCCGCACTTCTTGGGTCTTCTACTCTTACCGAGACCCGGCAGGGCTGACATTGTCAGACATTTGTTGGCGACTGTTGGCGATTTGGTGGTTTGTTGTTGACATTGTTTGACGGTTGCCGCAGGACGTGACCATACCAGCGAAGACGACATACTTTCAGCTTATCTTCAATGTCACGGACGCAAAGACTGCAGCGGATGCGAGAGTTAAGGTTAGTGAAGTGCCTTAATGCATTCCAACATGTACAAATATCAAACTTCTACAATCTGAACTTCTACCTAAGCTAGGATTTAAGCTAGGAATCTAAAATGAAACTTGAACAGAATTTAAGCAAATAAGTATCAGAAGATAAATCAATGACATCAAAACGATATTTCTAAGCTTATCAATCACGCTTCACTAATATGAAAAGGGAGTGTGAAAGTAAGGGACTTCGCATAAATGCAAGTAAAACTAAGGTTCTATTATTTAAAAGAGATGACGTAAGTACTAACTGCAAGATTTGGGTAAACCAGGAACGTCTAGAGCAAGTAAATGAAATTATGTATTTAGTGAGTATGTTTAGCGCTGACGGAATTTGTGATTCGGATTTAGCACGGCGAGTAGCTGCCGGAAACAAAGTTAACGGTGTTTTGTCGCAATTACTAAAGCAACAAAGCATCATAAAAGAAGCTCGTTACGGTAGTGAAACCTAGGTATACCAGCAGATGCATGAAAGGAAATTGAATGCTGTGGATTCCATATGAGATCAGTTAGAAAATTGTGTGACGTAACTTTGGCCGACCGATGACGAAGTGATACGCAAATGACAGGTTTGAATGAAAGTGTCAGCGTTAAGCTAGAAAAGGGCGTGCTCCGTTGGTTTGGACACGTCCACCGAATGAGTGAGGAACGATTGTCGAAGAATATTATATTGTGCGAAAGTTGAGAATAGGAGTCAGTGTAGACTGAGAATTACTATGATGACCAAGTGAGCAGATTAAGCAATCTTCAAAATAAAATGAAAAATCTGAAGTGGATACCCAAACGTGTATGATGCGATTGATGAATCTGCAAGAAGTGAAAGAAGTATGCATGGAGGAAGCCTGGCGATGTTTCCTCTCTGACTACCTCGGCAGCGATACTTAACCCTAACTAACTCGGCAACGATTTTTATTAATCACGCCTTTATTTCCGAAGTTCTAGGCAGAGGTATACATGCCCACATTCCATTGTATGAATTTTTGTCTCACGTAACAGGTTGCGAGCCCATAGCCGTGTTGAAATAAATAGACGCAGGCTGTGGCTACCTGCTGTTGAAATTTTTCAAAGGCCTTTTACTTGGCTTAACCGCTACCATAATATGTTACTTAGGAACGCTTAACATACCTTCCGAAGCACGGTAACGCTCGTAAATGGAAATACCACAAAGTTGTCACCCATTTATAACCAAACCAGCTATGGTTTAAGTTGCTTAACGCAGTGTGTTTCGATGTTTAAACCAAACTCCAAAATAAATTTGTAACATTTGCGTTTCTCTGCAATCTATTATAATACATACCTACATTAATTACTGTTTATTCAAAGGGTATAAACCATAAGATAGTAACTATAGTTTTAAATCTGTTGTACAGGTACTTATTTGCCTCGTCATTGGGACAAAAATTTGTATGTATAATTTAAAAGAGTATCTATCTGCTGGTTTTAATTCCGTCGGTTTATAGAACATAGCAATTGCCTCTGGCCTACCGACCTCCTGAGCTTTTCTGGGCACCTCTACATATGGGCATATGAAAAATGGTGTCTTAATTAAAACCTAACTAACAAACCAAAATACTTTGACCTGTCCTATATATAGCTCGTCTAGTAAGATGTGGTTCAAGCTGTACTATCACTTCTGCTGAACCGATTTTGATGAAATATAGCGCAGTATTTAGGCTGGAAAATTAACCACAATATTCTTTTAGCGGAGTTGTGATCAACCGTCTGGATTTTGCTCCAACCCCGAACAAACAAACAAACAGACACGAAAAATTAAAATCACATATTCAGACTCAGAATCCCTTAAATAGTCGATTACAATATATTTTTTTAATTTATTTTAAATGTACGTCACGCCTAATTTTACAATTTTATAATAGTATAGATAAATAGCAGGAAGTGAAAGAAGCATGCAAAGATCGCGAAACTGGGCTTTGTTTTGACAATACCGTCGGGGATACGGCTGATACAGCCAATGGCTACTACCTGTGCTACCGGGTTCAAACATCAGGCTTCCAAAAAAGATGAATGTGTTATATGTGGGCGTAGGTCATTTGTAATTAATTAATAATTGTTAATTTAGTTGTAAGTCAATTGTCTATTCTAAATTTTTATATATTTTATTAATAAGTTACGTAATCTAACATATAGTATAGTGCCTATGTACCTATTTTTATTAAATTTAAAATTACTGTATTGCGACAAACAGACAGCGCAATATTTTGTTATTTTAGCGGGAGCCGTCGTATCATGTTGTCTAGTCGCTCGGCTACGTCATCGAGCCCCACATACTCCAGCGCGCGGCGCACGCTTCAGAACGCTAAAGGCAGTCCGGGCAGTCGTTAAACACTACTAGACGCGGAACGACGGCTGGTCGCTTGCGCAATCGTAGATCACGCCCGGCGTGCGAGTACTTAAATTCTCTAAGTTTATATTGTGCTACTTTCTAATATCCTCTATCATCTTCGTATGTGTTACTCCTACTTCTTATGCTTTCTGTCGTGTAAATACTGTGCCTTCATATTTCCAATAAACACTGAATCTATCGTTTCCGCATGAACATCTTTTTACTTGCCTACACCTTCTCGACGAGGAAGGGTATTTGCTTGAGGCATCCTGCCTGCAGCATAATTTCTTTAGCTCCGTAAAATGAATAAGCTTGTAGTTAGCAACGCTTTAGCTTAATATGTAGTAAAAGGATTCATTCAGACTAATACGATTTTCACCAAGGGTTTAAATGTGACTAACATATAAAAAAAAATTTTGAAAGAGAATTTATTTATAAACAAATATGAATTTAATTTCGAAAGTATGTTTTACTAGCGGACTCCCCACAGTTTCACCCGCATAGTGTCCGTTCCCGTGGTAATACGGGAATAAAATGTAGCCTAAGTTACTCCTTATAACATCAAAATACTTGTCTGAGTTAAAAAGAATCTAGCCGTTTATTTTAGAGGTGGCAGACAAGCATACGACCCACCTGATGGAAAGTGAACGATTTCAGAACACAGAAATTTTGAAGAACCCCATATTGTAAACGTTCGGGAGAACTCAGGCAGGGAGTTCATTCCACAATCTAAGCGTACGCGAAATAAAGCCTCTATCGAACCTAACCGTGTGCGAGCGCACCGGACGCAAAGTGTGAGGGTGAATAGAACACCCTGTCTGTGGTGAGCGGTGCGATGATGGAAGGTAGCCGTGAGCATCATTTCACACAATTCCTCAGAGCACAGACGATTGTACAGGCGATATAACGCACATAAGGAGGAGAACTCTCTTTTCGCGAAGGAGCTCAACACTGCCTGCTAGTAGAGGATCGTTGACAATCCTCATAGTACGCCCGTCTATCGAGTCAAAAGGATGAAGCTGGTATTCAGGTGCAGCAGCCCAAAGGTGTCAGCAGTACTTGCGACTTATAGAGTTTCCTCCGCAGTAAAGTACTGCCGAGCTCTGTTGAGCACTCCGAACTTTTTGGACGCCAGCTTCGCCTTATCCTCTAAATGACTATAGTATTGGATGTCACTAGAGATCTCAACACCAAGGATCCCAATACTATAGGAGATGGAGAGAGGTTTTTTTTTTATTAACTATTGAAGAAGGCTTACAGACTAATAATACATTTAGTGTAATTAATAATAGTAAAACAAGTTGCTAATAACAAGCCTCCATCTATATAAAAGGTGTGCCCTGGAATTGTGGCGCTACAGTAAATGGGGTTTTTTTAATGGTGAATGCACTATCTTGAGTCTTGGTTGGGTTAAATTGGACTAGATTTTGTCTACCCCATTTTCAGTTTCAGACATTATTTTTTTATATTTTTTATGTTTGTTTAAACAAACATAAATAAAAAATATAAAACATTGTTTATTACATGTAAGTACCGTATATGTGGAATTAGTGAAAATCTGTTAATATTGAATTAGTACTTCAAATTCACTTATCTGTATAAATTTTACCTTATATTGCCGTAAAGCTTCTGAGTAACTTTTAAAACGGATTTCAACAATTGCCAATACAGAAGTACGTAAAAGTGTAAATACTTCGCCACTTCAGCACAATGTAATACTTCGAGTTTAAAGACTTGAAGCTAGAACTGCAATGGGCCATAAAAAGCAAATATTTTATCCTTTGAAAGTGAAATATTGCTGAGTTTGTAATAAAATTCCGCCATTATTTGTACAACTTTAACAATTATTACAGTATGAATTTGTGTTGTACTGGTAAACTGTGACATACATAAATTAAAAAGAAAGAAATTCAATTTGTAAATATTATTTCAGAAATATTAAATTCCTCGAAGAAACGCTTCTGACCCCGAAAACTCAGTGTTCTATAAACAATCACTACGTTAAGCAGCATTCGGGGCAGCTGGTTACGGATGGGTGACCGCTTTGTGGTATTTCTATGTACGAGCGTTTGAATGCCAAGTCATGTTAAGCCGTTGGTCTCGGTCGTAAAGCCAAGTTGAAGGCCTTATGGGCATCTTGAAAATTTTCAACAGTATTTTAACACGGCAATGAGCTCTAGACCTATTACGTTTGACAAAATGCAAACAATAAAATGTGGGCGTAGAATATACGTCGCCACCTATTACGGTATAAAGGTTAATATTGAAAAAAGATCCTTATCCTTATCAGTATTTCAGTCAAAAGTACTTCGAGTAGACAGCTGTTTGGACCCTAGGTTTCTTCTGTGATGTTTAATCACATCATCATCATCCGAGCGTCTGTCCCAGATGCGTCTCGCGACGCCCGGGGTCGGCTTTCCTACATTTTCTCCTCCTCCTCCTCACACGGTCGTCGGCATCCCCTGTAGTGAGACCATTGGCACGCATGTCATCCCTTATGACGTCAAGCCAGCACTTCTTGGGTATTCCCCTCTTACCGGGACCCGGCGGGGCTGACATGGCTAGACATTTGTTACCTACGTAGCCCGGCGATTGCCGCAAGACGTGACCATACCAACGAAGGCGACACTCTTGCAACTTGTCTGCAATGTCACGGACGTGAAGGCTGCCGCGGATGCGAGAGTTTCTCACGTGGTCCATCCGCGTGACTCCACACATCCACCGCAGCATCTTCTGTTTCGTGACACGCAGCTCCTGCTTGTGTCGCTCCAATATCGGCCACGTCTCACTGCCATGTAAAAGGACAGGTCTAATAATGGTTTTGTAGACCTGTCCCTTCAACCGGATCGGCATTTTAGGGTCACAAATGACACCGGTCATCTCCTGCCATATAGCCCACGCGGCAGCAATGCGTGACTTGACATCGCAATCGATGTCCCTGGACGTGTGAAAAATCAGATCCCAGGTATTTAACCTGGTCCGTGCGCTCGACCAAAACACCGCCTTTGCGGACGGATGTGGGATCTGTCGAGTTTAGTGCCAAGTACTCGGTCTTTGCCACATTTAGTTTCAGACCGCCGTTCTCAAGCGTCTCCTTCCACGCCTTTACACGTCGCACCAATCTGCCTCTGTCCGCGTCTACCAGCGCAATATCATCAGCATACATGAGCAACCATGGAGGCTGCTCATGCGAGTTCTTGATGCTGTCCGACAATTCGTCTAATATTACACTGAACAGAAGCGGACTAAGGACCGAACCCTGGTGTACCTCGACGGTGATGGGGAAGGGTTTCGTGTCGCCAACAGCAGTCCGAACCATTGAATCGGAGTCACAGTACATATCCCGGATAGTGTCAATATAGATTTTTGGAACCCCTTTGGACCGCAGTGCCCACCAGATCATCGCACGAGGAACACAGTCGAAGGCCTTCTGCATGTCTAGAAACAAACAGTGCAGAGGCGTGTTCTTCGACCTGTATTTCTCTGCGACAACCCTCAGGGCAAAAACAGGGTCCGTGGTCCCATGACCAGGGCGAAACCCATATTGACACTCCCAGAGAGTACACTCCTGCCGGATCTGAGAGTCTATAATCCTCATCGGGTCCGACAGCTTTCCGATTTTTAATGCGGCGAAGCGCAGTCAGGACTTCTCCAGGCGTTACCGGTGGCACTAGTCCCTGATTCGGAGGGAGGTCCGGAGGCTGCACCTCTTTGTGCTGTTTATTAAGCAGCTCGTGGTAGTACGAGCGCCATCTCTCCTTTACCGCGAGGTCTTCGCTTAACAGGTTGCCCTCAGGGTCTTTTACACAGCGACACTTGGATATATCCTGTGCCGCTTTGACCCTGGAGCGCGCCAGCTTATAGATGAGCTTCTGCCCCTTAGACGATTCCAGCTTATCATACAGAGGTTGTAAGTGGTCTCGTCTGGCTCTGGCTACAGCTCTCTTAGTGGCGCGCTTGGCAGCCCTGTACGCGTCGCGATCTTTGGGAGATCCGGTCGCTTGCCACTTTTTAAAGAAGGCTTTCTTCTCCCTAGTCTCCCTCTGGACTGTGTCATTCCACCACCAAGTTTCCTTGTCACATTTGCGTCCACCATTAGACTCACCGAGCACCACCTTCGTCGCTCCAAGGATGGCCGTCTGAACTTTGTCCCAGTAATCTTGAACTGGTTCCCCTTCAGTGTCGGTGCACTTGTCACCGACAGCTGAGACGAACTCCTGGGACCTAGCTTCATCAAGCAGCCACCATCTCATGCAGCGCTGGCACCGCTCGATGCGTTTGCCTTTGGGCTTCACGCAGAGGTCCATGACAAGGAGACGGTGTTGTGCAGTAAGAATCTCTCCGGGTATGACCTTGCAGTTGGCCACCTTGCCGATGCTGTGTTTTAATCACATGTACTACTATTAATTGAGGAACCAAATCGTGACAAAGCAGTTTGATTTTGAACAAAAATTCACCATTGGATTAAAAAAGAAAAGGTTGTTTTGATAACCATAATATCATCATTATTAATAAAACATAATCATTAAAAATGCTGAATGTATTTTAAAAGAATGGAGAAACGCTTATGAAAAAGTTTATACTTAAAAGTTTACACGGGTGTCAAATATTTTATAATTTTTATTAGAATTTTTTAAAAATATTATTTTTTGAAAATAAATAAACAGTGTTTAAATAAATATTTTTGACTATTATAATCACTCAGGCAAACGACGATGTAGCGAGCATTCCCCTGGTACAAATAAAACCACCCATATGTCTGTCCGCCCGTCTGTCTGAACGCGTAAATCTCAAAATATCTCAAAATTTTGTTGCAGTGGATGGGTTCACAAGCAGATTTAAATGTATTGTCCGTTGGTTTTGGATAAACCTCTTACTTTGCACTTACCAAACACAAACAACAGAACTGTTGAACAAGTCCTAAGTCAGAAACGTACATTTTCCTTCCATTATCCGTTCGTAACTCACTACCGGGAATATTCGAGAGCTGATATCGTAATGTAGAACATCGCTTCGAT
The DNA here is from genome assembly GCA_948477245.1 of Thumatha senex. Taxonomy (NCBI): domain Eukaryota; kingdom Metazoa; phylum Arthropoda; class Insecta; order Lepidoptera; family Erebidae; genus Thumatha; species Thumatha senex. The sequence goes on from OX419731.1 coordinate 1,433,622, forward strand.
GAATTCAAACACTTAGTATCAAAGTAATGAGAGTTTAGGTGTTGTTGGAATTTCAACGTATATCAAAAGCTTTATGATTCGGTATTTTAATCTTGATAAATATAAATTACGTGACACGTTGTTTGTTCGCGATGGATTCCTAAACTACTCAACCGATTTTAATCAAATTTGCACACCGTGTGCAGTTTGATTCAGCTTGAAAGATAGGCTATATATCATTACGCTACTACCCTGGAGAGCGGAGCAGTAGCCATAAATGTCAACAAATTGTAATGCATTATTGTAGAATTTATAAGCGACGGGATTAAATAGGTGAGATGGGAGTTCAAACTATGCCACGGGCGAAGCCATGGGGGTTATCTAGTGTATTATATATAACCCTTGTCCAAAAAAGCGAAACCCTTGTCCTAGTTTTTATTATATTCGATGTTTTGTACTATTACTTATTCTATGATGATACACAAGGGATATAGTCGAACCCACGTTTGGGTTCATATTGAATACATGAAAGGTACCCAATAAGCTGTTGTGACGTGCTAACACATGTCACCAAATATTATATCTTATGTCATGTTCCTGAGCCGACAGTTTAATTTAATTGTATTATACCAGGTGAAGTTGACAGTGATGAAAATATGAACGTTCTCCGTGCTACGGAAAGCACGTTATGTTGTTGGTGCCGGCAACTAGTAAAAAGTTTTAAGCCAGCTTAGAAAAAGGCTGATAAGCCTTATAATATGTAAATTCAATAATCAAATTAGCCTATGGAAGTTCACTGCTGGACTGGACAAGCGGATAATTTTACTGATTTAATTTTCTAGGTTGGGACATTATTTTTTACACAGCGTCATGTAGTCCAAATTAAGCTAATAATATATAAGAAATATTTATCTATCACGCCTTATCCCCGAAGGGGTAGCAGAGGCATATTATATGCCCACTTTTCACCATGTGTTTTCCTGTCTCACGTAATGGGTGGTGGGTGAGCCCATTGCAGAACATATATATTCTAAATACTTAAATATAGGAAACACCTAAATTCAGAAACAATCATTTGCGCACCGAAGACCGGAGATCGTAATCCATAGACCATACGCCGGCGCCGTTGACAGTAGACATATAATGTCTGTGTCTGTAAATCTTAAATAAGAAAACGTCAACTGAAATCGGAAATCCGTAAATCGTAAAACGTAAACCTAAAACTGAAAATCAGAAACTGTTTATGTGTAAAATATTGAGTTTCTCAAAATGATGGAAAGCCTTATAGAGGTCCTTTATAAGGCGTCTTAAAGAGATAAGGCTTAATAAATAAAAATAGTTCGCTATGGACGGTGCTTGGATGGGTGACCACTTTTTGGAATTAACATTTGCGAGCGTTTCCATGCTTCGGAAGGCACGTTAAGCCGTTGATTGCGGTTGCCAGTAACAAAGCAGTCGTTAAGCCTGGTTGAAGGCCTTATGAGCGGCTTGTAAAAGTTCAACAGCAGGTCGCCACAGCCTGCGCCGTGGGACAAAAATGTATACAGTGAAATGTGGCCATATAGTATGCCTCTACCAACCCCTTCGGGGATAAAGGCGTGACAATTTGCATGTATGTTTGTAAGTTGGCTGTCCAATGATGTGCCTCATCACACCCCGCTTGAAGAACCCGGGGTTGTACGAGAAGGTAAATAATGTACGCTGGTGGAGCGTTCCAAGTTTCTATGACTCGACAGAGAATTCAAGACAAGACAGAGAATCACTCGGTTCTGGTGATTCTCTCCTTTGTAGACGAGTAACATCTCTGCCTGGAGAGAGAGAAATTCAATTGAATGTGTTCGAAATACTCCGTTACAATGTTATGTGTTACTACTTATCTAAAAGAGTAAGCGTAAGTATAGCAAATAACTAACAATACATACTTTCCAATCGACTCTTCGGGTCTCCATTCTTCCGATATATCAAGTAATAATATCTATTTTGTAGAGCTAACGATTCCCTAGATAGAACCATAAACTACAAATTGCTGTTTTATGTCTGCTAGTAACAATATAACATCATGTGAAGCAGTATCGTTGTTTTACTACCAGCTTTAAAATTTTGTTCCCAAATACGTTTGACACATTGAAGTAATCTAGTTTAAAAATTGGTATTATTACATCAAAGTACCAGCTTTGCAATCCTTTACGTAATGATATCAATTTTGGAAACTATAAGAAAGTTGCTAAAAAAATATAGCAGAGAAGATTAAATGACGTAAGTACATTGTGGCGGCCAGTGACACATAACGAATAGCTATAGAACTACATCGGTAATAAGAATACTAAATCGCGCTATTAGAGTACTTGCGATGAACAATGATCAACAGCATACAACACCATTGAGACCACGGGACCACGATGAACCAGACGTGATCACCTTGCTAGGTCGAAGGATACTCCCGTTGTGCCAGAGGAACATTACTCCACCCGTTCCTTCACAGTGGTGATCCTGACGTGATTGGAAACATTTTTACGAAACGGTATACCACTATGAACGGTAATTAAGTCTTGGCCAGCCAGCATCTTCAGTCCTATCAGCAGTATCACAAACTAGAAGCGACCGCTCCAGCCTGGTTACCTACTTCTTCAGCCACATCAGCCTCTAGGCATAGCAGTCAACCACTATGCAGTAACCACCCCTATTCACTTGGTTGCCTCTCCGCACTTCGCAGACTTACACTCAGCCTCGACTCACGTTATCGTACTAGCAGCATTCGATTCCGACTCACTGGAAACAATAGCTTAAGATTCCAACTGACTGGACTCAGCGACCAATAGTTCCGACTCGCTTGGACTATAATAATCTGGCACTGGCACGATTTGTAATAGACGGAGACCTCACAATCGACTTCTGGTCTCGAAGGGCAGTGATGAGGTGACCAGCGCAAAGAGCTATCGAACCATATCCATACTAAGGATCCTACATCTCGCTATGAGAGTTCTTGCGCGTAAATATGATATATAAAACAGCTCAACATCAAACGTGGGGCCGCAGCCTGGTTGCCTAGTCAGACGATTCTCCTTTTATGTCGGAGGAACATCTCCACCCATTTTTCTACAAAATGAGTTTTCGAACATGGGTTTCATAATATGGCATTCACGTCTATCTATCATACTTTAAGTTTGCTCTAGCTACGGGGATAACCTAGCTGGTGGGTGAGTCTCACTTAACATAAGGCGAGATAGCCAGCATTTTTTTCCTTGCGGATATGAAGAAGCAGGCGGAATTAATAAAGTGTGCCGTGACAAACTATAAGCTATACTAAAAAGTTTATTGCTAATAGTGAAAAGGAACAATTAATTTTAATACCTTGCTCTTTTACTTTAAGCTGCAATTGCATTCTAATTGCAGCTTAAAGTAAATACAATCGTAAGTGTTGCGCTCCTACCCTTTGTGAATAAGCTGCAGTCGTGGTGAACAATACTTGTTATAATACAATGTTAGTTAGACAGTTTTTTAGTTATAGAAAGTTTCAAGAATTTACAATATTATACCGAAAGTCGTTCTTTATGCAACCTTTTAAACTGTATTAACTTATTTTTTACAAAATATATTTTTATCCGACTGCAGCAAGTATGAGTTCTACCTTATTGACTAAATTATTGAACATATTTTGACAAATTATCTGTGGGGTATGAGGCGTTGCATTATGGTTATAAAGTTCTGTATTAATATGTAGTGTTAAATAAAGCGTTAAATTGTTAGCAGGTGTCAGCGCTATTGAATGTACTCGTAATGTAGTACAATGGTATGCTGATATTTTTGATATTTTATCTGTTTGAGAATGTTATTAATATTTACTTCTTCATCTTAAGAAAGTGTTTTCGTAGTTTATCCATACCTTAACTGGATTTGGAGTGTGGATCCCAGACTTTTATTTGGGTTTTAATTTTCGGCATTGTGAAAAGGGACTCAGTGTCCATAGAAGAGCTCATCAGAACACTCGCATTGTTAAATTCTATAGAATCTAGCCAAAGATGCTATTGTTCTATTGCGCTGTTATCATGCTAAAATGTAAGTATATATATATGTGTATATTAATTTTCCAAGCATAACGGATTAATATGATATTTTGACGGAAAGTGAAAGCAATTATCGTAATTAATAATTAAACGTGATTAATCAACGTCAAAGTATGTAGCTGCCGATTCTCTGTATGAAATTTCTAATTAATATTTCATTGACTTCCATTTTAATAAGAAAATGATCTATGTAGTAATTGGATATAGCGAATTTCTGCCAAAATCTTTAGCCCCCAAGCCAGCAAATGGCGCATCTACTGACCTTGACCTTGCTTTCGCTGCCTGCTATTACGATGTTTGAAGGTCAAAGAAAGAAGAAGCATGATCTGTCCTCTCTGATTACCCCGTTAGGGATACAACGAAAATATAGTTAGTTTTATTCTAGTATTTATTATAACGTGGTATGTTTTGATTTGTCCATAATTAGCTCAGTGTTATCGGCAAGTGTAAGAAATATAGATACTATTTCAATAGCTATTCTTTGTCGAGTTTAATGGAATCATGGTTATAAAGTAATCCTATCTACAATCTGAGGTCAACCGATTGGCTATTTTCATGATAGACGTTCACTCACCTATAATTTATTATTAGTTGAATTTTTCGAGCAAATCGCTCTATTGATATTCTTTACTGAAATAATGAGATCAAAAATAGCATTATTATCTGCCAATATTTCACAACCGTCTTTATCATTTGTTGTTAGACAATAATTTAATGATGGTAGGTATCAGGTACAATGTATTATTATTTTCACAGGAGACCGAAGAGCTGGCAGCTACCTCGGACAAAGAATTAGTCTAGCTATTCAAAGGGGGAACGCTGCCAGTATCTTCGGAACCTTGCCTAAAGGGACTCCTTATATTAATATATTTTAAATTATCATATTTTTAAGGTTATGATAATAAATAAATTGTTTATTATTGTATTAATTATCCACTCATTCATTTTCCTTATTTAATTTGAATTGAATAAAAATCTGCTTCGTTGAATATTTAAATCTAATTTGTGACTTGCTCTAAAAATATAACATGAATAATAAAAATATTAGATTTTACTCAATTTTCAAAGTTTAATGTTTTTGAACCTATAAAGTACATATTTTTTTAATAAAGTGGAAAAAGATTAAAATCTAAGAGAAATCTAGCAAAATTGCTTTAATAGTTAGAGACGATGAGTTCTGTAAACGCCATGGTGGAGCCACGTAATTGTTGTTTGTTAACTGTTTTTGATGCACTAGCACCGCTTAGATTTAGTGACATTAAGGAAACATCTTACCCTTGGATCACGGATAACATTAAACTAATGATGAAACTACGGGATAACGCACTGTCAGAGTATCGTAGCACCGGGTTTGACTCCAAAAAACAATATTACAAACAGCTTAAGGCACTTGTTGTTTCTTCTCTTTACCATGAAACACAGGCTACTTCAGGCATAATATCAATAACAAAATTAGTAACCCATAAAAAATATGGCAAACTTTAAAGCGCACAGTGCTCCAACAAAATAAAGATCTCCCATCACATTTTACGGATTCTACTAAATCACTGTTTCTTGGATGTTCCGGGTGGTTCCAATGTCAGTATCTCTCACTTGACGTATTTGGAATTTCACAAACATCACAAATTTTGTTTTCAATCAATTAGGTATTAATGGAATTGAAGTCTAACGCTTTAGGCTGTGACAACATCATCATCATCATCAGAGCGTCTGTCCCAGTTGCGTCTCGCGACGCCCGGGGTCCGCTTTCCTACATTTTCTCCTCCACTTCGCACGGTCTTCGGCATCCCCTGTAGTGAGACCATTGGCACGCATGTCATCCCTTACGACGTCAAGCCAGCACTTCTTGGGTCTTCCCCTCTTACCGGGACCCGGCGGGGCTGACATGGCCAGACATTTGTTACCTACGTAGCCCGGCGGTTGCCGCAAGACGTGACCATACCAACGAAGGCTGTGACAACATATCTCTCCTTATAATTATATTGACATTACCGTTTACACTTCTATACATAACGAACATAGTAAATCGTTCAATTGAATCGTCCCACATTTCCCGATATTTCGAAGTTGACTGCTGTCCGTCCCGTACCTAAAAAAACTGAACCCTAGTGTGGTTTCGGACTTGCGTCCTATAAGTGTTTTGCCCGGTTTTCCTAAGGTCATTGAAAAAATTGTGTGTAGACAGCTCACCGATTACTTGGAAAAGTACCATATTCTGCCCGAATTCCCGTCTGGTTTTAGACGAAGGCAACAATATTATAGCCGCTCAAGATAATGTTCTTGGTTCTGCTTTTCGATACCTCCCAGGGGACATGTCACACCATATCTCAGCGAGCAGTCTCTAATAAAAATGAAAAGTAGGAGAAAGATACACCTGGCATGTCTGCTGTTTGGTGTTGTCAGAACCACAGAAACTCAATATTTTATAAAAAAACTAGGTTGAGTCACCAGCAGGTGGCAATGCTCTAGTAGAAAGTGCTCGCAACAACTTACTCTTCAGTCTCGCCGGTCCACATCAATGCGGCCTCTAAAATCTGGAACAATCTGCCTCCACCATTACGGTTGGTTAAGTCTATGGTCAAGTTTAAAAAACATTTGCAACAGTACCTTTTGGAGACGCAGCGTAGGCTGGACGGTGTGAATGCGAACTTTTCACTGATTTGATCGTGCTGTCTTTAGTTTACTGTATAGGTTGAGTATCTTTATTTATGTAGGTATGTATATGTATATGTGTGGGCTGTGTGTTGTTTTATTATGTATGTGTATATGTATGTGTATATATGTATGTGTATATGTATTTGTAATGAAAATGTATATTATATATTTAAATAAATATAATTAAATTATTTACTTCATAATTACTATTTATCTAAGTTATTGATGTGTCATGAGTAGCGCTGATTGTTTTGTTTTTTTAATGTAATATTTTAAGTAACGACGGGTTCCAGTTGAAAATCAACGCTAGGTGTCCTACACCTAGCATATGCTGAACTGGAAACCTATTTGGTACAATTGCAGGCTTTTATTTTTTAAGTAATTTTTTTTATGTAACGCCTTGTACCAAATAAATTTTACTTTTTTTCTCTCTTTAAAAAAATGTCCTAAAAGGTACATGTTTAAAACATTTTAATGTTCATGTTTTTGATTGAAATCAAACTGAAATGAATTGATTTGTAAATACTGAGGTAATAATGTAGTTCATACACAAACACGGCTCATTTCAGACCTAAGGACATCTCCACAAAAACCATAAATAAATTTCCATTTAATATCATCCGCTAGCAATAAATTACACTTTTTAATATCTCAAGAGACTATTTATTTCAAGGACCTCTTATTGTAATGGATATTTTTTTGCTAAAGGTCGGTCCCAGTATGGCCAGCAAATACGATGATATTAATTTTAATTTAAGTGTAATTTTTTATTCATTTTAATTATTTATGTAGTATATTAGTTTATATTATTTCGATGCTGACCATGCTGATTGTAGCAAGGTCTAGTTATGCGAAGTTGAATGATTTTTGTACCTCTACCAAATATATTTATAATGCAATTTAATCACCATCATTAATGGATTGCTTAACAAAATATGTTCAATGAATTTATCGTGTAGTAATTAGTGTATTCGTGTGAAAAAAGATGGCGCTCCCTGCCACGCTTGGTTGTATGAAATATATAGAGTAAAGCGACTCTAGTACGTCGAAGGATCGAGACTGAAGTTGTCCAGGCATATACCTACCTTGGGCAGATTATCCATCTTGGCAAAATGAACCTGGACAAGAAAATCGCAAGAAAGATCCGCTTGGGCTGGACAGCGTTCAGCAAACTGCGTCGAGTTTTCTATTTGCCTATACCACAATGCCTAAAGATGAAACAATACAACTTCTTTTAGTGTGTGGAAATCCCCAAAAGTGTTAGTTCAAACTCGCGTTAACTAATACTACAAGGTACCTATCGAATAGTACTAGATGATCCAGGTAATACCTCGACACGCGTCTCGCGACATGCGTGCCAATGGTCTCACTACAGGGGATGCCGACGATCGTGCGAAGACCCCGGGCGTCGCGAAACGCAAATGGGACAGACGCTCGGATGATGTTGATGACCCAGGTCTACTACCTCGGAAGGACGTCCTAGGAGTGCTTATGTCTCTTGGCAGATTTTGGCTACAACTACGATCTCTCTTAGGGATTTGGGCATTATTCCGCTTCTTTGTAGGTCGGTTCGGATGTTATTCCGTTTCTGAGAGCGAGAATCATGGATCGCAAGGCGCCGTCTTGGGCCTTGACTTGGCTTTGATTGTGTAAGGACGGAGAGCAGTCCACCTGGCCGTCTTCAGGGTTACGGTTATAGAGGCTACGATAGTCTTGAGCTAAGGCATATCTGCGTTGTTCTAGCCACAGACTTGTCTTCGCTGAGCAAGTCTTGTCGAACACAACATAATTTATTTAATATGTGTGCAATGGCCATATTATTTGCACGTAAAAAACTCAATCCAGAAAAAAAATACACTGATACACAGCCTATTAGCGGACTCCTGCAGCAAATTTCACTATTCAGAGCGCTCCGGGTTTATATTTTATATATAATATACGCCATTCCAAGCCTATACAATTTCGTAACACAATTTCATTACTATATAATTTTAAGGTCGTTTACATTATGGATAGCAAAAATTCAATTTAGAACATTTTGTATATAACTAAAATATTGAGTGAATGCCAAATCTGTGAAGAAATTAAATGGATATCGTGATTCGGAAGTTTTTATTGTCGATAATAATGGTATTGATAGATAATAACTCACCTCGGTCGCGCTTACTTCGCTAGGTTCGATTTCCGGGTCAATATAAATATTTGTGTTACCCACAAATGTTTTTTTAGAGTTTGGATGTTCCCTATGTATATTATGTATATATTTATCAGTTCTCTAGATCCCATAGCACAGGTTTAAAAAGCTTAGGGCCGTATTTTAGAACGTTACTCAATACTCAAGAAACACTAGTAGTATTTATAAGCCAAAATTATCCTCAAGCGTTTCTTGAGTATGAGTAACGCTCTAAAATACGGCCCTTGGTTTGAGTTACGAGTAGATGACGCTGTGTAAAACGCGTCCCACAATATTTATTTTATTTATTAATTTAATAAATACACAGACGTTGTGCTATAATTTAATTTGTAACTACGATAAGTTCGTGCAATAGTTATAATTTTTCTTATTATTTCTGTATATAAATAAATAATAAACATGTCCCAAGACACATACTACTAATATCGTAATCGTGAAAGTTTGTAATTATGTTTGGATATAGGTTTGTAACCTTTCATGCTAAAACTGTTTTATGGATTTTAATGAAACTTTACAATAACATAGCTTACACATCAGAATAGCACATAGGCTACTTTTTTATCCTGGAATCAAGTTCCGTTGGGAAACAGATACGGGTAACTTCTCTACGAGGGTAATGCTGCGGGCGTCAACTTGTAAAACATAGGTATGTACATGTCAAAAATATGTTCAATGAGCGCGTGACCATTTCCACACGGCATTGGCCTCACCACCTGTTACGTGGTACAAAAATGCTAATACCCGTATGCCTGCATGAACTAAAACGTTTGCGAATTTATATATTAGCTTCGTGCAACACATAAATAATACAAATATATCAATTATGTTACAATGCTTGAGTTGTTTTGTTCTAGAGTTCTAGACGAAGCTATCCTGCAGAAAGTGACGCGTGACGAGTGTCAAGGTACAAGTACATTCGGCTTGGCACCGACTTCAAATCTATAATAGATAGAGCCCATACAAATAATAGTATTTTATAAATACTAAAAGTATTAGGTTTGCATAAGAGGTGTATTTAAATTAAATCTTTTTAAGTTATTTTATACATTTTAGTTTTTGAAGTCGGTTTTTTTAAACGTAGTTTTTATTATGACTTAAAGCTCATTAAAGACATTGTTTTATTATATCACTTACTTTTATAGTAATTATACTGACATATGAACATTACTTATCCGTTATGGCTTTATCCACGAAAGAGTTGGCAGAGGCATACTTAACGCCATAAGTTCATGCAGGCATACGGATATTAGCATTTTTGTCCCACGTAACAGGTAGTGAGTCTATTACCGTGTTGAAATGGACAAGCGCAGGTTGCGGTGACTTGCTGTTGAAATTGTTCAAGCTGCCCATAAGGTCAATGGCAACAGGAACCAACGGCTTAATGAGCCTTTCGAAGCACGAAAACGCTCGTGAATAGAAATGTTCATGATCAAAAGTTGCTTAACACAGTAATCGTTTACAAAATACTGAGTGGTTGCGCCGGTATACGATTCGAAAGTTGCGGCGTTATTTTTTCTATGTTGCATCGCCGATCTCCATTTGGGTTTAATTAATTAGTTGTCGGCACTCCCACCTCTCTTCCCTTTATTCCATTTCTCTTTCGCACCTACCTTGTCTCGCATAAGAGAAGAGCGAGACAGCTGTGTTACCGCCACCTAGCGGTAGAAAACTCCACCGCAGCGCAGCCAACACACAGGCAGCGAAGACGCACTGAAAAAAAAGAACTGCAATGGCCGCGCGCGCGCTCGCATCTACTTTTCGCAATAGTTGTGTTTTCCATGGAAAAATAGTGTTATGTCAACAAATGGTAATAAACTAATAAAAAGTTCATAAAATGAAAAGTACTAGGCCAAACTCTGTTAAATTTTAATGGAACCAAACGGCAACTATTCCGCATCCAACTAAAAACTAATCACGTAAATCTGATCATAAATCTCAGCGTAATCGGTGGGCATACATAAAAAAAAATACCAAATGAATCGAAAATTCCTTCCTTTTTGAAGTCGGTTAAAATTATTTTTTTATAGATACCCCATTTATCAAGGAACGCTATGGGCTATATATCTTCATGCTAATACCAAGGATAACGGAGCCGTAAACATAAATGTCAACAAATAGGACGACTAATTTTTACACAGTAAATATTGTAAAATGTTCATAAAATAAAAACTACTTGGCCAAACTATATGAAATTTTAATGGGACCAAATGACAACCATACTGCATCAAACTAAACAAAAAACACGTAAATCGGATTATAAATCTCAGCATAATCGATGTACATACATAAAAAAATATATACCGGTCGAACACATAACCTCCTCGTTTTTGGAAGTCGATTAATAATATCAATTTGTCAAAACTAAAAATAAATACTACGCATTTGGTAAAAGTTATTACATACATTTTCCTTCTAGCCTTTTAGCATTTATCAAAAATATTTTTTGTGTATGACTGCCGGTTTACTTACATGTCGATTACCAGATCGCCAGTGGTTTTATTTTTAGTTTTATATGCCAAATTTTAAGCGTCAAAATATTTATAAGTCCACACAATATTTGTCATTATCTTAGATCCGTTTAAGACAACAAAATGCTTTATGAATCACTCGCCGACATCGGAAATATGTCCCAACAAATATCTTATAATGGATTCTGAAGACTCCGGTGGGAGACATGGAAATGTTGAGAGCCGCTTTCACCAGACGCTTATCAGGAAATGTCTCACTTATTTTACTTGTACAGATGGGTTAAAAAAGATTTATATTTGTTTATGTTTCCGGGTAAATGTTAGGGGTGTTAGGTTCCGTTTATCATTGATTATGTCGTTATTTTAGGGCAGATTATTGTAATAAGAATTGGTAACACTTGATGGTGTCGAAAGATGCATAATGAAAGAAATAAAATTGCATATCAATGTTAGTTAAGTGATCGACTTCAATTCGATATAACATAAGAAAATATTATTTAAACATTAGACATACTATTCGATATTGTATTTGCCTCAATTTACCAGTAGCTATGGTTTCAATAGTGTAGTCACCACCTTCACTAGGTGCGTTGAATACTTGTTTGACACCTGAATAGTATAAAATGATAAAGTGTTCTAATTTTTCTAAAGTAACCACGTACAAAATAGAGCTTACTAAGTTTCCTTTAGCTATTTTATCACTGACCAAAACATGAATATTAATCTCTATGCAAAAGTGCTACATCGCGTTTCAGCTGCTAAATGCATGTGAACGTGCGGATTGTGGCTAAAATTATTAATTAATCTACTGGGAGTACACTGTGTGGCTAACAGATTTAGATAGTATACCAAGTACCGTCACTAGACTTTGAATGTTATCATGTGCAGCAATTTTAGTAATGTAAATTGCACTACTCATTTTCTTATAAATTAATTTATGATCGATTCATGAAAAGGCCATCTCGTGACCTCATTGCAGATTATCTTTAAATATTAAACAAACATTGAAGCCTTGAACATATATTGAACTTAAATAAAATAAATACGAACTTAAAGAATCTGATTCACAGTCACAGTTTTTGTTTATTTTTCAAGAGCTAAACCTCGTATAGATTACCATATATTTTTATATTGCCATATTTAAGATATAAAGATACCGTATTAATAGACGAAGAAAATTGAGATTTCATTTGAAATTACGAAAAACACAGACATTCGATTTAAGAGCCAGATTTGTGATGCGAGTCTCATTGAACGTGATGAGACTTGTTTGATGAAGTAATTATTAAATATAATCCTGATAATTATTAACATTTGAGTCCTGTCTGTGAAATAGAAGGTATTTCACAGACAGGACTCAGATTTATTATGAAACTATTAAATACATGCAAGTCAAATTGCAGTTTTCTAATACTAATGTCTATGAGCTGGAGCTGGTAAGTGTTGCTTATTTACTTCGGAACCCTATAAAGATGTTTTGTACATCATTTAGTTGGTATATTTTTTGTTTGATATTTACGTTCAAACGGACAACTGAACGGTCCAGAACAATGTTAGAAACAATAATTTAAACTTAAAAACCTATGTTAGTATTTAATCTTTAAAAGATATTTAGTGCGGGTTATTAATATTTGGAATAGCATTTGCAATTAGAATATTCAAGATTATGTAGGTAAACAATGCTAAAACAACATTATTATGTCATAGCCAACGCAATAGAGTTAAGGTTAGTCCCTAAGAGATATAGTATTAATGTTATCCTATCGCATACTAATATATTTTCCTTCGCATATTAGCCTTTCTCGTTCTAAATTAAAACAGTAGTAGTAGTAGCACATAGTGAATCATACATACATATAGTCACACAAAAACTATACGTCCACATTTCACCGATGGTATTTGGTCCTACGTAACAGGTGAAGAGCTTGTCATGTTCAGAGGCAGAATGTGGTTACCTGCTAAATTTTCAAGTCCCTCATAGGGCCTGCAGTTTAACTAATGGGTTACCATATTATAAACAGTCGGATCAGTGGTTAAACATACTTTTAGATATGAGGAAATACTCAAAATTGGAATTTCAAAAACGGTCACCCAGAACTGACAGTAGTGTAAGATGCTGAACATCGTGTTAATTTACAGGACACTGAACAAGTGGGGCCAATTCAAAGGGTCAAAAGTATCCATAGAGAGAAACTGTTAAATTAAAATGTTTTTTCCTTACCATTTTAATCTATTTAAAAACATATATATATATACTTGCATGCCTAACGGTAAGAAGCGGTAGCTCATCTACTGTAATACCTAAACCCATATTCGCTATATTGAAAAATATATCTAGACCACTTGAAACGACAAATCCCCGGAGACCATTAGAATTATAAACGGTTTTCAACTAGCCAACTACTGAGCTGGTTGCCAGAACAAATTTAAATTTAAAGTATCTTTAGCCTTGTGACGTCACAAACAATAGCATTAAATGCCATAAATGGATTTACTGGCTTTTGGGGTCACGAAATGATAAGGAAATCAAACTCCACATTCCATTTATCAGGCGTTTGTCCGTTTGTCATCTCAGTGGAAAGTATAAAAATAAACCAGCACGCGGCTTATACGCGAGAATCAAAAACTGCAAACCATACATTTTATATGCGTACCACGATTGGGTATGGTTGAACCCACTTTCACTAAGGAAGTAAATAACATTTTTATGTAGACGAGATTTTCAGGATTTCATTGTAATGGAACGTTTTCTCGTCACGTGAAAGGGTTTAAATTATCTATATTACAAGTACGTGTTTTAGATATATAATAGTTTTACTTTCTGCAGAAGAAAGGTTTCTTAATAATAATCGGAAAATGGCATTGCCCTTAGCTGCGTCTTCATATTTTATCACTTGACGATTTTAGGGTTATTGATATTAGAATTTGGAATATATTTGCGGTGATACGGAGTAAGGTAGAATATAAATTCCTGTTTAAATTTTTTACGGATATCTTTCCAAGTAAGTGATATGGAAAGCTCGTGTTTAAGGCATTTTATAAAAGTATCACGTACGATGGGGAAAATGATACCTTAACTGCAGGAGCAAGGAAGTTCAGGTCATACACACATATATTTCACAATGACATATCAATGGGGAACCCATGTGGATTGACATATAAACTGATAAAGCTACATGTAGAATTGGGGACAGTATAATAATATTCCCGTGCAGTGTATCCTGTGTGGTGGTGGTCCTGACCACCACTACATTTATTTTTACAGACATCGGCTCTTTGTGAATGCTGAAATTCATTTCAGTGCATAAATTTCTCTTGGAGTACTCTCTAGGTTGAACAATAATCCGAATCCGGAAACGTTTTTTTTTTTGTTAATCAGGATAAATTAACATGTCTGAATGGATTTTAGGAAGATAAGAATTTTTTCTGCAGAAAAATCGTAGTTTAATCTGGTCAGTGGGCCGTGGGGCAGTAATGATCATGGGTCGGGGAGTATTATATACCTTAGCCATCTTAAGGTTTAAATGTTATTTTGCAAAGGTCAAAAGAGACTTCTGCGATAAGATTTACAAATAATAGATTGATTGCAATTAACTGAAATTTTATGAACACCAATTTAATACAATGTAATCGTCATTAAATAACATCTGTCAACAAAAATTTAAAAGATTCAAAACAAAACAACTTAAATATTGATAAAACAAATAACAAAAAAATAATGGCGGAAAGAAAGATAGGAAATAAACATGGCCGTACCACGAACATGAATTCGGGTAATTGAATTTAGATATTATTATGTTCATTGGACTATAAGAAAGTCCCTAAACTTCATTGTACTTCGTTAACGTGATTTTGGTAAAGGGGCAAAGAAAATAGACTGCAATAATAGCATTCTTTTTTTAAAGTATTTCATCTGCTTACCTCTTTGAGGATTGAGGCGTAATTGTTAACTGTATATGTATGGGCACCAGCCATCTATGGTAAATACACCCGATAGATAAAAAAATAATATTATAATAAACCTTTAAATTAAAATAGAAATGTTTATTTAAATAAAACCTTGTGAAACGTTAATTCTAAATTTTTTCATCAAGTTTTACCAGGGTTCGGTCCTTAGGCCACTTCTGTTCAGTGTAGTATTAGACGAATTGTCGGACAGCATCAGAAACCCGCACGAGCAGCCTCCATGGTTGCTCATGTAGGTATGCTGACGATATTGCGCTGGCAGACGCGGACAGAGGCAGATTGGTGCGACGTGTAAAGGAGACGCTTGAGAACGGCGGTCTGAAACTAAATGTGACGAAGACGGATCCCACATCCCACATCCGTCCGCATAGGCGGTGATTTGGTCGAGCGCACGGACCAGGTTAAATACCTGGGATCTGTTTTTCCCACGTCCAGTGACATCGATTGCGATGTCAAGTCACGCATTGCTGCCGCGTGGGCCAAATGGCGGGAGATGACCGGTGTCATTTGTGACCCTAAAATGCCGATCCGGTTTAAGGGACAGGTCTACAAAACCATTATTAGACATGTCCTTTTACATGGCAGTGAGACGTGGCCGTTATTGGAGCGACACAAGCAGGAGCTGCGTGTCACGGAAATGAAGATGCTGCGGTGGATGTGTGGGGTCACGCGGATGGACCGCGTGAGAAACTCGTATCCGCGGCAGCCTTCATGTCCGTGACATTGCAGACAAGTTGCAAGAGTGTCGCCTTCGTTGATATGGTCACGTCTTGCGGCAACCGCCGGGCTACGTAGGTAACAAATGTCTGGCCATGTCAGCCCCACCGGGTCCCGGTAAGAGGGGAAGACCCAAGGAGTGCTGGCTTGACGTCGTAAGGGATGACATGCGTGCCAATGGTCTCACTACAGGGGATGCCGAAGACCGTGCGAAGTGGAGGAGAAAATGTAGGAAAGCGGACCCCGGGCGTCGCGACTGGGACAGACGCTCGGATGGTGATGATGATGTTTATCAAGTAGATCGGTGTTTTTTGGAAACATAGTTTTTAGCTGATATTGGACATAACTACACATAATCCAAGTTATAGAAAAAGAGAGAGATCGTAAGTTATTTTTAAATCTAAGTAAGTTAAAAATACTAGATCTTGAACCCAATTACGGAATGACGATGATGAAATTTTTATAAATAAATAAAATAAATAAAAAATAAAAATATCTTTATTTTGCATAGACCATTTTAACGGCGCTTACAAAATGTCATACACTATTTAAAATATTTAAAGCGACCACCGGTTCGGAACGCGGCCCACCTGAGAAGAACCGGCAAGAAACTTAGGAAGGCTTTTTTTTTTGATGGCCTATTTACAATTTAATATTATTTCACTTTGCCAGCAGATCATTTCCAGGCGTCCCTGTCCTGCAAATAGTCTGTAACGGAGTAAAAACCTTTTTCACAAAGCTTGTATTTAATAAACTTTTTAAATTTATTTAAAGGTAAATTTCTCAGGTCACAGGGAAGCTTGTTATAAAAGCGTATACAGTTACCCTGGAAAGAATCGCCAATCTTATGTAGTCGACTGTGGTGGACTGAAAGATTATTTTTATTTCTAGTGTTTATATTATGTTTATCACAGAGTTTAGAAAACTGTGATAGATTTTTCTGGACATACATAAGATTGGCAAAAATGTATTGTGATGGTACGGTTAGAATATTTACTTCTTTGAATTTTTCTCGGAGAGAAACTCTGGGGCCCAAATTATAAATAGCGCGTACAGCCCGCTTTTGTAGAACAAAAATAATATTTAAATCTGCAGCACTCCCCCAAAGGAGAATACCGTAAGACATAATACTATGAAAATAGCTGAAGTAAACCATTCTAGCCGTATCCACATCTGTTAGAGTCCTGATCTTTTTTACAGCGTATGCAGCCGAACTTAATCTAGAGGCTATCTTTTCTATGTGTGGGCGCCACTGCAAATTGGCATCAATAGTTATACCGAGGAACACAGTTGATTCTACAAACTCTAACACTTGTCCATTCAGTTGAACATTGGCCGCAACTTGTTTTACATTTGGTAGAGTAAATTTTATACATTTAAAATAAAGATCAAACCGCCTTATCACTACTACATCAAATTAGTAAATTAGATTTTGAATCCGAAAAACATGGATTAAAATCTTACTAATATGATAAATGTGAAAGATTTTGAAGATGTTTGGATGTTTGATACTCAATCACGCTCGAACCTCCAGTACAAATTTGACAAACTTTCGGTGGGAAACGGACAAGGTAGAACTTACGTCTGAAGCCGCAGTCATCATTGACTAATTTATTGAAATAAAGTAAAATGTACAGGGACACAGTGGTTTCTTAAAATTAAGTAAAATAGGTGACTTTATTGCACACACTAGGTACAATAATGTCTGGAATTCGGTTTGGTTTAGTGATTGTAAAAAATTGTTTTCTTTAATGGAGTCAGTGCAAGATCTTTTATACAGTGTGGTAATTTATTTAACAATGTAAATTATCATACTCTAAAAAAAGATCTACAATATACCAAAAATTGTTGCAAAATTTTGGGTTCTTGCCTTAAACTCATTCATATACAAGCCTATTAGTTATGAATTCTATTGCAATGTGTGGGTAAAACAGTAATAGACTCAATGAGAATTAGACATAGACATATTTTCACGCTTTTATCCCCGAAGGGTTAGTCAGAGGCAGACTATACGCCCACCTTTCACTGTATGCACTTTTGTCCCACGTAACAGGTAGTGAGCCCATTGCCGTGTAATGAGAATTGAAAAATGAATAAGAATTGAATAAATAAATATCCATCACGCCTTATCCCCGGAGGGGTGGCAGAGGCATATTATATGCCCACTTTTCACCGTGTGGATTCCTGTCCCACGTGATAGGTGGTGAGCATATTGCCGTGTTGAAATAGACAGACGCAGGTTGTGGCTACCTGCTGTTAAAATTTTTCAAGCCGCCCGTAAGGCTTTCAACCAGGCTTATCGACTGCCATTTTACTGGCAACCGGAACCAACGGCTCAACGTGCCTTCCGAAGCACGGAAACGCTCGCAAATGTAAATGCCACAAAGTGGTCACCCATCCGAGGACCAGCCATAGTAAAATTTGTGTAACTCAGTGATCGTTTACAGAACACTGAGACCGCAGGGCCGAGCGAGAGAATTAGATCAAACTGAAAAGTCTCAAAACATGACTTACATTTATGATCTCCATTTATTCACCATACATTTTACTGGGTTTTACGTGATTTTGGTCAACTTGACCTCTAAATCTTAGTAATAATAATAATACGGGTCAGGAAATCATTCTATAAAGCATCAAATTCGTTTGAATTTAATTATTATCGCTATAAATAATGTAACAATTCCAAATAATGTATTCCAACTTACTGCTGTTTTACCACAATATCAGGCTGTGTCTCTATTTAAATTTCGCAATGTTCCAAACACAGATTGCTCTCCGGGGTCGATAAACTCGCAAAATAAAGTTGTGACCCGTTTTCTTTTAACTCTAATCGCCGTCTTTCTTCGTATCGCCATAAAATATCGTTGCATAAGAAATAACATTCTTGATATTTCAATTACGTATTTGTTAGTTTTCGAAGCAGAGATAAAAATTACCAAAAGATGGATAATAAAACATCTTTCTAGTTATAGTTATGGAGTAATTTGTATCCTACAAATGTTTATTATTCGGTTGAGTATCATTGTGTAATGCCACCCTTAAACTTTTAAATTTTTAATAACCTTTTGAGTTACCTATTAACACGACATTGATGTAACACGTTTCGGTTTTATAATATAACTTGAGCAACATTTTCCAGCCCTCGTTTCATTACCGCAGAGAATCGAGTGAACAGCAATTAAAATTCAGCCTAGCAATTGCCATTAACACTGATTGTTATGTGCATAATATCGCCGTATTAATTTTACATCGGAGGTGTTGGTTATTCATTAAGAGACGCAGTATGTATGTACACAACATATATACTGCGTCTAAATTTAAAAAAAAATGCTGTTCACTCGATTCTCTGCGGTAATGAAACGAGGGCTGGAAAATGTTGCTCAAGTAATAAGTCTTACTGCATCAGGTAAAAAGTTGCTCTAAACATTATTGTCGTAGCGCTCGTGGCCCCGCAGACTCAGTGTTCTGTAAACGATCACTGAGTTACGCAACTTTCACTATGGCTGATCCTCGGATGGGTGACCACTTTGTGGCATATACATTTGCGAGCGTTTACGTGCTTTGGAAGGCACGTTAAGCCGTTGGTTGGTAAGTTGAAGGCCTTATGGGCTTGAAAAATTTCAACAGCAGGTAGCCACAACCTGCGTCTGTCTGTTTCACATTGGGACAGGAATACACATGGTTCAAAGTGGATGATGATGGTGATATGATGCATGATAAGGCGTGATAGAAAAATAAAAAGAAATAAACATTATTGTCATATTATAGATTGCCGTATATGGAGTTATGCTATATTATATCTTAAGATATTTAGAGGTAAACCTTCACACTCATTTGAAGTACGGTTGTTGTTGGACGTGCACGAGTTAGAAGTATATTTATGTTGTAACGTGTAACTTGACCAAGTTGATATAAAAGCCAATATTAAGATAAAAAAAAAAAACAAACTATTTCGTATTACCTTGGAAGGAGATCGGTGGGTTGTACCAAAGGGTGTGCGTTGGCAAATAGTTAAACAAAATCATGATGACATAGGACATTTTGGTTTCGATAAAACACTCAAAAAAATAAAGTCTTCCTTTTGGTTTAAGAAAATGCGGCGTTTTATCAAAAAATATGTGGAGTCTTGTTTGGAATGCGCGTATGCTAAGGCTTCAACGGGTAAAAAACCAGGTTTCCTACAACCAATACCGAAAATAGTTACTCCATTTGACACAATCCACATTGATCACACAGGCCCGTTTGTACGGAGCAGTAAGGGAAATATGTACATTCTCGTAATAATAGACGCATTTACTAATTATTTTTTATTTACCTGAAGGCTGTTAAAAATTCTAAAACTTTAACCACTATAAAGGTACTTAGAGAGTATTTTGGAATATTTGGGTGTCCTAAAAGAATAATTTCTGATAGAGGTACCTCCTTTACAAGTGATAGTTTTAAAACCATTGTAAATGACAAAGGAACAAAGCACGTATTAAATGCTGTAGCTACGCCGAGAGTCAATGGACAGGTAGAACGCTATAATAAAACTGTAGTGGAGTCTCTAACTGCAAAAACAATTGGTGTTGCCGAAAATAAATGGGATGAGTATCTATCTGATGTACAGTGGGACATGAATAATACGTTTAACAAAGGGATCAATCGAACTCCAGCTGAAGCATTATTCGGCGCAAGGTTAACAAGTTCTAGTGAGAATAAAGTTATTTCCGAGTTAGAAAATGACATAACCCAATTAAATAACCAAAATATATCCGATATAAGACACGAAATAAACGAGCAAATATTAAAAACCCAAAATTCCGAGAAAAATAATTACGACCAAAAACGTTGTACACCTATTAAGTACCATGAGGGTGATCCTGTACGTGTAGAACGCCAGATACCATCATCTGGGCAGAGTACAAAATTGGTACCCAAATTTCAGGGACCGTACAGAATGACTAAAGCGCTAGACTTTGATAGGTATCAAATAGAAGATACGCTACTAACAAAAAAAGGGATCAAGACTTTACTCTGCCGTAGTTGCTGTCGATAAATTAAAACCGTGGTTGACATTTAACAGACCACATCACAGCGATAACGAGCAATCAAATGAATCCGATTAAAATAAAAATAAAATGCTACTTTTGGCACGGGATAGTAATGTTATTTATAAGGACTGAATGAC
Organism: Thumatha senex; assembly: GCA_948477245.1. Taxonomy (NCBI): domain Eukaryota; kingdom Metazoa; phylum Arthropoda; class Insecta; order Lepidoptera; family Erebidae; genus Thumatha; species Thumatha senex. The sequence continues at coordinate 1,454,835 of OX419731.1, forward strand.
TATAGTTATGTTAATTAGTTTATATGGACGGAAGGGTCCTGTTTTTATTTGTGTATATGGACAGAAGTGTCCTATTTGTTAATGTGTATATGGACGGAAGGGTCCTGTTTTTATTTGTGTATGTGGACAGAAGGGTCCTATTTGTTAATGTGAATATGGACGGAAGGGTCCTATTTTGTTATTATGTGTGATTAATGACATTATTAAAATAAAATAAATTATGTTTATATTTTCTGAGATAGAACTAAGTAATCCTGTATCCTTGATATAAGGCATTTGATTTTAGCTTTACCATACCATTACAATACTTAAGCATGAGGTCATGCTTAGAATAGGATGGCCGACTGTTAGCACCTTACTACCATACAGTTTATATATATTTAATTAACACCTTTTTGTTTAGTATAGCAGTGTAGAATTGTCAGCAAACAGCTGTCATTATGTAAAAACTCACAATGTAACTTTTGTGTAGCCATTGTTGGTATGAAAATAAATAAAAAGGACTTCCACCCGCATTTGCGGGCGCATGGGTCAGAGACGAATGAGTCGTGGCCCCCCAATCGAAGATTAAGCGTTGTTGCACCGAACAGTCGGGCATTCTATTACAGTTCGTCAAGGAATACACATCTGAACAGTCTTGTGTGATGTAAGTTGCATTATTTTTTTATAATCAATGTAGTTAGAATAGAATATTCGATGTAGCAAACAAAAATGTAAAAATACGTTGTGATTATAAGAAATTACATGATATAACATATGCTATTGTGTTTTCTTTGTGTGTTATTGGTTAGATACAGATAATAATAGGCATTAATTCTGCACAACGCCGCCATGAGTGGGTTTATTATTCTTATACTTAGCTATCTACGATTCATTAAGAAACGGCTATCCAACACACATAATTATATTATTTACGTAGTATATAGGTACCTATTTTAAAATAAATATAAGTATATTTATCAGTTGTCTATATCTCTGGAATTTTTTAAAGCAATTTTTATGCTATTAATTAAATAATCGGTCATACTCTTAAATGACGATTAAAATATGGTGAAGGATTTCAACTTGATTCGATACGGTTCCGGTAGTTCAGTGGCTAGAACATTGAACACGGGTCCAATAGAATTGTTTTTTTTATATTATTAAAAAATATGTCTATATCTCATTGCACATGCTTATGGGATCTAGTTTATTTTAGGTTAGATGGTGTTGCGTAAAAAAATTCCACAGTATTTATATATTTAAAGTAATAAACAAATAGTTATAATTTTTTGGACAGTGTTAGAATATTGGATACACTAATCTAATGACCAAATGACGAGTCGAACGACAAAATTAAAATCTAATTAATTAGATATACCGTTCCATGTTGAATTTCGAAACATGTTATTTATAATTTAGCGCATTCAAATTAGCTGCTAAGTCCGTGCGGAATATTATGCTAACTATAATTAACTGAAATGATCAACTAGCCAATATTACTGGATAATACCCCAAAATAATTTACTGGAATTTACTAGCTGCTTGAACGCAACGAAATCATTATGGCAAATTAGAATGAAAGAGTAACATATAATTTGGACACGTCCAACGGATGAGTGTGGATCGATTGACGAAGATTTTTTTTAACGTAGAGAGTTCGTATGTTTAAAAATAAATAAAAAAAAGTGTGGCACTTGGGGACTGCCGCAGTAAAGCTATTGCATAGCATTATTCGTTATTGATGGTAAAAAAAAAAATAATTTATTAATAATTTATTTATCTAGACGCGTTGGGGGTCTGCTATATGTACCTACATGCATATATATATATATATACACACACACTTAACCGCGCTAAAAAAAGTTTTCATTTCAAAAATTGACCGGGATCGACCGGGATCGAAAATAAATCTATACTGAAAGAGTCCTAATTGATTACACAGCATTATTTAATAAGACCTGTAGATGAACGGAATCAACGTTAGATGATGATGATGATTATGGTCGCAAGTCCAGACATTTTTTCTCATCTATAAATATGCGTACCGCGCTAAAAGAAGTTTTCACTTCAAAAATTGACCGGGATCAACGTTAATGATGATGATGATGAAAAAAATCTAGACTGAAAGAGTCTTAATTGATTACACAATATTATTAAATAAGACCTGTAGATGACCGGGATCAACATTAGATGATGATGATTATAGTCGCGAGTCCAGAGATTTTATCTCATCTAAAAATATGCGTACCGCTCTAAAATAATTTTCACTTCAAAATTGACCGGGATCGACGTTAATGATGATGATGAAATTAAAAATCCGTACGAGCTCCGTACAGTCGTAGTATATACATACACGTTAAGCCAACGCTCGGCCGTGCTCAGTGAAGTTCGTGTGAGTCTCGGGTGTTAAGTTTTTTTCGTTACGGAATTTCTTGATTAGGTCGCCGCGCTCAAGGCCCGCGATAAAAACTATGCAACAGCTTAAAAACAAATCAGACTGAATTAAAATTCAACTTTTCTAATTTCAACTTTGCCAAGCATAATTTGACTTTGTTTAGTGTTATGAAATCATTTAACGAAAGTGTAACGAAAATTAAGCAATTTAAGTAGAAGGAAAGGAAAGGGTCTATAAAGAGGGTTTATAAAGGGTCAGCAGTGCGAGTCGAGAGCGAGAAGGTCAGCACCTCCGGTGTTACAAACGTCCATAGGCTACGGTCACGACTTTCCATCAGGTGGGCCGTATTCTTGTCTGCCACCTCTGTGGTATAAAACAACTTAACTATCTTTACGCTGTATCCCTAACGGGGTAGTCAGAAAGGACAGATCGCCAGGCATCGCGATCCATGCATACTTCTTTCGCTTCCTGTAGATTCATTAATCGCTTCATACATGCACGTCTGGGTATCCGATTACTTTTGACTCTTCCGTTCTTGAGCAATCCGCTCACGTGGTCTTCATATGTAAATCTCGGTCTACCTTGACATCTTCTGCCCTCTACTTTCGCACAATATATATTCTTCGTCAATCGTTCCTCACTCATTCGTTGAACGTGTCCAAACCAACGGAGCACGCCCTTTTCCAGCTTAACGCTGACACTTTCATTCAAACCTGCCATATTGCGTATCACTTCGTTGCGTTTTCGGTCGGCCAAGGTTACGCCGCACAATTTTCGAAGTGATCGCATCTCCACAGCATTCAGCTTGCTTTTATGCATCTTCTGACATACCCAGGTTTCGCTGCCGTAAGGCAATGTTGGCACTGCGTTATGAATCGCGATTCGTGCTTCTTTTACGATGCTTTGTCGCTTTACTAATTGGGAGAAAGCACCGTTAACTTTGTTTCCGGCAGTTACTCGCCGTTCTACATCCGAATCACATCTTCCATTCGCGCTAAACATACTCCCTATATACACAATTTCATTCACTTGCTCTTGACATTCTTGATTTACCCAAATCTCGCACTTAGTTCTTACGTCTTCTCTTTCAAATACCAGAACCTTAGTTTTACTTGCATTCAAGCGGAGACCCTTTCTTTCACACTCCTCTTTCATATTAGTGACTAATGTCTGAAGGTCGGCTTCTGATGAGGCCATGAGCACCACATCATCAGCGTACAACAGACAATTTACTATTAAGTCACCCAAATTCACACCCATATCACAATCTTTCAACTTCTGCAGGCAACTGTCCAGATACACTAAGAACAGCCAGGCAGACATGACACAACCCTGTTTGACGCCTGTACAGACGTCGAAAAGAGGTGTCACATCCCCCCCTACTCGCACGCAAGCCTTACAGTCCCTGTATAGCGAGTGTATTGCCCGCAGTAGCGAGCCGTCCACACCATATCCGGGCAGCAAGTCCCACAGAGTTTCTCTCACATCGTTATCAAATGCTTTCTCTAGATCCACAAAAGCGCAGAAAACCTTATGGCTAACAGCCAGAAACTTCTCCGCGATCATGCGGAGAGAAAACACTTAATCCATGCAACCTCTTCCACGTCGGAATCCGCATTGAGGCTCCCACAAATACCTTTCAGACTTTCCTTGGTATAAAACAAATTCAAAGAAAGTTATTACTGCCTTACCATAGAAAAATTGAACTGTTTCCCACTCTTATGTGTTTACCTCCTCTTATAACTGACGTAAAAAACGTATTTGCGAGAGCCACTGTTAGTAGTTTTCGGAGCTGTCAACAATCGTAAGAGCTAACGATGTGTTTTCGGGGGCGGCACTGGTGAGTCGAGTGGAGTAGAGGCTTTAGATCGGACAGGTTATTCATTGTACATGTAAACAATTGTTTCTTTTGTCATTGACTAATAATGGTAAAGTTCAAAGTCAAAATGAAAACTATTTCAAAATTCACCTTTTGGTTTTTTACCTCAGACGATTTCTACAATGCATTATGGTTTTAGAGACCTTTTCCCCAGTCTACTCGTGACCACGTCTATTATAATATAACCGAAACGTCATGAGGAGGAAATCTAAAAAAATGATTATGTGGCCTAAGTCTTCTATTGTCTGTGTCATTTGCAATTTTGAAAGGCATATTGCCCGACAGTAAAAACTGTGCATATCTTTAACCAGGTGTTGTTAAAATGGTGCCAATAAAGTGACGGCGCAGCAGCATCGCGCGATGGTAGTACAATGGACATCGCATGAAATAAACCCACGTACGAACCTTAAAGTAACATAACATCCACCTATTCAACAACTGCTCCAGTTACTACAACCAAAAGCTATCCAAACAGAGGCATTATCTCACTTTATTGCTAGTGTACATTAAGATCGTATTGTATGTTCTACGATGCCAAGTTAAGCTTAGCTCTAGATGAGGATGTAAATTTCAAACATAAGTGGATACTTCAATGACTGTTTTATTTTCGAACTATTTTAAGAAAATTGCACACAATACAATAGTCTACTTATAAAAATAAAATAAAAATTTATGAAAAATAAAATAAGTTCTATTCATTGTGTTGTTGAGCGCAATTGTCAAGAACTGAATTTGATAATTCCGGCTTTCAAACACTCTTTGTATCTGGAGCGAGGTTGTTTTGTAGAAATAAAATTAAAAATACCGTACTGGCGAGAGAGGTACATTTTTTTAAAATTTTTGCATTTAAAAAACAGCATATAATAGTCTTTTTAATCGTTTTAAAATTTTATAAAAACGTACTACACGATAATCATAGAATTGCAGTGACTTTGAGTACTCTGCATAGTAAAATCTTGTTAAAGCAAACAATGAGCTATACCATATTGCCTTTCATAGACAGCCATTTATCTTTGAGTACACCGAGCACGCTTGCTTCTCTTTTGCTTGCTTATTGCAATCAAGTATTCTGTTTTCATAGCTGCATTATAATCTAAGATAGCGATAATCCGGATTTTTTATTATTCTTTTATTTCGAATTCATAAAAAATTTCCAGTAAATAATGGTAGCTGGTTTTAGATTTTTATTTAAATTGTATTTGCATTGTAATTTTTATTCATTTTAACGTCTAGTCCATTAGTGTATCTAGATTTTTAGTGTGTATTCTGCTGTTATTGGTGGCTAGGAGCATGAATAATACGGATGTTTGTATTCGATAATTGGTTTACGACTTGAAAGTTTTTCATTGGTACATACAACACAAAATACAATACATAAGTTTCTAGAGTACTACAAACCCCAGTCTTTGTTGATGGCTTCAGACGCCATCAAAAGTACGTAAAATTGGGTGACGATAAACATTAAGAATTTGGGGATCAGTGCTTTGGTTTTATATGAATGGCTATAGTGATAATCGTTTTTAATAATTGATATTCCTTTCTACAAATTGCTCTGGGTCTTATGTATAAGAAACAATTGTTCAAGACTTTAAACTTTGACTACTTTCAGCAGGAACAGATTGCTGTAAAATAATTTAAATAGGTATTTTTTCCATTTCTATAATAAAACCAGATCACTAAAACGTGTGACCGCACACAATATTAATAGTGACACACTCTTACACTAACTATGTTTCATTTATTAACTGAAGTTAGAATTTAATCACAGGTACTACTAGTTCAACTTTAGCTTTTGTCAGCGTCAGTTTCAAAACTTAACATTCTAAGACGTTATCGAGCTAAGAGCAATTCACTAAAGAGGGAGATGGCTATAATTTAAATTTAATGGTGTAGTTTAAAATTGCAGTTAGCAAGAAAATAGCCATTTAACAAACGAACATAAAACTAAGGTAATTTACATCAGCTCTAGTCAAAACAGAGATACAACGATACCAAGTCTCATTGCACACAGTCCTGAATGCCTTCGTATAAATAACAATAAAAGTTTACCTAGCAAATGTAAATGTGGATCTATTGATGTAGTGGATGAGCAAAAGTATCTGGGCCTGATAATAGATAGTAGAATGTCGTGGAAAATCGATATAAACCAAATCAGTGATAAACTGAGAGGTCTTTTGGCTAAGTTTTTGCTGGTTAAGAAAAGAATACCTTATCAGATAAGACTACAACTATACAAAGCTTTAGTGGAATCCATTATCGGTTATGACTTATCAAGTTATGGGAGAACTTATAAAACCCATCTGGACTCAATTTACACTCTTCAAATAAGGTTATTAAAAGAAATTGTACCATATAATATTTAAAAAAATTGTAATAAAAAGTACCATAGTTTATTGGAATATTGTAAAATAATACCAATCCATGATAAAATTAAGTACACTTTACTAAATGAAAAATTCTTTAATGAACAACATAAAGAAAAAGGAAAATGTAACAGTAACACGGTTTAAACACGCCAGATTCTAAAAAATAGGTTAATTTTACCTAAATACTCTAACAAATATGGTAAAAGAAAATTAGCGTATATTATTCCATTCTTGATTAACGATTTACAGATATCAGTTAGGGAACAGTTAACTCCGAAAAATATAAAAAATAAACTAAAACAGTATTTCTTGCAACATATATCAAATAATTTTTAGTCAGCCTCCCCGTTGTATACACGACAAAATTAATACCATGATTACACTCGTCTACATTCACACACAATATATACACGCAATAACACATTAAAAATATCCATCACGCCTTATCCCCGAAGGGGTGGCAGAGGCATATTTTACGCCCACTTTTCACTTCCATTGCCGTGTTGAAATAGACAGACGCAGGTTGTGGCTACCTGCTGTTGAAATTTTTCAAGTCATAAGGCTTTCAACCAGGCTTAACGACTGCCATTTTACTGGCAACAAAAACGTTGCGTAACTCAGTGATCGTTTGCAGAACACTGAGACCGCGGGGCCACGAGCGTTCAGTTCGTACGTTCAGTTTAAATTTTTAATTTGTTTTAATGCAACACTCTGTATAATGTGTGACTTATCTATGCACAAAACCGGTTACGATAGGATCGACGCAGCCGAGGTGACAGGTCGGCTATGTTCGGCAGGTAACTCAGTTTAGTATGTACCTACCAACATATTTACCAATGAATCCAATATTGTATTTTGTCACTTGTATAAATATCGTAGAATTATAACTAAAGCAGATGATTTCATATACTTATCTGAGAATGCTATTTATTGTTGTGGACTGGTAGATGTAATAATTTAGCAGCATGTTTATCTATGTATGAATACGAGAATTATTAATTATAAATAGGTACTAATAAATGTACCTGAAATATGTCGATGACGCTGATGCACAGAAAAACTCAAATTAGTTTATGCGGCATCTTACAGTTGTTAAGTTCATGTATTTTCTTGATTAGTAACAATAAAAAAAAAAAAATACTTTAAAAATTTTTTGATGCCAATCGGTCCTGTTTTAATACTGACCAAAACCTTCTATGGGACCAACCATCGTTAAAGTAGAACGATGGATTTCCGCCATGTAACGCCCGATTCAATTAGTTACATAGTTAAAGTACTTAAAAAGTTTCCACCCTGGATACGTCCACATTTCACTGTATTATTTTTTGTCTTACGTAATAGGTGTTGAGCCCCTAACCATTAATTGATTTTACACAAACCTGTACACTTTGAAACATCATAACTAATGATGTCGATATGTAACATAAATAAGGCAGACGAGTAAGTAAGTAAAACTTTATTGTACACCAACATAAAATACATAACAACAAATCATAATGCATGAAAAGTCATCAAGACGAGAACATTAACATGTAGAGAAAGTTACGAAAAACAATTTTTAAGATTTTAAGTTACCACTATTCATACATACATACATACATACATACATATTGTCACGCCTTTATCCCCGAAGGGGTAGGCAGAGACATATTAAACGCATTTTACCACTATATAGACAATACGTGGGTAACACTGAAAATGTTTAGAAAATAAAAAACGGCTTAATGTAGAAAGTTGCTAATACTTTTATTGTTTTTCGAAGTAATATCCGTTCCTCTCTACACATCGTCGCATTCTATGGAACCACTGAGAAAAGCTGTGGGCCCATTCTTCCTTAGGGGTCTCTTCTATGGCATTTTCGTACGCTTTCACCGCATCTTAAGGGCTCGTAAAGCGAATACCTCGAAGTTTATCTTTAGTTCTTGGGAATAAATGAAAGTCGCAGTGCGCCAGGTCGGGCCTTTATGGCGGATGACTCATTATCTCGACACCTGCCATAGTCAAATATTCAACAGACCGTTTTGCGGAGTGCGCTGAAGCATTGTCGTGGTGAAGAAGGATCCTGCTTCAAGGGCGCTGCTGTCGAATTTTTTCCAAGACAACAGGCAAACAGCGATTGACGTACCAGTCTGCAGTAACTATCCTTCCATCTTCTAGCATAAATGTCGTGAAATGACCTTTCAGACCAAAGAACGAGGCTATCATCTTTTTTCCTTGACTTCTTCCTTTCTTTACCTTAGTTGGCCGATCCTCAAAAGGAAACACCCACTGTGCTGATTGTCTTTTGGTTTCGGGTTAGTAGCAATATATCCAGCTTTCATCACCTGTGACGATGTCAAATACAGCATTTGAGTCACCGCCGTTGAACTTATCTAACATTTCGCGACACCAGTCCATGCGAAGGCGTTTCTGGTCGTCGGTTAAAGTATGGTGAATTCATCTGGTACAAAGCTTCCTGACGCTTAATTTTTTGTGTAATATTTTTTGAACTTGACTCATAGCAATGCCTAGGCTTGCCCGTATCTGCTGATAGGTCACTCTCTTATCTTCCTCTATCATACGTCGCACAGCACTGATGTTATCTTCAGTAGTCGCTGTTAAAGGACGTCCCTCACGCGGATCATCACTGAGCTACGTCCACGCTTAAACTCGTTAAACCAATTGTAAATAGTGGCACGAGATGGGGCTTCATTATTAAATGCTAATCGCAGCCTATCATAGCTTTGTTGTTGAGTAAGCCCACAACGAAAGTCATAATAAATCATTGACCGAAAATTTTCTCGCGTTAAGTTCATTTTCACGTTTAACAAGAGTTTTACATTTGCCGCCAATTCACAAAAACAAATGACAAATGAATGCAATATATTATTACATTAGGTTACCAAAGAGTTCTATAATTGAAATTCAAAAAAAGTTTTCATAAGTAATATGTTTTTCTGGCCAGTTCTAAACATTTTCAGTGTTACCTAGGTAATATGTATATCTATACGAAAGTATAACTTTCTGGTACTAAGGTCAACGAACTTGTATATGGACAGACAGACGAACGGGCAAAACGTATCTCTAAGGGTTTCTAGTATACTACGTCATCCTAAAAACAAATTAAATGCGTCCCAAATGGGCTGCCTAATTGCCAATATCCACTGACCCAAGGATCCACGACTCGGTAAATCGGGTTCTATATTTAATATTTAACTCCATTCAATTCAATTCTTATTATAGCTTTCTGTGCTCTTTGCAGCAAAAATATTTAACTCAATTCGTGTATCGTTTTTAGGGCAAGACTTTTTTTTTCTACTGTGACGTGAGATAATTGACAAATATTTCTACGTCATCTTTGACAATCTTCTCTTTATTTTGCTTTCTTGCAATAAAGCCGCCCTCATTTTATTTATCAAACTGGAATCTCTATAATTGAACGATATGTTTATGAACGATTCTATTCTATATTATATATCAACCTCTATGGCATTGAGCTACGACTTTTTGGCTTGTACGTACTTTTATCTGTGATTTTCTAAGTAAAACCAAAAATAATGTAGTAATATGTGACGCGTTTTGTCCCGGTTTAGCCCGGTCACTATTTTGGAAGAAAGAGAGGGCCTGAGCCTTTTTCTGCCACACCGCTACGAATAACAATGTGTACTGGTTTTCCTATTTGCCTTGACATGCGTCTTAATGTCCAAAAATCTGTATTAAATACTGTGCCTTGTTTCATGTTTAAATTAGTTTTTTCTCTTATACATAACAATGTAAATCGTTTACGGTCCATTGCGTATAATTTCTCCTCCCAAACAAATTTTGAGTGTTTGACTTTGTAATTGTTTGGGCGAGCAATCTTCGATGGTCACTGGTTTAAGGTCGGTTGTTCCTTAAAGATATTGGTGGGACATTTAAGTAATTTTTACCCCAACTACGCAATTAGTAATATGAGAAAAACAAATTATATTCTAATCTATTTTATTAATTACTAGCAGAGCCTCGCGGCTTCGCCCGTGACATAATTTGAACCCTCGTCGCACACATTTAATCCCGTCATTTATTACTTTTACAATAAAGTATGGGAACTTGCGCGATTTGTTTTAACTATTATTTATGGTTACTAGTCCGCCCTCCAGGGTAGTAGCGTGATGATATATAACCTATAGCCTTCCTACATAAATTGACTATTCAAGACAAAAAATACTTTTCAATTCGGACCAGTAGTTTCTGAGATTAGCGCGTTCAACCAAACAAACAAACAAACTGTTCAGCTTTATGTATTAGTATAGACTAAGTGATCCCCACAACTTGGCCCGTAACATACGTCGACATCCCGTCGCACCTATTTAATCCCGTAGTTAACTTTATATAACTTTTATATACTCGTATTAGTTTAGAAGTATAGATATAGATTCCTGAGTTGATGATTCTGGAATGCACATATAGGTACACGATATACGTATAACCCCAAATAGTTATCATTCGTTTTAAATACTTCGTCCTATAATACCGTCGAGAATAAACACCCATATCTGCAGGGCACACTCAACTCTAGTAGCTGTGTCAAAAACGTTAGTTTTAATTTGATTACATTCTTATATTCATTTTAGTGCTCTTCGCAACAAATCGGCCAAATCGCTGTTGCTAGAACTAATAATGATGGTGAAAGTATTTTATACTAGACTAGATGACCCCCACCGCTTCGCCCGTGGAATATTTCGATTACCGTCGCACCTATTTAATCCCGTCGCTTATAAATTCTACAATGATGCATAAAAATTTGCCCGATTTGTTGACATTTATGATAACTGCTCTGCGCCCCAGTGTAGTAGCGTAATAAAATATAGCCTATACCCTTCCTCGATAAGGGTCCGTATTGGGTAGCATAAATTTTAGAGGCATAACCTAAAACTGCATAACGTTTTTTGGCATACTCTTCGTTTCGCATAACGTTCAAACAGAATAAATCTCTTTATTTTCCCATAACTTTTTTATAATAATGATATACCCGCATAAAATGTTTCTGCATATTTTTTTTTACAATAATGATTACTAATCATAACATTTATTGGCATATCACTCACTCTCGCATAAAGATTACAAGCCATACATATAGAATACCATAATGTTAACGAGTACATATTTTTATTTTTATATCTAAGCTTGAACTGTCTAAGATTGAAATGCCCACTGATTAAACATGTCGATTGTTACTATACTGAAGTTCAAAATTTTAACACTTATAAATAGAATATATAAATAAAATACAAAAAAGAAAGTAGGTAGATTAAAACGAGCGATTCTATTCTGGGCTTTGCTTCGCCCGTCGTCGTACCTATTTACGACTTTGCGTAATAGTAGTTTAAAAAAAATAACACTTAAAATATCGATTTATATGTTACAGCTTAAAAACTTGAATAGAAGTGAGATGATTATTTACAATGGTGTCTTATCATTTCTTAAATATTCTTAGTCTAATTATTATTCATTTATGATTTAAACGGTTATCCATACCTCCATTATGCGTTTTGTATTTTATGATAAAAAATATCTTTAGGCGTATAACAATTATACCCTTTACATTTATGCTGATTAAAATTTTGATAAAAAAATTAGAGTAAGTTAATGTTATGCCAATACAACCATTATGCGTTTATAATACTCTGCTTATCATAATTTATGCGAGAAAACTTTATGCTGAAACTGTTATGCCAAACTACATTATGCTGAAAATAATTATGCGATCGAAAGGGCACCCCCTCGATAAATGGGCTATCTAACACAAAAAGATTTTTTCAAATTCGACCAGTAGTTCCTAAGATTAGTGCGTTCAACCGAACAAACAAACAAACTCTTCAGCTTTATAATATTAGTATAGATGACGTACGCGGCTTCGCCCGCGTGTTGAAGTTTTTCCGTTCCCGTATCCTACAGGAACTTAAAGTAACCAATGTATTATTCTGATGTGTAAGCTAGATTATTGACTGCCTCTGTGGCGCGGTGGGAGTGCATCAAACTGCTACGCAAGAGGTCGTGGGTTCGATTCCCACCCAGGATAAAACTTTGTGTGATGAACACTATGGTCTATTCTGTGTCTGGGTGTTATTTATCTATAATGTATATGAAAATAAATAAATATCCATCACGCCTTATCCCCGAAGGGGTGGCAGAGGCATATTATATGCCCACTTTTCACCGTGTGGATTCCTGTCCCACGTAATAGGTGGTGAGCCCATTGCCGTGTTGAAATAGACAGACGCAGGTTGTGGCTACCTGCTGTTGAAATTTTTTAAGCCGCCTATAAGGCCTTCAACCAGGCTTAACGACTGCCATTTTATTGGCAACCGGGACCAACGGCTTAACGTGCCTTCCGAAGCACGGAAACGCTCGCAAATGTAAATGCCACAAAGTGGTCACTATAATGTATATGTATTTAGAAATATAACTAAACTAACTACCTATCTTCACGCTGTATCCCTGACAGGGTAGTCAGAGAGAACAGATCGCCAGGCTTCGCGATCCATGCATACTTCTTTCGCTAATTCAAGGTTCATCAATCGCTTTCATACACGCACGTCTGGGTATCCGGACGTTTCCAAACCAACGGAGCACGCCCTTTTCCAGCTTAACGCTGACACTTTCATTCAAACCTGCCATATTGCGTATCACTTCGTTACGTATTCAGTCGGCCAAAGTAACGCTGCATAATTTTCGAAGTGATCGCATCTCCACAGCATTCAATTAACTTTCATGCATCTGCTGACATACCCAGGTTTCGCTACCGTAAAGCAAAGTTGTCAACTTTAGAAATATATAAGTATGTTTATCTGTTATCTGGTACCTGGTACCATAGTACAGGCTCTGCTAAGTTTGGTACCAGATGGTGTTGTGTGAGTTGTCCCAACAATATTTATTTATTTTATTTATTTTATTGTTTATGTTTCATCAAAATCCATTCAGTAGTTTTTGCGTGAAAGACCTTAATCCTAAATCCATACATTCTTACAAACTTTGGCGTTTATCATATTAGTTGCAAATTATTGTGCCATAACTTATCAAGTATGACCTAAATTTTTATCTAAAAATTCTCCAACTGTCTAACACTCTATTGAGGTTTTTTACGATACTGCTGCAACTTTTGTGCGAAAAGTTAATAAATGGTTATAAAAGTAATTTTAGACTCATCACAAAACTTTATAGAGGCTCATCATTTTCAGTCCATACTTGTTAAACTTTATAATTGAGCAGATGAAATTTACTTTATGAGTATTTTTCAGTCCTAGACTACCAGGACTTTAATTGGTCGTGCTAATTAGTGTCTAGCACATAAAACATTTTGGCCTTTTTGTTACCACCTCACTAAAAAGGCAACGGGTTTAAAATTTCTTCCAAATTTAATATCTAAAGTAGACACATTTTATTAAATTTATTCGGCCCCTTAGACCCACCCCAGTTCCGTGCTTCGGAAGGCACGTTAAGCCGTTGGTCCCAGTTGCCAATAAAGTGGCGGTCGTTAAGCCAGGTTGAAGGCCTTATTGGCGGCTTAAAAAATTTCAACAGCAGGTCGCCGCAGCCTGCGCCTGTTCATTTCAACACGGCAGTGGGCTCACCACCTGTTACGTGGGACATAAATGCATACGGTGAAATGTGGGCGTTTAATATGCCTCTGCCTACCCCTTCGGGGATAAAGGTGTGCCCATATGTATGTAAGTATGTATGAAATTTACAACTCTCATTAGAAGTCGTGCCAACGTCCAAAGATTGTGCACCACCAGGCCAAGAGAAAAGCAGTGGTCTTCTAGTTAGAGGCTCAAAGATTTGATTTGGAAACTTTTCGTGAACTCTTTTAAGAATCTGACTCATAAGAGTAGGTGATCTAATAGATTGATGAAAGTTCTAACATTTTGAGGTACCGCATCTATAAGTGATACTACGTTTTAAATATGGAACTATTTGACGACGTCCGCGGCTTCGCTCGCGTAATGAAGTTTTACCGTTGCTGTTTCCATAGGAACTTGATTCCAGGATAAAGAGTAGCCCATGTATTATTTTGATGTATAAGCTATATTATTGTAAGGATTCATCAAATTCCATTCGGTAGTTTTTGTGTGATAGGGTAACAAACCTACATCCATACAAACTTTCTCGTTCATAATATTAGTCGGATTAGTGCTGCATCTTATTTAACTCAATATGAAGTTTATTGTGTAAGTAGAAAAGAGTGTCCATGTGTTTTATAGCCAGGTTCTTTCTCTGATTTCAGGTTTATTCTGGCAGTAATGTATATATTATCAGAATCTGGTAATAATCTTAACGTTCATTTGGTTACTTTGTGACCTACTTACTAGCTGACTCGCGGAACTTCGTTAGCACCACCAATTTTTTTAATTTTTCGCAAAAAACATTTTATTTTTAATAAAAAGTTATCTATGCTACTTTTAATGCCTCCAAGAATATGTGTACAATGTTTCATGATGATCGGTTAAGTATTTTTCGCGTTAAAGCGTATCAAAAAAACTTACAATCACATTTCTAATATTAGTAGGGAAATGAAGAAAGATATTTACATTTCTACATACATACATACATTTGTCACGCCTTTATCCCTGAAGGGGTAGGCAGAGGCATACTGTACGCCCACATTTCACCTTATGCATTTTTGTCCTACATAACAGGTGGTGAGCCCATTGCCATGTTGAAATGGACAGGTGCAGGTTGTGGCGACCTGCTGTTTAAAGTTTTCAATCCGCCCATAAGGCCTTCAACTGGGCTTAACGAATGCCATGTTAGTGGCAACGGGGACCAACGGCTTAACGTGCCTTCCGAAGCAAAAGAAGCAGGAAACGCTCGCAAATATAAAAAGTGGTCACCAATCCAGGAGGACCAGCCATTGTGAAAGTTGCTTAACGCAGTAATCGTTTACAGAACACTACGTCCGCGGGGCCACGAGCATTTACATTTCTATTACCAATAATATTATACTTTTTGTTTCCTAAAAAAATCTGTTTCCAAAATAACCTTACCGCAGAACTGTTACCGAATTGTCAAAACCACTAACAGTAACGTTATTATTCGATGCGTGTGCGACGCGACACGTAGCCATTTTGTTGGGCATCCTTGTTGCCTGAACAAGTGACAACGAAGTTTCCGGACAACAAACTTCCAAATACTACGTGCTTCAGTTGTCGCTGCTTGGAATTCTATCCGCGAATGGAGTATCATCTCACGTTACCTGAAGTTGGAAATTGCTGCCTTATTGTGTGAGTTTTATTTGATAGGCTCTCAATGATCATAGTTTGAAGTATTTCTGTTTCTTTGAAAGTTATTAATGTAACAATAATATACTTTTATCCTAGAAGTATAGGTAAGGTAGAGTTTTTTTTAACGTGTGGATATCCCTTCGGATTTCATGCCGGACTCGAACCGGCTTACAACACACGATCCCTGCCTAACTGTCTATTACCGGACGCACCGGCCAACTCCTCGGAAAGATGTCCCAGTGCTCTCAGCGGACAATAAACTTTGCTTTTAACGTATGGCCTCAAGATGAATGCCTACATTTGGTGGATTTTACCACGAGGAGGTTTACCTTCCTCATAACAGATGTGGACGCATTAACAGCAGACTTTCATTACGGGGATGAATTATTTTTTCTCAAACAGCATTATTGAACTTAATAACAAATTTTCCAGATATAAACTTTACACTTTTATACTGAAACAGCTGTTTCCAAATTGGTTCATAATGGACCGATATACCGTTAGTAACAAACCCGGACATAATCATATCTATTACAAGTTATTGTTTGTTTATCACCTTTTTAACTGAGAAGCCAAGGGAAGCGAGCCGACGATAGTCTCCGTTTTAACTCCACTGGTACGGGAACAATGCTATTGATGTCCGACCGTCCGTCTGTCCGTTCATTTAGTTTACAGGTCGCATTTTTCATGGGGTTTGCATGGGCAATCCTTGATGTGGTCAACAACTTTTAGCGACGGGGTTTTTTGATCGATGGGGAAATGGAGGCAGGGGAGCGAAAATGGTCCCGTAGTGGTTGGCAAGAGCGCTCAAAACGAAAAACAGAAATCAATTTGAAAAAAAATCCGATGTCTACAGTTCACAGAACACTAGTTTAAAAGATTTTAGCAGTATTTTTTGAGATATTTTTTTTTAAAAAAACACTACGTTTTCCATTACTATACAGATATCGTTATCTTTTCGTGTATAATGAATAGCCCGAGGGAAGCAGACAATCGGAGCCTCCCTTAGATTGAGCGATGTCATTTGTCAAAGCGGGCGGCTTCATTAGGCGGCTTTCAAACAGAAAATCTGAAGTTACCTTTATAATGGGATGGTGTCTTACACTGATTGTACTCAAATTTTTATTACTCGTAATCAACTTTTTTACAACATCGCATAGAATAATTATTATTTACAGGAGTAAAATAAATAAAATAAATAAATAAATATCCATCACGCATTATCCCCGAAGGGGTTGACAGGTGACATATTATATGCCCACTTTTCACCGTGTGGATTCCTGTCCCACGTAATAGGTGGTGAGCCCATTGCCGTGTTGAAAATGGACAGACGCAGGTTGTGGCTACCAGCTGTTGAAATTTTTCAAGCCGCCAGGCCGAAAATATACACTGATAAACATATAAAAGGTTTTGTGTGTGCTTTTAATATTGTGTGATAAGGACCTATTCCTTATCACCACATCACAAATGTTATTATTATTATACGAAAGATTACCTATCACCTAAGATTCAACCCCTTGTGTTGATTACTCTATTGCTTCCCCTTGTAATAGATTGAATGACATTCAAAATGTCTAAACTATATTTGCTGTCTCACAGATAATGTTCAGAACGTCAACGGAACCCTTTTAGCTATTCTTGCCCAATTATTTTTTTTATTTATTCATTAGAACAGCTCACAAAGTTTACACCATCACTTTATTTATGTCTTAAACCAAAGTTACATTTGTTTGGCGTTACCCATATTACAAGCTACTACGGCATGTACTGAGAAGTAATTTTTAATAACTAGTAAAAAAACTATTTTACTTAAAATAAAATAGTTTAACTAAAACAGTGCTATAGATAAATTACAAGAGGAGTGACTAGGAATTCCGAGATCGGTTTAGGATACGGAATTTAAATTTGGATAAAGACTGCTCAAATATGTCTAAATTGAATATATCTAGAGGAGGACTGTGGTTCTGTCCATCTATAGTTATTCATTGGTTATAGGCGTTAAAACCATTTAAATGTAATGTTATAATTTTAAGATTTTCATTTAAAACCTTGTTACGTAATATCGTTATTTCTCATATTGTATGTTCAATTCAAACCTACTAAAACCGATGCTTATGGTTGTACTAAAACCGATTCTTACGGCTGTATGTGACAAATAAACTAGGTATACCTTAAGAAGAGAATCCCTAGAATCCTAACCAGTCTGGGATGACAAATTTAGTGACCAGGCTTGTTGTTTTGTAGTCAATTCCCTACATTAACTGTTATCTACTCATAAAGAAAAAAAAATATATATGAAAGCGCAAACGGGAACCCATGGCAACGCACCCTGGGCCTACCTTGGGCAATAGTTTGCCCAAATCATCTTCTCCGGTGTCTACTGACTTTGTGAGTTCTTGTTACGTAATTATAATCAGTACTAGCAGTGACTGTGCTAAAATAAATAGTCAAATTACTTATATTTTATGACTTGAAAAAATCCTTCGCCTTAAACAATTATTATTGCTACGGCTCTAAGTGCAATACGCCAAATAAAGATGTGTATTATTCCTGAAGGGATACTCAGTACTCGATAAATGTATTTTATATCGGCAGACAATGGCGTCTGTGGTCCTAATACCATGAACTGCAGAAATCAAATGGCTGAACCAAAATTTCAACATCGTAGCTAAGCTACGCGATACGTAGCAACTGGACCGACATACCAGCTACGGCGTGGTATTAACGAAACATTGCAATGGTATCGGCAAATATTCCGCCGTAGCTGATACGTTAATACATTTCTTAATTTGGGGTTGAGATAACGTAAAATAGCGTTAAATTTAACCTTACACCACACATTTTATACAAGCTATAAATAACGCGGTTCCATTACATCTGGAATATCAGTTGGTCACATTCACCTACCAATTTCTTCCTTCTAGTTAAGTCTAAAATGTATAAATTTCATAAAATAATAATTTAAAAATAAATGGTTTTTGATAAAAAAAAAGAATAATACTTAAGTTATTTTTACATTTCAGACAATATCATCATTCTCAATCCCAAATTCAATTGCATCCAAAGCCGTCGCTTGCCGTCTGCGTCCGAGTCATGGTGAGTGGGTATACTAATTGCGATTTCTTTTTAAACCACTATAGGCCTTCACTGTATTACTGGTGGCTGAAACCTGAAGCATAAATGGTGACCTATTTCAGGACTGACCTTGTCGAACACTGAATTAGCGGCGTTAGGGTACAATTGGCAAAATCTAATTACACTTAATCATTATTTTCTGACCCCAATCATAATACAATACTAATTAGAGTGACCAGTAGTTATATGCCTCGGATGAGAATCGCCATTGTAATTAACTTGTAATTGGTAATGATAGTCCTGATTACGTTTGCTACAAGTTCAATAAATAAGGTGGCAAGTGAAAATTAGTGGCGTGCTGTCTGTAATTTCATTTGGGATAAGACAAATTGTACCGAAATTTTATATGTATCTATTATACAAAATAAGTGTTAGTTACACTATTTATAACTCAACAACGGCTGTACAAATTTGGCTGGAAATTGGTGGGAAGGTAGCTTAGAGTCATGGGGACGGGCAAAAGCTACTTTTTATCCCGGAAATAAGTTCCTGTGGGATACGGGAACGGGAAATCTTATACACGCGGGCGAAGCCGCGGGCGTCAACTAGTTTATAATAAATGAATAATTTAAGAATATTTTAACACAGCCATCTAACCCACATTTGGTTAATATGAATTTGTGTTTTGGGATCAGACCACACATACTATAATTAGGAAATATCATTTTTTTATACCATTGAGGTGGCAGACAAGTATACGACCCACCTGATGGAAAGTGGTCACCGTAGCCTATGGACGTTTGCAGCACTCGCGCTGCCGACCCTTTAAAAACCTTCTAAGACCCCTTTTGAAGAAACCCATACTGTAGACATTCGGGAAAACCCAGGCAGGGAGTTCATTTCACAACCTCAGTGTACGCGAAATAAAGCCTCTTTCGGATCTAACCGTGTGCGTGCGCTCCGGACGCAAAGTGTGAGGGTGAACACCCTGTCTATGGCGAGCGCTGCGATGATAGAAGCTAGCCGTGGGCATCATGTCAAACAATTCCTCAGAGCACAGATCGTTGTATCGGCGATAGAACACGCATAAGGAGGCGAAGTCTCTGCTATCACGAAGGAGCTCAACACCGCCTGCTAGTAATCGATAGATCGTTGACAATCCTCATAGCACGCCTTTCTACCGAACCAAAAAGTCGAAACTGGTGTTCAAGTGCACCAGCCCAAAGGTGACAGCCGTACTCCATGTGTGGCCGCACTTGCGACTTATAGAGGAGCAGTGTTTGCTCCGCAGTAAAGTACTGCCGCGCTCAGTTGAGCACGCCGAGCTTTTTGGACGCCAGCTTCGCCTTGTCCTCTAAATGACTAAGTACAGTAACGGACGTCACTAGAAATCTCAACACCTAAGATCCCAATACTATTAGAGACGGAGAGAGGTGTTACCTGGAATTGCAATTATCATTATTATTTTTAGAAAATATCTTAACCCCAAGGCATAGAAAGTTAAGCATAAAAGATGTGTCAGTGTGCTGGCGTTATTTGAAAGGCTGATGCATATTAGCCCTTTAAATTAGTTATTTTTTGCTTGCAGTTTGCTTAAGATTCGCGAAGTTTATATATATCAGTAATAGCTGACGAGGCAAACGTAGTTCTATCAAATAAAAGGCCCTACCAAACAATCTAAAAAAATAAAATAAAAATCAACAAACTGTTTCGGAGGAATTCGAAAATGTTTGTGACACAAGATTTTTATAAATCATTAATTTTCACGTGACTCATCAAGCCTTAGATCTCGAAACTTCATTTTTTTGGAATAAGTTAAGCCTAAAATTGTAAGCATCGAAAACTGAGGAGTTTTTTTAATACCACCTCTAAGGGGGTAAAAGTAAGCTTAAAGTATATAGAAGTATGTCATGTGCAAAACCTGGGGCACAAACTACACTGTAGTACTCGTATTAGATGAAAGTAGATGTATTTATCTACTACACACTACACATGGGAAGTGGGGGCGAGTTGCTAATAGTACATAAATAACGTTGAATCGAACATTAGGTATGCGCTCATCTTTGAGATAGTAAAAGTACAAACTTAAATCCTTCAGGACGACCCCAGTAATCCCAAAATCCTCTAACGGTTTTACTTCAGGTGATCATCTTCAACTTTCCTAATTTCCTTACCTTCAGCCGGTTTTAAAGATATTTGAGCGGAAAGGGTGTATTAAGTAGCCATTAATTTAGGGCTGTCACATTTATCCTTGAGCAAAATAAGGGGAAGGAAAGAAATGAATTATTTACTCTTTAATTTTCGGGACGTCTGTCTATTCAAAAATTTATGTTATAAATTATGACGTTTTGAAACAAATATTTGATGTTGGATTTTTTTATTTTTTTATTCATATATCTTTATTAATTTTCTGAAAAACTTGGAGTACTTAGTTTTTGCGATGTTGCCATCTGCAAAACTGAGATCACGGGATGTAATTGATTTAAAATCGTCCATATTCAAACACAAACAATCAAGTACTGCATCGTACCATTATGAGTGTTTATTCATATTTCACTCAAAAAGTTGAGGTACCTGAAGCAATTCCTACCTTAGTCGGTAACCAACACTCAGCTATCGACGCCGCCGAAAGCGCTATAAAGCAATTTATATGTAGGGACACACTGCTGACTCATGAGTTTTGTACTCCGAGGTGCAAGCACTAGTTAGGCGCAGTAGTCGTCTCCCCGCACTATATGGGTTAGATCGTGTTATATGGTATAATTTTTTATGACTAGGTGACGCCCGCGGCTCCACACGTGTGCTGAAGTTTTTCCGTTCCTGATTCCCTCAGGAACTTCTTCCCGGAATAAAAAGTAGCCTATGTATGTTATTATGATGTGTGAGCTATATAATTGTAAAGTTTCATCAAAATCTATTCAGTAGATTTTTCGTGAAAGAGTAACAAACATCCATACTTACAAATTTTCTTGTTTATAATATTAGTAGGATTATGTAACTGGAGACAGAAATATATGTTTATCAGGAAGATTATCTGCATATTACTCCCTAACATGGAAAAACCTACAAATTTATATTATGACCAGCCCTAGCGAGTTGGTAACTTTGTTCTTAACGTAGTATAACAATCGTGTGGAGGACAGTTACTAGTTTATATTAGTTTATGTGGCAACGGCAGGGCTACCACATCGTGTACATAAATCACGTAAATGCAACTTTAACTTCGAGTTGAGGACATCCGTTAGTAGTAGCTTTTTTGCGTGAAGAAATGTTCATGAATTATATACAATCATACGATGGCCTGCCATCTGTAAATGGCTGGGAGGCTCGAGTGAGTTGTCTGTCTGTCTGTTTATTGCAACTAATTTCTGAAACGGTTGGACTGATTTAACAGCACTTTTACAGAAAAGTTGCTAATGTATACAAAGAGTAACTTAAGTCAGATTTTAGTCCCGTATTTCTTCACGAGCTTTACGCGAGAGAAATCGCGGCACGTCCGCATATGTCTAAATAAACTAACAGACGTCCCGCGGTACAACTATTACCCTCTTATACTAGCGGCACGCTATGATGGCCGTACGACATATTACAATAATGCAAAAAAATAACGATTTTTATGAAATAAAATACCTTACGTAGTTACTTTAAACATTTTTGTTTTTAAAAAAATAAAAATAATATGTCCATCACGCCTTATCCCCGAAGGGGTGGCAGAGGCATATTATATGCCCACTTTTCACCGTGTGGATTCCTGTCCCACGTAATAGGTGGTGAGCCCATTGCCGTGTTGAAATAGACAGACGCAGGTTGTGGCTACCTGCTGTTGAACTTTTTCAAGCCGCCCATAAGGCCTTCAACCAGGCGTAACGACTGCAATTTTACTGGCAACCGGGACCAACGGCTTAACGTGCCTTCCGAAGCACGGAAACGCTCGCAAATGTAAATGCCACAAAGTGGTCACCCATCCGAGGACCAGCCATAGTGAAAGTTGCGTAACTCAGTGATCGTTTACAGAACACTGAGACCGCGGGGCCACGAGCGCTTTTTGTTTTTGTTTGTTTGTTGTTTGTTTGTTTTTACCATACTATATTTAGGGTATTTTATAATATCAATCTAAAATATATAATTTTCCTGAGAAGAAAATGTACAATGAACGGCCATTATAGCGTGCCGCTAGTGTAGTGACCGTTCTCATGGGCGAGTCCCATTAAGCAGGAGATAGACAGACAGACAGAAAATGTAAAAAAAAAATATTTTTATTTTAGTAGTAAGTACCGTATATACTTTCATTGCTTACTTTCATTACTTCATGTATAACATACGCTTTATCGATTTAGATATTTTTGGACTTTCAGAAACAAATTTAGAAGGCGATTGAAAAATTATTTGTTTTGTCTAATCAAAAATTCTCTTTGGTATTCGAAAGTTTGCTAATATTAAACAAATCAAAAATAATCGTAGGAATTAAATTCCTACCTTATAATTACATAAATTAACAAAAAAAATATTTTGCAATTTGAAAAATGACATAATTTTATGAATTTAGTGTTTTGTTTTCGGTCCTCGATAAATCTTAAAAAAAAACTTAACTTAACTATCTTCACGCTGTATCCCTGACGGGGTAGTCAGAGAGGACAGATCGCCAGGCTTCGCGATCCATGCATACTTCTTTCGCTTCTTCGAGATTCATCAATCGCTTCATACACGCACGTCTGGGTATCCGAGTACTTTTGACCTTTCCGTTTTTGAGCAATCTGCTCACGTGGTTTTCATTTGTCAGTCTCGGTCTACCCTGACCTATTCTACCCTCTGCTTTCGCACAATATATATAAAAAAAAAAATTATAATATAATAATATCGATAAATCTGCGAAGTTTAAACGAAATCTGGCCGCTTATAGTGGGTCAAAATCACGCCCAAAGAAGTCGGCTACAAACATCCATACAGGCGAAGCTAATAAAAAGCGTGTAAAATCTAATACCTTAATAGGTTAATGTAACTTTTGTTTGTAGGTTGTTTTGTTATAGGAAAAGAAAAACAAATTGCATATGTGAAAAGTTAAAAATTTGGAATTACAAAGAAACACTAGATTTCGAAGCGAATTCGATTTGAACCGACTAGGTGACCCTTACGGCTTCATCCGTGGCATACTTTGAACTCCCATCGCACCTATTTGATCCCGCCGTTTATAAATTTTACAATAATGTATAAAATTTGGCGGATTTTTCGAAATTTATGATTACTCTCCAGGGTAGTAGCGTTATGATATATAGCCTATAGCGTTCCTCGATAAATGGGCCTCCAACACAAAAAGCATTTTTCATATCCAAACCGTAGTTCCTGAGATTGGCGCATTCAACCAAATAAACCATCAAACAAAATAAATTCATCAGCTTATGTATATTAATATAGATTATTTTTTAACAAAATGTTCTCAAGATATATTTGTGAGAAGTAAAGAGTTTGAACTTTAGTCCGAATCTTTTAAAACAATTTATATAACATATATCGCCAAGCTTATTTAAGTAAATAAACATTCCACAAAGGTATTGTTTATTGGTCTACCGCGAATTTCCCATGTAATTAAAAACTGGTTAATTAGCAGGAATCATATATGCGGGTTTAAGAATTTATTTCCATTCAAATTCATATTTTCATGAAAGTTGAGGTTTGAAGATGAAAACAGAAAGTCTATATATGAAGCTCTGACGAATTCAGAGATGTAAACAATTAACATTTTATATTATTTTATTTACAAAACATCCCGTTGAAGATAGGCTGGATATTGATTTGGATGATATGCTAAGTACCTAAACAATTCAATTTAATATCTAATTTGAATATATTATTTCAAATATATTGGGTTTGTTGAAGACATTGATATATACATATACTACAGGTTTTTATCTTTATAATAGTCTTGTCAATTGTGTGTTTTTACTGATATTTATTAGCAAACAAAATATAAAAGATGATGACCCGTAGTGCTGTATCCCGTGACTTGCAACAGAAGTTTACCCAACCCAACAGAAGTTAACCTCACTATAAAGGAACTGGAGATTTGCAAAAATCTCAACAAACAGTTGTTAGAGGAACGGGATGACAGTGAAAAGGAAATACTGACTGTAATTGAGAGAAACACCCAACTCAAACAAGAGTTGGCTGAGCTACATACACAGGTCATGGAGCTCACACTTCAGCGGGATCACCTCCAGTCAACAGTGATGGGTCTAGAAGAGTGTAGCGACACCCATGAACGTGCTTTGAAACGTACAAGCGTTTTAGAGTGCGAGCTGAGTGATGCTCACAACTCCATCACTCTTAGGGAAAATCTTAAATCGGTTGATCAAGCAGACCTTTCCAACAGTCTGTATAATGAGCTAATGTGTAGGAGGACAGAGACAGATCTTGATGAGCCCATCACCTCGCACCCAATACAAAACTCAGCATTGAATATTCCTATTACAGCAATAGACAAAACCGGTGACCACTTGTTATTGCCGAACAGCAATACATCATCATCAATAATATTAGTAAGTAGTAGCAGGAATAAATTAAAAAAATACATAAAACTCAATAAATTTATTTCTAAATCACAGAAAAACATGAAAAAGCTTAGAATAGGAGCGAACAAATAAAAAACAATTAAACACCCAAACAGAGCAATATGAGACTGATATACATCAATTACAGACAGAAATTATGTGTTTACATGATTCCTTAGAGTCCATAACTTTAAAATACAAAACATCACAGATAGAAATTGGGGAGTACATTAAGGCATTGAATAGCTTGGTGGAGTCTTGTCACAGCAATAAACAAAGGATCTATTCACTTGAGAAATTATAAAATCAAATACCTGACTGTGAAAAATCCCTACCATGTTCTTCCTTGTCTATAACATCCCGGGACGAGTCAACTTCTCCAATAGTTGATTCTGTGGGCAGTATATGTGACAATATTATAAACTCTTATAACACTTGCTGTAATAGCCCTGTAACAAAAATTACACAACCTTTAAACGTTGGAAAGACTGTTGTTTATTGTGATGAAATAGGCAAAAGTTTAGGTTATCACTTAGTTCAACATCTGGGTAATTCGGTCATAACCCTTTCATTTCCTGGGGCATCCTACTCTCAAATAATTAATAAGGTATTAACCGGTACACATTGCCCACAAACAACAATAGTGATACTTATTGGCAGAAGAGATAATGTAAACACTAAAACTATCATTAAGTTTTACGAACAGTTATCAAATTTGCAAGTTAAGCAGGTTATACTGTCTACACTGCCATATAGCAAATCTTTTACACAAATTGAAAACAACATTAGATACAATATGAATAGAAAGTTACATACCTTGACCACATATTGTAGGAATATAGAATTATTTGACTGTAATCTTTTATTACAGAATAATTACTTTTTGACATTAGATAGTTATTTACTATCAAATTTTTTACGACGTCAGATAGCTGTATTGTTATCATATTTTTTATTGTTTCAAGCCAAATTATTGGCTTATAAACCAGCTCCTTTTGAGCTTAGTAATAATTACTTATTAACTTGGGATATTATCTGAAAAAACTAGTTTGTAAGACAACAGGTAAAAAATCTGGCCATGGTTATAGGTCTTTTGAGCCCATTCGGTCTACTTTTTTTAAAGACAGATAATAATATTGGTTGTAATAATTCTGAGTATATTAACAATACTTCTAGTAGTTTAAACTTGGTTCACTAAAATATTGAAGGTAAATTCTAAAACTAAAAACTACTACAAATAGAACTTTATATAGAGGAACACAATGTTCACATTTTTTGTAATACAGAACATTGGTTAAAAAGTCATGAACTATTGTTCAACAATGATTTTTTTATATTTGTATCTAATAATTTAGAATGTAAAGAGCGTAAAGATATTGTGGCCCTTTCTATTGAGCGTACTGCTGAATTTTCCTGTGTTGAGCTTGAGCAACTCATTGTCCTCTGTGTATATAAATTATAATCCCTATCTGGAGGACTGTCCTCCAGTTAGGGATTGTAATTTATTAGAAACTGTAATTGAAAATGTATTGAAGCGTTTGTATACTAGTAGAAAACATGTTGTGGGGTGTGGGGATTTTAATGTTGACATACTTGTGCCGTCATCTAAATGTATCAGATTTATAAATTTGTTTAACTCTTTTGGCTTACAAATTTTATTTTGTGAGCCAACTAGAATTACTTCACATTCTAGAAAATGTATAGATAATATATTCTGCAACTGTGCAACAACAACAAGGGAGATACTAAGTATCTTTCCATCAGATCATCTTGGTCAGAAAGCAGCGTTTCCTATTAATGTCACTTCCAAAGGAAATGAAATTGTATGTAGGCCAATGAGTGCATATCGACTTAAACAATTTAATGTTAATGTTTCAGCAAAAGTCACTAATATTGATTTTAATCAGGAAGATCCAAACGGCTTATATAACTCCTTATTTAATACAATTAAAGCTGAGTACAACAATATATTTAAATCAAAAACATTTTATAAAAAATAACGGTATTTACAAAAGTAGGGCTAAGTTAAGCTATTTTTAAAGTAGATCGGACGCTTACTGATTTTAACGGCGTTAGTAGTTCACTTGCTCAAGTTGTAGATTGGTTTACGACCAATAATTTGCTACTAAACGCTAAGAAGACAAAATGTATCAGATTTAGCATGCCTAATGTCAGGAATTGCGGTACAAATATAACATTGAACGGTGATACCCTTAATATTGTAGAATTAACTGTATTTTTGGGGATCATTTTAGATAGCAAACTGCAGTGGAACGCCCAAATAACGTGTCTTGCAGGTAAACTCAGCTCGGCAGCCTTTGCCGTTAGTAAAGTCAGGCAGCTCACTGATGTAGAAACTGCCAGGCTAGTATACTTTAGTTATTTTCATAGTGTCATGTCTTACGGCATTTTGCTGTGGGGTAAAGCAGCTGATTTACAAGTAATTTTTGTACTCCAGAAAAGAGCTATACGTGCAATATATAAATTGAGTGCTAGAGTGTCTCTTAGAGAGAAATTTAAAGAAATTGGCATTTTAACGGTTGCATCACAGTATATATTTGCAAATATCATATTAGTTAAACAGAACATACATATATACAATATACACAGTGACATACATTCGATAAATTCTAGAAATAAGCATATATTAATTGGAACGCATCATCATTTACAAAAGGTTCACGACTCTTTTACAGGAATTGGCGTACGCTTATATAATAAAATTCCTTTAGACATTATGAACCTGCCGTTACATAAATTTAAGGCGGAAATTAAGACGTACCTCTTGAAAAGGGCTTATTACACAATTAATGATTATTTGAATGATAAAAATAAATGGAAATGAGTTGCTTGCTCTTCGCTCGAGCTATTTAAGATTCGAATGAATCTTGTGTTATATTATCTACTTGTCTTTAATCTGCATATATATGTTGTATTTTTTTTTTTTTTTTTATTTACATTCTCCAGTATAAATAATTGGAAACGCCAGGCAACTAAAGGTATGGCTGCGTTTAGTCCCGGTAATAACTAATATACATAATTATATGTAATTTTACTTTGTTATTGTGTGAGCACTATGTAGACTTATTTATAATTTTGAGATTGATATTTCATGATAGTTGCTATGTAGTTTTTGGGTATGTCATGCTCGCCTAAATGTCCTGGCAGTGGTGGCGTATGTATCGGGTCGCCTTGTTCCCTACAATACGGTTGAGTAAGGCGATGGCTAATAAATGCGTTATACTCGTGAACGGGTGCCGTCTGTTGGGACTGGTCAGCTCATAGCTGTTATAGCAATTGTTACAAATAATATTATTTAAATTTAAGGCAAACTAAGTTAAGTCGACTGTTCTCACATAAATTCAAAGAAACTATGTAAGTGTAATTTTAATCAACACAACATTTATTTTGTTCTTTTTTTTTGTATAATTTCATTACTGTATAATTGGTCAAATATCATCTTAATCAAACTGTGTCAAATGGCGGTTAGAAAAAAGTGGCCATGAGTTTTATTGCCAGGTTCTTCCTCTGGCTCTACCTATTGTTTTGCGAATCTGGCAGTAAATGTAAATGTAGAAGCAGTAATCTTGACGTTCATAAGTGTTACTTTGTGACCTAAATGAATAAAGATTTTAGATTTTGATTTTTTTGATTTTGCTATGAATTATCGCGTAGGGGTTATGAAATAAATAAAGTAAACAATAACAATTAAACCACATCGAATCAGACCGTGAAAATTTAAAGGGTTCTATTCCTAATTATACTGAAGCGTAAGAGAAAAAAAAAGACTCCATTATTAAAGTATTTCGGTCGTTATCGTGTTAACAAGAAAATAATCCGTAACATGCAGACACACGGACGTCCAAGACGGAACTTTTTTAAACAGTTTTTTAACTAGTTTAAATAACAAACGCTTCGATTATGAAGCGTGCAATAAATAATCCTTATTTGGAAACTGACAACTGATATAATATCAAACTCTCATTTTCATTTTTTTTATATTTAGCTCGCCATAAAGACGCCGTCCGCCTGATGGAAAGCCATGACGACATCTAGCGAATTGAGGGGTACTCCCTTAGTCTACAGGACTACTGACAGCGTCCCTCAAGTTGGCGGCTCAATGATGTGCCTCTTCACGCTCCGCTTGAAGAACCCGGGATTGTAAGAGGAAGGAAACACGTGCGCTGGCAGAGCGTTCCAGGTAACTATAGTTCGACAGAGAAACGATCTTTTAAATCGTTCCGTTCTGGCGAAAATTCTTTCACTCTATGGGTGTGGCACTTCTGCCCAGCACCCGTTGTTCTGTGTTATTGAACTCACGACGAAAGTCTATGCTGAGGATGTCTAGATCGTCCTTCATTGGTATTGTAGTGTTCTGAAGAGGGGGTAGAGGTAGGTTTTAAGCTGTGAACGCACACGCCTGTGTTTAACGGGCATTGAAATCGACTAGGTTTTCAGAACCCCATTTGGAAATGCAGTTCAGATCCCAGTCGATATAAGCCACAAGTTGCCGTCTCTTTTCCTAAATGTCAGCCCGTACCACTGCTGGACGGGCAGAATAACTCCCATACAACGTGCTATCATCTTCATAGCAATGAATGCTCCTGAGGGACAGCATGTCATTGATATGCTGAAGAAAGAGAGTTGGCGACAATACAGATCTGTCTGATAAATTCCTTAAACCCCAAAACAACTCACAACATCGTTAAACATCATGTACCCATAATAACACAACCCAAAATCATTGAAGGCACATTGTCGGACGTATAAAATCGCGTTACTTTGTACCCTTCAAGGTAAAATTAAATGAATAAAAAAAGAAAGACCTGTCTGGTATCCGCGTGATCCCGCGTACCATCTGGGCCAGACCGTGGGAGAGAGTGAATGCATGGGCGGCACGTCGCGCATGTTCGATCTTGAGGAACCACAGCCACTCAGTGTGGTGACCGTTGAAGTCCCCCAGAAACAGCAACTTGGCGTTCGGGAACCGTACCTGCGCGTCATCGGCCCCCTCGCTGAGGTATTGAAATAGCCTAGTTGTCACCGCTTCTCCTGTGTGGGAACGGTATACGCACACGTAGATCTGGCTCATAGAGCCATGATCCACGTGCAGCCTAAGGACAGAGTAGGAGGAGTTCTTGCGGCAACGCAATCGGCGACAGCAAACATCCGCCCTAACGAACACGCACGCCCCTGCTTTATCTCGAAATTGCTCCTCGATGATATAGTCGGGGTAACACAGGTAAGACGAGTCGTCAGGGCGTCGTATTTGAGTCTCCGTGAGGAACATCACAGTTGGCCGTGCTGTCTCGAGGTGGTGGTGGACGGCATCGAGGTTTGAGTGGAGTCCACGGATGTTAGTGAACTCTACCTCGAAAGCAGATTTTGCGGGGTTTTGGGCGGCCACTGTGATCCTCTTTCTTTTTCTTTGCACTGTCATTTTTTCTAAAGAAGGAATGCGTGAAATCTTAGCAACATTTGCTTCATACGGCGCAGACGCTAGCTTTGTCTATGTATGTGTGGTTAGATGGAAATCGATCCGCCGTGCGGAAGGGCCCCCGTACCCCCCGAATGTGGTAACCGGGACCACGCGCCGGTCACCATCCGGAGCGACGATCCACATCGGGATTATGCGCGACCTGGTGGGGCAGCCTCCTGAGGTGGTTAGCCCCAGTGGGGTCCCTGTATAATGCCGCGGGCGGCCAGCGGCACCACCGTTTCTACAGGTATCCCTGGCCGGCGGATCGACTCATATCACCCACACTAGACTCCACTAAGCGCCCACTGGTCCCTCGCCTGCTGCATCAAGCGCTGCCCCAGGCCCGGCTGTGCAGCTGCTGAGCCCCTTACGCAACTAAACCGGTTACTTGGGGGGCCAGACACAGCTGCACGGTGGTAACCCCCGGACCAACACATTGTACCGCCTGGCACCCACACGGGAGTCATACCACCACGTGGGTACCCTAAAGCGCTGAAGCCTCGTCCGTTAGTCAGCAGGTGCGCCACTTGCAGGTGAGGTCGCTTGGGCCCCCAAAGATCTTGGTGGGACTCCTGGCACCCAAAATTTTATTATATATATTTATTTGATATAATTTTAACTTATATGTCTTTACGCTGTATCCCTGATGGGGTAGTCAGAGAGGACAGATCGCCAGGCATGCGAATCCATGCATACTTCTTTCGCTTCCTGTAGATTTATTAATCGCTTCATACATGCATGCCTAGGTATCCGAGTACTTTTGACTTTTCCGTTTTGAGCAATCTGCTCACGTGGTCTTCAAATGTAAGTCTCGGCCTACCCTGACTCCTTCTGCCCTCTACTTTTGCAAAATATATATTCTTTGTCAATCGTTCCTCACTCCTGATTTAATTTTTCAGTTTGAATAAACTCATTATTATAGTGGCTATGAGTTTTATTACCAGGTTCTTCCTCAGGCTCTACCTATTGCTTTGCGAATCTGGCAGTAAATGTTAATGTAGAAGCAATAATCTTGGCGTTCATAAGTGTTACTTTGTGACCTACATGAATAAAGATTTTCATTTTGTTTCATTACAATTTGTTACCGTAAATCGATACATACATACATATTGTCGCGCCTTTATCCCCGAAGGGGTAGGCAGAGGCATATTTAACGCCCACGTTTCACCGTATGCATTTCTGTCCCACGTAACAGGTGGTGAGACCATTGCCGTGTTGAAATGGACAGGTGCAGGCTGCATCGACCCGCTGTTGAAATTTTTTAAGCCGCCCATAAGGCCTTCAACTTGGCTTGACGACTACCATTTTATTGGCAACCGGAACCAACAGCTTAACGTGCCTTCCGAAACACGGAACTGGGGTAGGTCTAAAGGGCCGAATAGATTTAATAAAATGTGTCTATTTTAGTTGTTAAATTTAGAAGAAATTTTGAACCCGTTGCCTTTTTAGTGAGGTGGTAACAAAAAGGCTAAAAGGTCTTATGTGCTAGACACTAATTAGCACGACCAATTAAAGTCCTGGTAGTCTCGGACTGTTAATCTGAAATCGATAATGACTGCTTTAGCATTTCTATATTTAATTAAGAAAATTAGCTCTTATACTAAATTGTTATACTTATACTAAAAAGTTTTAATAATTTATATATAACATAACGCCGGAATCATAAATGTGACGAGAGAGTTCTGTTGAAAACGAATCAATGTATGGAGTTTCCGCCCTGTGATTTTAACATACCTATTTAAATATGAGTGCATACGCTATTTGTGATGAATCGAAACTATAACATATTGATGTTTGAGTAAACAATGTCCATTAATTAAATCGAGTATATAATTATTGTGTTTATACTTTGTACTGTGTATGAACAGTGTGCCCGCAAAAGGTTGGTGAATTTTCAACATAAATATTGTTCAGTAATGTTTGTGTTTATTAATAAAATATTTATGACTTTTTAGATTATCTTTATATATATGTCGGAGAATGACCCTGATATTCAACATCCTCTTCAAAGGTATCAGGTTGTGAGGGCGTCATTACGGGTTACGGCAAGTACATAACTCAATAAACTCGAAACACTTTTTTTTATTGTCACAGATTATCGATAATATAATAAAGAACATTAACAATACACGAGTAGTGGGTTCGTGGTCCAATCTAACTCTTATTTCGGTCATTATCACATTCACTTCACAAGACTTGCCCCCATCTTTTTCATAACCCTTTAAAAAACTCGACAAACGACCGTGTTCCATTCCCGCCATTCTTTAGCTAGCTGGCCCGCGACTCCACTGAGGCCGTCCTGCCTCAACTCGTGACATGTTAAAGACTATTTAATCTAAACACAAAGTATTTACACGATATAAATGTGTGATATATCTATCTTTCAGTATTAAAAAACCACTATAACTAAATTAGGAATATTACATGTTTCATTCCTCATCATGTTCTTTTTAAGTCAATTTTAGAGAGGGATTTTACACAATATTAGTAGTTGATAAATCAATACTAATTAAATGAAGATTTAACAAGATATTACTTGTGAATATTATGATATCTAAAACAAACTATTAACTTTAGTACAAATATGCTTTCGACCAATCACATTACTAGATTATTGTGTTGCCTAAGCAACTAAACCCTTCGTCCGATTTATATATTTCTTGTGTGCGTGTGTGTCACTGAACTCCTCCTAGACGGCTGGACCGATTTGAATGATTATTTTTGTATGCGTTTGGGTGGCGCCCTGGATGGTTTAGATTCAAAAATAATAGAAAAAAAAAGGTTCGAAGTATGTCACGGGCGAAGCCGGGCGGGACAGCTAGTGGCATTATAAATATCCACACCTTTTTTTATGATAAATGGTACAAATTTAATTCTGTTAGAATAAAGTTATGACCGTTTACAAACCATTTATGAACTAAATTTCACTGAAGCTACTGATGAGGGCATGAAATCTTAAGTGATTTATAATAAAATTGATAGATATTAATTTTATACCATGCTTAATTTTCTTTTTAATCTATTAGATTTGGGGACCAAATCACTTGTCCATTTTAGTTAACTGTTTTGGTCAAATCTGAATAAAATCACCAATGCTGCACTGCAATGCTGCACATAAATTTTAGAACACCTCATAATTAACTAAATTCTTACCTAGCTAAGTCTCAACTTTTATGTTTTCTCCGCACACAGTCACAACGCACTGCAGATTGCATCCATTTTGTTAATATTACATTGTGTAGCCATTTTACATTGTGGTTTAATTTCGAAAGTCCTCAAGAGATCCATTTTATGTGCAACGCTAAGAATAAAAAAGCTGTTCTTCTCTTGTGTAGATAGTCTTTAATATCACAAAATTGAATCAAACCAAATTCAATATATTACTTGCTAAATGACAACGCCCTCCTGATGGAAAACCATGGTAACATCTAGTAAATTTCCACAAGGCTATTTGACTGCGGCCCTCAAGTTGACAGCTGAATAAAGAACTCGCAAGTTGAAATAAGAGAAAATCACCGGACAGAGCCATCAACAACAGAGCGCTTGTCCATATTGTGTCTCGGGACGCCCAAGGTACGCTTTCCTAAGCTTACATCCTCCACTTTGCGTATAAAATTTAGCAAAATAAAAGAAATGAACTGACAATCTCTATAACACAAATAAACGCAAACAGAAATAATTTATTCTACAATATCATCAAATTGATGAATAAAGACTGACATTAAATAAACCAACGACTTTTATACTTCAATTTAAAACAGAAACGACGAAATCTCTAAATTACCCCATTCATGTTCTTAAAACGTCTTCAAAGAATATTGAAGATATTTGCATGTTAAAAGGTTGATTAAATTTCCTCCCTGTGGATTTAAAACATTTGTTCCGTGATGACGACACTTAGTTTGGAGTTTTTAAAATAATAATTTCAATCAACATAATCAAAATGGGCGTACAGGGGCCTACCAAGATAGCGATACCCATGTCCACTTCATCTGCAAGTGGTGTCTGACTTACGGACGAGGTTAAGGCTCAGGTACGAGATCGGGAGGTCAGACGGTACTAGTTCCCAACTACAGAACAAGTAATGTTGTTCGTTCCTTCTTGCTCGCACATTAGTACAGAGCGTGCTAGTGACATTCTTTGCTCTTTGCTCACAACGATACCAAAATGGAATACCTAAATCGCAACTTTGCGTCCGGAGCGCACGCATACGGTTAGGTCCGATAGAGGTTTTATTCCGAGTATGTTTAGATTGAGGAATGAACTTCCTGCCTGGGTTTTGGGAGTGCTGCACCTCTGGTGTTGCAAACGTCCATAGGCTACGGTGACCACTTTCCATCAGGTGGGCCGTATGCTTGTCTGCTACCTCAGAGGAATAAAAAAAAAGAACTGCTCCTGGCAGCCAATAATACCTGGGATCCCAAAAACTCTAAAATAGCAAGTATTTTGGAAGCTACTGAGCTGACGCTTAGACGAAAAAAAAAATTAACCTCTTAAGGTTGGATGTAGCCAATAATCAAATAAGCGTGGAGTCTTCGGTACATTTCGAGTGTCTCATCCTCTCAGTCCATTATAATGGTTAATTGACTTTGCTGTTTGACTGTTTGGGAGCGCTTTGTCACCCTGAAGTTTTAAACACATTTGTGAGTCCTTGAGCTACCATCTTCAAGGAAAGGTAAGAATCAATCTGTTACGAGGGACATAATGCAAATACAGTAAGGTACAGGAAACATAACAGTACGGGGGTACATTACAATTTTCGAACAAAAGGCTCAAAAGGGTCGAGTACTAGGACAGGGCCGACTCCAATAACGGGTGAGAAAACAGTCCTATGTACTTAACTACACAAAATCAAAATTTAATAAACGAAGGAAACTGCTACGTTGTGTGGGTACTAATAGGATTTGCACTAATACCACAAATTAAAAAGAAAAGCCTTAATTACTATAACCAAAAGCAATAACACTACAAATAACAATCGCTACTATTTACACTGAACACAAATACTTCGCATCTTATGTTATTCGGGTCTTTTTCGCGTAATATTTTTCTCACTTTTTCTACTTTTCTACTTTTTCTCACCTCTCGTGAGAGTTAAAAATATTACGCGAAAAAGACCCGAATAACATAAAATGCATAGTATAAGTCGTGTGAGTTTAAAAACATTATCACAAATACTTCGCTTGGTTATTTGCACTGAAACTTCGATTCGTTTCGAATCGCACTGTTCGCTTCTTCAAAGGAGACTGCGAGCTAGGCCCTTTTCCATTTGTGTTCTGGAACATTCGGGATAATTGCTCTGATGGAAGCAACGAAGCTATACTCGGGTACATTCTCTAGCATGTTCCATAAGACTCTTGTTGCTCCCCCGGTATGTACTAGGAAGATCCCGAACTATTGCTGTCTTCTTCTAATAGTGCTATCTCTATCACATTTTTCTCGAACATTCTCTGTGTAGCTGTCTTCTTCTAATAGTGTCTATCTCTGTCGAATTGCTCTGAATGTTCTGAGTGCGGCTGTCCTTTTCTAATAGTGCTGTCTCTGTCCAACAGCTGTAGAAAGTTCTGAGTGTAGTTGTCTCTTTCTAATAAAGCTATCCCTTTCGCTCTTTGTTGAAATTTCACCATACCGAAGAGGACTTCAAATGCCCATAAAGTGCCCTTAAAGCGCCTGAAAAAGTGTTTTCAGATTATAATGGCATATGATAGCAGGTGGTCTGAAGCAAACTGAAAAGGACGGCAACAGGGGTGAATTTCTGATAATTTTGTATGTAATAGAGCCTCCTTGTAAACAACTTTTCAGTCTGCTTTTAAACACAGAAAATGACGTTTAAGTTGTTCACTAGTCCATCGGCGTAACAATACGGTACAATAGCAACCAACAAAATTTCCCTACTATTTTAGTATTCCAGTCAACGGTAACACTTGCAAGTACCGTATAAAATGTATCCAATTCTGAGCAAAGGTTCAAGGGACGACACTTACAGGTATACATTCAAAACTTTCTCTTAAAACTTTCTCAGAAATCGTTCAAAAATTTATAAATGTCTTTCAAACGTCTTTATATCTAGAATAATATCTATAAAAACCATTTCGGTCGGTGCTCTTAAAGTGATACTGATTTTAAAACGTGAAATATTGCTAAGATGTTTTGGCTATCACTAAATTTTAGGGCGTATTAATAATTTTGCCCTTCAAACTGTAAGTGGTGTTCAATTTCTTTCAAGAACTCCAAGAGAAGCATATTACTCTTTGATGAAATTAATATTCAGCTGGCGCATAAGAAGCTCCAAGAGTCTCTCGTGCGTTTGAAATAGAATGCTGTACATATTTTAATAGATGTGATTGCATGTCTCTCATTTTTATTTAGTTTTTTTTTTGTAAATGCCAGTTGTGTCGATGTCGATCTTTAAATGACTATTAGAATTTCATAATTATCATATTTATTTCTTAAAATATTCTTATAACTCGGTTTCTTTTGGAAATTATTTCATAACATGAAGTAAAGTAACCTTGATCCGTTCCTATTAACCTCTCGAATGTCATAATATGTACAAATTACCCATAGTTAAAATTTAAAGACATTCGAGGGGTTAATGTGCCATATGAATGCCATATCTATATTTTTATATATTTAGAAGGCAAAATCACTCACTACCTCATTGATCATGAAATCTCTGACACTACCGGAGCTATAAAGCCCAAACTTAACATGGGGGTTCCTTTTAATGCGTAGGTGTCCCCTAAGAATGGATTTGGCGAAATTCTACCCCTAAGGAAATGAATAAGCGATAAACGGTTTTCAAATTGGAAACATGAATTTACCTACATCTGTTTCTGGTTATTATTAAATGGGCACGTGCTTACGGTTTCGCAAAATTTTACCTATTATAAAACAGAGGTTGTACTAACTGACTCATTGATCACGAAATCTATCTATTAAACCTATAGATAAAGGTATTGTGGATCCTGTAGAGTCAGACCATCGTGGCCAATGGATAAAGTTTCCTAAAAGTAGTAACAAAGCCTGCAAAAAACAAATTAAATATGTACCAATTAACCAAAGTCGTTTGAATAATTTTAAAGAAAATGTATTAAAGAGATTATACCTTATCTACTTAACGTCACTTGTGTAGACCAGTCATATAAACACTTATTTAATTTGATTAATGATGAGTTTGACAAAGTTTTTACCTCAAAAACACTACAGATTGGTGGTCGTCCTGTTTTCAGTGACTGGGCAAAACCAGGTATCTTTAAAAGTAGAAATAAATTATTTGAATTATATTCAGAAAAATCATATAATTTTAGGCAAACCTTTCAGGAATGTGTTAAAAATTATTCAAAGATATTTAAACAAACGTGTTATCTTGCTAAGACAAACTTCATTAAAAATAAAATTTCTAATTGTGTGAATAAAATAAAAATGCCTTGGAACATCATTAACTCTGAATGCGGTAGATCTTTGGTGACTGAAAGGGATTTCCACTTAAAAGTAAATGGTTACCATGTTACAAGGGACCTGGAAGTGGCGACGGAGTTTGAACATTTTTTCAAAAATGTACCTATATTGGCAACAAAATCTCTTCAAGCGTCTTCCAGTTCCGCTGAACAATTAGAAGAATCTGTTCTTTGTTGCAGGGATGCATTTGTATTCACAGATATTTGCGCTCAGGACATTGTAAAGATATTGTAAAGGTAAATGTCTCGACCTTCTGTCTTCATATTTGAACAATAGAATACAAAGGGTCGATATTAATGGTACACGTTCTGTAGGATCCATGGTTACAATGGGTGTGCCACAAGGCTCGATACTTGGGCCATTCTTGTTTCCCATTTATATTAATGATTTACCATTTTATGTAGGGGACAAGAAAAGGATTGTTTTGTTTGCAGATGATACCTCATTGATTTTTAAAATTAGAAGACAATTAGATAATTATGACGATGTAAACAATGCAATCACGAGAGTAGTTCATTGGTTCAGCTCAAATAATCTTTGCCTAAATGATATGTATGATTTATTATAGAATGACCTAACTGTGATAAATAATGTCCAAAATTTTTACCTATTTCATCGCAATAGACTATGGTCTTTGCATCACTTTTTATTTGCAACTTTTCTATTGTAGATGCCTCGCAATTACTACTTGAACTTAATATAATATTATCCACACTGCACACAGTTTTAATTGGTGAAAATTCATCATTGCATCTAATTCTTTCACAACTCAAGGGTGAGTAGGGAACATGGCCTGCGGATATCAACTGGTCATTTTGACAATGACATGAATTTACTAATTTACCTATGGCTAACACCTGTTCCCTACTCTGTTTCTCTGCTGTTTCATATTTATATGAAATTGATTTCAAAGAGTCTTGAAGTCGGTCAATCTGACATTGAAGGGCCTGTGTATCAGTTTTTTTTTTGTTGTGCAACATTATCAAGTTCTAACATATACATATTTACCTGGTCAATCAGTTGCAATCTCTGTCTATTAAGTGGCATGCTATTTATAAAAAACTTGTATTTATGTATCATTTTTTTTAGATTTAGTAATAAACTTTTTAATTTTTAAATATTTTTTTAACTTATTCTTACTACACTTAATAATTTTAATGATTTAGAACAGCCCCCGGTTTCATCATCAGAAGTGAGGTCTATGACAATGGAAGGGTGAGTTGTAGCAGTATCTAAGCTTGTAGCCATCAGTTCATCGAACAAACTCTGATTAGATTGAAGACAGAACGAGCGTTTCGTGCAATGCTGTATTGACGAGAAAGTGAGTTATGGTGGAGGATCATGGACAGTCTGGGGAGGAATCTCTATGGAAGGCAAAACTGAGCTAGAGGTAGTGACGGGACCACGACTGCCACCCCTAGATGGCAATAGATACATTCGCCAATGTTTAGAGAACCACATGATACCATATGCTGGATTTATTGGCCAAGATTTCGTTTTAATGCATGATAATGCAAGGGCCCATACTGCGGGAATCGTCAGGGAGTACTTAAGTGACATTGGTATCACTGTTATGAGATGGCCAGCGCGAAGTCCTGATATGAATCCTATAGAGCATCTATGGGATGAGCTGGAGAGGCGTGTTCTAGCTTATCATCCTGCACCGCAAACCATGCAGGAGCTCAAAAATGTAATTTTGGAAGAATAGGAGGACATGCCTCAACATGTCATAACGACATTGATTAATTCTATGCCGAACCGTATAAGAGCTGTCATAAATACACTGGGAGGCAATACAAGTTACTAAATAAACATTTCTTTTCATGTAAAACGTATCTTTATTTAAAAATTGATTAGATTTTTTTCCTTGAAAAAAGCAAATATGGACTTGTTTCAACGTAACTCGACTTTTTTAATAAACTGTATTTCAAATTTAGAACAGTGGCACTC
Source organism: Thumatha senex (assembly GCA_948477245.1). Lineage (NCBI taxonomy): Eukaryota > Metazoa > Arthropoda > Insecta > Lepidoptera > Erebidae > Thumatha > Thumatha senex. The sequence continues at coordinate 1,495,209 of OX419731.1, forward strand.
TAAATGAATGATGAGTATACCAGCTCCAAAACTGCATCAAAACATTTTCCTTCTACATACATCTTTTATAATTAACAGTACTCCAAACCAAAAAAATCAAGGTGGCTCGATTTAGGTGTCCGGGACTGAACACTTTATGACATTGTTTGCTGATGACAGCACTATTCTATTTATTCATAACGACTATAGTAGTTTGGAATCTGAGATTGTTAAAACTTTGACATCTATTGAAAACTGGTTGACATTCAATAATCTCAAAATTAATTTATATAAGACACACCTTATGGACTTCAAACAAAGACTGACCAATAGAGTACTAGGAATAAAGTATTTAGATACAACATTGACTAAAATTAATTCAACACGCTTTCTCGGACTAACTATTGATGACCAACTGACCTGGAAACTACACATTGACAATGTATGTAAAACTTTATATAAGTTTTCGTTTGCTCTATATAAATTATCTCGGATAGCAAATCGATCGACAGCTATTACTGCATACTACGGCCACGTGGACTCTACTCTCAGATATGGGATAATATTTTGGGACATCTCAACAGAATTAAAAGTACTTTACAGAAACAAATTACGAGTACTTATTGCCCAAAAACGTTGTGCCCGATCTATTTTAGGTTTAAAAAAAAGAGAATCGTGGAGAGGTAAGTTCAGCAGTATTTGTTAAAAAGAATCTCCACTTGTTTTCTGTAAAACCATCTGGTACTAGACGTTAGGGTAATTTAGAACATGTGCCATGTAGAACGCAATTACTACGTGGAAGTTTATTTTGTATGGCACCAATAATATATAACAAAATACCTCCAACTATCCGATCAAAAAGCATGACGTTATTCAAAAGGAAGCTGATTGTGATTCTAGTAAACAAGGCTTACTATTCTATAGACGAATTTCTAAATGATAGACATTATTATGAAAAGTTGAATTTGAATAATGCTGTACCTACTCGATATTTTTAATAATATTATATTACTTAAGTTATTGATTAATATTATTATAATTTAGTTTTTTTTAATTTGTACACCATATTGTGTGGTAGGACATAGCGTACTAATAACATAGATTTAAGACCTGTAAACTAACCTATGCTCTACAAATAAATAAATTGGATTGAATTCTTACCTCGCGAGATTTATGGATTGAAACCGATTTTGATTTTCATTTTCGACTCGACTTATGTTATCTAAGCATTTTTCTTTTGATACCGTCTGTACTACCGTTGATTTAACAAAAAAAATATAAATGGATTACTCACAACCTTTATATATATAATTCTACTGTACGTGTCTTTGAACTACTCTTAAACGACTGGACCGATTTGAATAAATTTTTGTTGTATGCCTTTTGGTGGCGTCTTGGATGGTTTAGATTAACAAATCAAAGAAAAAAGTCATCCAATGTCTGTCGGATCCACTAGTTTGTTATAAAATGGTTATAAAATATTTAAATGTGTACGTGTGTTTCTTTATGTCCTTTAGTTAAATATATTCTTTGTTATAAAATATTTATAGCTATCTTTTGCTTCTTTCTAATATAGAAGTAAAAAAAAAAAAAGTCAGCTGATTTCTGATTTCTGTTCCCGGTTGTTTAAGTGTAGTGCAGTACTTTTATCCAGGACGTACTGTAACCACTGGAACTTGTTACTTAACTATATTCTGGATGCTCTGTAAACGATCACTGCGTTGAGCAACTTTCGCCATGGCTGGTTAGGTTTAAAGAATTTATTCTCAAAAAAGACAAGAAGTCACTTACATGAGAACATAAATGAAACAGTAATATACAATTCGGTAACCAAAATTCAAAGAATATACATACACATTTGGCGTTTCAATACTCTAGTAGTTAAAAGTTTAGTCTATCTAATTAACTTAAATATATATGGAGATCCCCGCGCCGGATCGTGGTTGGTGCAAAGGCTGGCAAAAAAATTGCCATCCAAAGAGGTAATGCGACCAGTGTGATGGGCACTTTTGCACCAGGCACGGTTGGGCTCTTCGAATAAAAATTGACAGAGGTATGAGTAATACTGTTTTTGTGATTATATGTTTAATAAAAAAAACTTACAAATTAAATAATATAAATCTATAAATAATTAACTTAGTATATAATAAAATTAGTAGTGGGCATTATAAACATCCAATATTCCAGTACAATATATATATGGAAATCATTTTTCAGTTAACTAAATTCGTCTGTACCTCCCAGCTAATACTCGGCAGATAATTCGATTTGAAACGGAAAAAATAAATTTAAATATCAGATATCAATAGCTGCGAGCCAGCTCGTACGATTTTGTTACTCGATATTATTCATCCAGGATTTGATATTTATAAAAAAAATCTAAATTCTCGTTTCATTACTTGCACCGATCTACCAACGTGTTTCTCTCTTATTATACATATTAATATACCTCAGATTCTTTATGCAGGGCAACGTATATCGTCAGGTCGTGAACTTAGTAGCTACCGGTAATATCTGATAATCTTCAAACCTTACTGGCGATATGATATCAACGTGTTTTTAATCGAGCAGACAGAAGATCGACGTCATTCCTCTGTTACAATTAGTAGAGGTTATCCTTGACCGTTGTGCGTTAGGATTGACGAATCGAGGGTGTGTGGTGGGATCCTCCTCCCCACGCACACTTTATTATCGTTCTACGAGCAGACAGAGGTATTTGGTTATTAAAAAATGGATTACTTTTATTGTTTATACCATAAAGTGAACAAAATTCACGGGGTCGATAAATGCTATATCTTGCTATATACAGATATAGCATTTATCGACCCCGTGAATTTGACGCTACAAACCTTTAATGCCGAGATAGTTAATAGCTTTATTTGACTTTATCGTTTGTTTGGACAAGTCCAACGAATGAGTGAGGAACGATTGATGAAGCATATATATTGTGCGAAAGTAGAAGGTAGTAGGCGTTAGAGTAGACCGAGGCATAATAAGATGACATAGCTCAAAACGGAAAGGTCAAATGACTCGAATATCCAGACGTGCATGAATTAATGAATCTGCAGAGAGCACTAAGAAGTACGCATTGATCGCGAAGCCTGGCGATATGGCCTCTGTCTACTCTGTCAGGAACATAGTATAAGGAAAGCTAAGTTTAAATTAAGATAATAGATAATACGCCATTACAAATATTTTATGCAACGCAAACTGTGACTGGCAGTTGTTCGTCTGTAATCCATTCAAATCAATGATTGAAACGCTTTCAATATATTCAGCATCAAAACTTTAGAACGCATCAAAATGATGATATTGCAGAGGATCATATTCATGTGCTATGAGTGTAATTTCTATTTTGACTCCAGTTTCTAAACCCATCTTTATCCTAACGTTATTATCGGTTGCATCCATAATTTTTGAACTTTCAGTTAGCGGTTAGTTTAAGTTACTAATCACTATTTCTCTTTTTTTACAGGTCCTTAGAATCATTGATACCGATTGGCCTACTACAGCTTCAAGCTATGATATAGCTAAGACCTATCTACTAAACCTAAGAAATTGAATTGGAGAAGTTCAACAAAAGCTTAACATATATAAAAAATAAATAAATATCCATCACGCCTTATCCCCGAAGGGGTGGCAGAGGCATATTATATGCCCACTTTTCACCGTGTGGATTCCTGTCCCACGTAATAGGTGGTGAGCCCATTGCCGTGTTGAAATAGACAGACGCAGGTTGTGGCTACCTGCTGTTGAAATTTTTAAGCCGCCTATAAGGCCTTCAACCAGGCTTAACGACTGCCATTTTACTGGCAACCGGGACCAACGGCTTAACGTGCCTTCCGAAGCACGGAAACGCTCGCAAATGTAAATGCCACAAAGTGGTCACCCATCCGAGTACCAGCCATAGTGAAAGTTGCGTAACTCAGTGATCGTTTACAGAACACTGAGACCGCGGGGCCACGAGCGCTTCTATATAAAAGGTATAAAGCAAATACAGCATAAAGCATAATTTTCTTATTAACTAACTGACTTAATTAATTATTCTTTTACAATAATTCTTATTAACACTGTATCCCTGAATTAATTAATTATTAAATATTCATTCCATTGTTTCCGTGCTTCGGAAGGCACATTTAGCCGTCGGTCCGGTTGAAGTTGAAGGCCTTATGGGCGCCTTGAAAATGTTCAACAGCAGGTAGCAACCTGCGTCTGTCTATTTCAACATGGCAATGGACTCACAACATATTCTTTGAAACAGGAATACACACAGTGAAAAGTGGGCGAATAATATGCCTCTGCTACCCCTTCGGGGATAAAGCATAATTGATAGACATTGAATCCAATTTTTCAATGACTAGAGTAGTAAAGCTGGTATGTCATAAACGTAAGCAGAACTGAGCACTGGAAATTCTGGGAAATTTTGTAAATATTCGTTCATTGTTCGTCCACAACACGTGGGAATTTCACAGTCCAATACATGTCACTATCCGCCAACTTCATTTCAACGAACAGGGACGACGAATGCGGCACTTCATTGTGATTGACTTTGATGAAGTGTTCATTTTGATTTTGCTCCCCGACAAGCTAGGCAAAGGTTCAGCTGCTTTTAGCGTTCTCGGTACGCAGGATCTGTCATCGATCAATCAAATTAGCCTATTACATTTCAGTGCTATATAGAGGCCTTTCCAAATTTCATTTTGGGATAGTAATAGACTTAACAGTATTACACTGGGACAGAGTTTTGTTTCGAGTCTCCGCCAAGGAGGGCTGTCTTGGCCTTAAGGACTTCGGTAGGTCTCCATAGCTCCTTGCGTCGATAAGCAGGGTACCGTATTCATATCAACACAGTATCCAACCGGCAATGAAGACTAAGTCGTCACTTGTAGCGGTATCCTTTTTAACCGATTGATTTCATGGTTGAGTTTTTGTTTTTAAATACTATTTATTTGAAATCAAGTACGAAACTTAGAACTCAAAGTATTTACAAGTTTTTATAGGCGAGTTAGGAACACCTTTAAAAAAAACATTAGAAGAATGTACTCTAAGGTTTTGTAACATATTGTTATTTACAACAGTACAACAGTAAGTAGTTACTTAAGTGTTGCATTTACTGAATGCGAACTTAGTTATAAGGAACATACAATAATGTACATACAGTATGAAAATTGTGCAAAGCACCACGAACATACACCACCAATATTTAGTCATCAATATATTAAAGAACTTTACTAAACAGATATAACACACAAAAGTTAAATATTATACACCATTGTAAAACAAAGAAACAAAAATAAATATAAGAGGAAATACTGCTGGCATTTTTTAAATGAAAATTACAAAACGTTTCTCAATACTCAAGAAACACTCGAGTGTAGTATTATAAGACGAAAACTAGTCTCAAGTGTTTCTTGAGTATTGAGAAACGTTCTGTAATACGGCCCTTAGTGGGTAGTTTCTGGGTCCACAACAGCCGACACAGCTAGACCGGCCATGTAGTCGCGCTCTGACGTCACCTATTGGTGAACGCAGTGGTAAGTTCATGCGACTGCTATGACGTGGTCTTCAGTTTAAATCCCAGGTCAGAACATTTCTGTCAACATGTAAGTTTACATGATTCGCAAATATTTCTTTCGGAGTTTAGTTGTTTTAATCTATAATACGTATGTATTTAGAAAAGTAAGTAAGTTTATCAGTGGTCCGGATTCTATAAATTTATATTACCTTAGTTTGGGGTAGTAGTCCAAAAATAAATTTATTATATTATAGCTATTGAAAAATATTTTATATTATAGAAATTGAAAAGTAGCTTATGTGTTATTATGATGTATAAGCTATATTATTGTAAAGTTTCATTAAAATCCATTCAGTAGTTTTTACGTGAAAGAGTAACAAATATCCATACAAACTTTCACGTTCATAATATTACTAAGATTAATTCTCTTGCCGTATTTCTTTAAAAGTAATCTACACTAATTTTTAAAATTAAAGAGTTTGTTAGTTTGGTTGAACGCGCTTATCTAAGTAACTACGATTTGAAAAATTCTTGGAAAACTTTAGGCTATATATCATCACGCTACTACCCCGGAAAGTGGAGCAGTAACCATAAATGTCAACAAATCGGTCAAATTTTCATACGTTATTGTAAAAGTAATAAACGATGGGATTAAATGGGTGCGACGGCGATTCAAAATAAGTCACGGGCGAAGCCACGGGGATCATCTAGTGTAATTAAATATATGGTTTAAAAATAATGAATTTAAAAAAAAACAAGATATTGTTTCAATATTTTGCAAAATACAAATTTACGAAAATCTAATTAAGGGTGCGAATGCTTTTGCTAATTTAAGTAGTTAATTATTTTTTACTACTACATATGTATATTATGCACAAGGTGTGTGTAGACTAGTATACTAAATAGCTTGAACCAGAACTTATTTAATTTATACCACCGCGGTGGCAGACAAGCGCACGGCCTACCTGGGGCCCGAGTCTGCTATTTTAATCGTGTCGAAATAGAATCGAAATGGTCGCTCAATAGAAAGCAACCGGTACAATTTTGACAGTTTTTCGTAGTCTACTATTACAATTGTACTCCAATAGACTTCGATCGGTCAGCTGATACAATTCTACTAACACGTACCGCGCCAGTGACCGCTAGTCAGTTGCATTTATAATAATCTACTAACATTTTGACAGTTAAAAACAGCGATTCTAGTTCTATTCTACGGCTTGTCAATAGTAGACTCAGTCCCCTGATAGTTGGTGGACGATTGCAACACCAGAGGTGCTATATTCAAACTGATCACCCTATAGTTACCTGTTTCTCACCTTCCATCACTCAAAATTGGACCGCTTTAAATTGAAATATCTCTAACCAGTGTATTTCATTACAAACTTGTTTAATAGTACTGGCACATAAAATTAATTCAGTATTTTATACGTCCCTAAATACGCTACGAATGAATAAAGTCCAAACTTAATAAAATCTCTAGAAGTACGGATGTTTATCTACAAACTTTCTGTACGTAGCTTTGAGAAATTAAATTAAATATTATAGATATTATGAATCAGCGTGTTACTGTGCTTTAAATATGAGATCTAAGGAAATTTATAATTAAAAACTGGTTGAGCGGGCGAGATAAATAAATTCGAAGTGGACTGTATTTGCGGGGAAAGACAAAAATGAAATTTACACGCGGTTGTCGACGAAAAAGAAATGGAAACCGGCGCAACCAAAAATGTACGAAGTTTATAGTTATAAACTTATGTAGGTTAGTATATTTTTTATTGTATACGCTTTTACAACAAGCTTCCCTGTGACCTGAGAAATTTTCCTTTAAATAAATTTAAAAAGTTTATTAAAAACAAGCTTTGTGAAAAAGGTTTTTACTCCGTTACAGACTATTTGCAGGACAGGGACGCCTGGAAATGATCTGCTGGCAAAGTGAAATAATATTAAATTGTAAATAGGCCATCAAAAAAAAAGCCTTCCTAAGTTTCTTGCCGGTTCTTCTCAGGTGGGCCGCGTTCCGAACCGGTGGTCGCTTTAAATATTTTAAATAGTGTATGACATTTTGTAAGCGCCGTTAAAATGGTCTATGCAAAATAAAGATATTTTTATTTTATTTTTTTATTTTATTCTTTGACAAAGAAATTTGCAAGTTTTACGAATAAACATATATAACATCACATTCCATCGGGATTGGCAGAAACTATAGCTTTCCACTTGCTACGATTCTGGCATACAACTTTCGCTTCTTCAACTTCCTTAAGTATTTTTACGCTGAGGTCAATCTCAACTAGTTTGCCTTTTCACTCCCGCATCATAAATCTGTTTTGTCAGTCTCTTTCTATCTATCCTCTCCACATGGTCGAACCTCTAGTTTTAAATAGTTATGTAATAACACTAATTATTAATGCATTTTTTGGTAGTACGGTACAAAAATATTCGTATAGGTACTTGTCTTTTATAAAAATTAAAAAGTGTGTTACTAACACAATAAATGCATTTAAAGTTACAAATTATTAACTTTACTACAGTGTCTGAACCACAAAAGCAGACCATTACTCAACAAAGAGCCGTAACTGGTAAATCAAGGGCATTAAAAAATGTATAAAATGGCATTTTGGGCTGCGGACAGAGGAAAGGCGCGTAAATTAGTCTTCAATATCCATTTCATTGGCGCAAGAGGACCAGGGGAGGTGGATGATAGATCGTCGGGTCACGCTCTGTCCCTCCTCCTACCATTTGCAAATTGTCAAAATGAAGAAAGGTACTGCCATAAAATACGTTTCGAATAACTTATCTTTTCTTTCAATGTATGTAATTTCAAATACCTTTAAAATGAAATAAGATATGGTTGTGTACACCTTTAGGAACTATTCTATATACACTATAGAATAGTTCCTAAAGGTGTTGCGGGGGTGATTATTTAGATATGGTAATAAAAGTAGATCTCCCGAATCACCTTCGCAACAGTTTTCATGATATTACTGCTATGATAGTAATCTACACAAGGTGCAGCGGTATGTACTTTGTAGCCACGCCTCGACCAGATAAATTAACTTAGAAGAAAAGATGCGTGAAAATTATTATAGCCTGAGATACTCAAATTTCAGAGGTAAGAAAAAAGTATTTCGCTCATTTCTTTCGCTCAAACGTCTCCAGAAATTGCGCAATCCCTGTCACTCCCCATTTTAGACTACGCTGATGTCTTCTATCTCGATGCAAAGAACGAATATCATAATATACTCGAACGTTTGCAAAACCTGGGTATCCGCTTCATCTACGGTCTTCGGAAGTTTGACCATATCTCCGAATTTAGAGCGAGATGAAGGTGACTACCTATAAGGCAGCGTCGAGATTCCCATATCCTTTTCCTTTGCCTTGTCCAGTAACTTTTGAGTTTATTCATTGTTAACCAAAATACAAACTCAGTCAATAGATAAATTTTTAATGCATTTATTTTGCTAATTTTTACATAAATTTTTAATTAAGTGGAAAAAGACAAATCGATTCGAGATGGGGATTTAACCCGTTACCTTTGACTAACCAGGGCAATGTTCTAGCCACCGGCACCGTAACTACCCCAACCGTATCGAACCAAGTTGAAATTCTCCACCATAATCGGCATTTTAAGAGTATGACCAGAGCCATCTATCGAGCTAATGAACAACTCGATACCAATGAACAGTGTTACAACCATTTTAAACATTGATGCAATGGACTCCACTCCGTCCATAGATAAATTGTTCATTAGCTCGATAGATTTTGTAACGTTAGGGTGGGTTGGTGGTAGACCAACTACCCCTAGTCAACAAGTTAAGGAAAATTAGGTAGGTGACAGCTTGAGAGATAAATTAAGCGATAAGACAATTTAAATACAACAGTATGTATATTAGAATTTTACTAAAACTAGTTAGGTACATTCAGGGCCGGGTTCAATAAAATGGTTCCGAAAATATTAGGTTAAAGAACACTCTTGGAAGTCCCTCCGAGTGCCCGAGATGGAGGGAAGACTTAACTTGAAGTAGAAGGCCGCGGCGTAGGCGCTGCGCAGGTGCTGCCAGACACGACGGCGGGAGAAAACAGGAAGAGAGGGTAATGACGTAGACGAGACCCCGGATCAGTGTAAGTGGAGAGCGTGGCAAAATAAAGACTACCCAATTTTGTTACGTGGTTTTTAACAATTTTCTCCATCCAAAGGTTGCCTGTAAGAGATTGCCCTTTTAGCGATCAGGCCGCCCTCTGAACATTTATAAAATGGTTCTCTCTTAGTACGATTATTTATTATAATTGTGTGCAATAAAGTTTATTCTATTCTATTCTATTCTAAATATGGTGAAGAATTTCAACTTGGTTCGATACGGTTCGGGTAGTTCAGGTGGCTGAACATTGCCCTGGTTAGGGAAAGGTCACGGGTTCAATCCCCGCCTCGATTCGAATTGTCTTTTTCCACTTTATTAAAAACTTATGTGAAATTTAGCTAAATCATAGCTTATACGCTCGCAAGGAAATCAATACTTACAGGGTACTTTACTTGAACTCATAATCTTGAAATTTGGAACGAATTATAGCACAGATTTCCAAAATAAAAGTTTAGTGGGTACCATTTGTGTTAGCTATTTAAAGTCCCATGTGTTCTAATTACTTTGGCTGTGACCTGCAGATTACCTGAGCAAAATTATACTTCATTATATATTTTAATTATTACTTGTACTAGCAGACAGATATAAGTTAGTTCCACGATCCAAATCCAGATAAGGCTCGAAAGCATCACTGAGAATACTCAAAGTTAAGGAGAAGATATAAAAAGTCTAATTAATATACAGCAAAAAAAATATACATCTGCCTTATTATTGGCTGATCCTTTACGCAATACCTCTTTCGCTTTTTTCACGGATCATTCTTTCTGGTAAATTTAGACAGCTCATAAAATGCAAATCGATTCGTCCGCACCTCGTGAGCGGTAATGGGATTTTTATGAACAATCCCTTTTACATTATAAACAAAAACAAATGATACTATTTTGTCAGTAATCCCTTCTATAGTTACCGCAAAAAATAATATTAATGAAATTTGAACAAATTAAGATTCAGAGAAACAGTCAATCTTTATATTTTTTTCTAAGAACCAATTTATATTATATTAGTTGATGCCCGTGTGGTTAAATTTTCATGATTCCGTTTTTTACGTGTTCTTGTTTCCGGTATATCCCGGTTACGTTTATTGCCCGTTGTCCACCTGCGTAGTCCACCCAGTTCTTCATGACTTTCCATCAGGCGGGCGGCGACTTTCTGCGAGCAACATATAAATATAATACTATGTCCTATTCTAATTCACCTATCTATACAAATATTATAAAGCTGAAGTTTGTTTGTTTGGTTGAACGCACTAATCTCAGAAACTACTGGTCGCATGTCAAAAATTATTTTTGTGTTAAACAGCCCATTTATCGAGGAAGGCTATATGCTACCACGCTACTATCCTATAGAGCGGAGCAGTGGTTATAAAAGTTGACAAATCGGTCCAATTTTAATGCATTATTGTAGAATTTATAAGCGACAGGATTAAATAGGTACGACGGGAGTTCGAACTATGCCACGGGTGAAGCCGTGGGGACCATCTAGTGAGTTATATTACCTTAAACTTTTCATTCTGTAGCTTTTGTGTTAAAGAGTAACAAACTTCAAATAAATAAATATCCATCACGCCTTATCCCCGAAGGGGTGGCAGAGGCATATTATATGCCCACTTTTCACTGTGTGGATTCCTGTCCCACGTAGTAGGTGGTGAGCCCATTGCCGTGTTAAAATAGGCAGACGCAGGTTGTGGCTACCAGCTGTTGAAATTTTTAAGCCACCCATAAGGCCTTCAACCAGGCTTAAAGACTGCCATTTTACTGGCAACCGGGACCAACGGCTTAACGTGCCTTCCGAAGCAACGAAACGGTCGCAAATGTAAATGCCACAAAGTGGTCACCCATCCGAGGACCAGCCATAGTGAAAGTTGCGTAACTCAGTGATCGTTTACAGAACACTGAGACCGCGGGGCCACGAGCGCTTCATTCATATATCTTCTGACATATGATGTTAATTCATTAAGTTGATTATTATTATTTATCTATAACGCCTTATGCCCGAAGCGGTGGCAGAGTCATACATATTGTATGCCCACGTTTCGCCGAGCGCTTCTAACAAACTTCACCTTTAAAATATAAGGATTCTACCTACCAACTAACCGATTGTCAAAGATACGACAGTAGATATTTATATCAAGATTGAATTTACAAAAATGTTGACATTTACGAGTACAACCCACATTATGAGATAGACGAGAAAAATATCAGCATTAACACTTTTTCACGTGTAGAGGGTTTTTCATCATGGCACAGCAATGGGCTTACCACCTGTTACATCGGATAAAAAATGCATATGGTGAATTGTGGGTGTATGCCTTTGCCTACCCCTTTGGAGATAAAATCGTGACAATATGTGTGTATGTATGTAGAGGGTTACGCAAGATTATATTTTTTCGTTTTTTAGTACTTAAGTACTCTGGGTTAGAGTGAGACATAGCATAATATTAGTGTTGGCACTAGCTTATCGTGTGACCTTTACGTCGAAGGAACAAAATTCCAGCTGCGTTATCAGAATCATACAGAACCAGTTGTATTTCACCTTAGAACACATTTTTCAAAATAACTAGATCAATATTGAATTTAGTTATTTTACAATAAATACTTATTATAATTAACAAGTATATACTATGTTTTCCGTTTTTTCTTAATTAAATATAGCTAGCATACTAATTGTCGCTTGGTCGCTTTAAATATTTTAAATAGTGTATGACATTTTGTAAGCGCCGTTAAAATGGTCTATGCAAAATAAAGATTAAAAAAAAAAAAAAAAAAATAATAATTATTAATTAAAAAAAAAATTGCTTTTTCCAATGTTTTTCAAAGAACTAGAACTGAACTAGATAAAGGAATAGAACTGAGGTTTATCCAATTGAATTTCATATATAAATAAAAATATCCATCACGCCTTATCCCCGAAGGGGTGGCAGAGGCATATTATATGCCCACTTTTCACCGTGTGGATTCCTGTCCCACGTAATAGGTGGTGAGCCCATTGCCGTGTTGAAATAGACAGACGCAGGTTGTGGCTACCTGCTGTTGAAATTTTTTAAGCCGCCTATAAGGCCTTCAACCAGGCTTAACGACTGCCATTTTACTGGCAACCGGGACCAACGGCTTAACGTGCCTTCCGAAGCACAGAAACGCTCGCAAATGTAAATGCCACAAAGTAGTCACCCATCCGACGACCAGCCATAGTGAAAGTTGCGTACCTCAGTGATCGTTTACAGAACACTGAGACCGCGGGGCCACGAGTGCTTCATTCATATATCTTCTGACATATGATGTTAATTCATTAAGTTGATTATTATTATTTATCTATAACGCCTTATGCCCGAAGCGGTGGCAGAGTCATACATATTGTATGCCCACGTTTCACCATGTGTATTCCTGTCCCACGTAATAGGTGGTGAGCCCATTGCCGTGTTGAAATAGACAGACGCAGGTTGTGGCTACCTGCTGTTGAGATTTTTCAAGCCGCCCATAAGGCCTTCAACTTGACATAACGACTGCCAAGTTGATAATTATAAAATATTACAAAATACTTCAAATGCCTACCAAAAAACATCTTTATACGTCGTATTGTGAAAAATTGCTATTGCCAATACCATCGCTAAATTGACATACATTTAAATCACCGCATTGATGCGCAAACTTTTTTTGTATCGATAGCTTACAAGTGTGATTTGCATTATTTATGTACAGATACAAAATTCTGCGAATATTTTAGCTGAGAGAGATACAAAAATATGTTATATATTTGAGATTTGTTACAGAATTCAACGCTACAATTTACTAAAGAGGAGAAGTTCTATTTATAAATACCTTAAAAACCAAAACCTTTAATAATCAATCAATTGAACTAGGCCATAACCGTCTAACGCTTGATAAAACACGACTCACGAGTATTTGATAGGGAGCTGAAAAGGGGTATACCCTTTCATAGCTTTCTAGCATTCTATAGGATCATTTTGGGAAAAGTTAGAGCTCATAATTTTTTAAATAGAGATGTATCACAAGTTAATGTGTATTAAGGGACATTTCCATGTAGTTGTCGAGATTGTATATCTGGGAATCACCCTGCACATCTATAGTTACTTATAATAAACCGGTTCGATTCCCGGGTCCGAACATGAGGTGGAATGTATTTAGAAATAAGGTTCATATTTGGCTTGCGAAAGTATGACCATGTTTCCGAATTTCGTCAAAAACTTGAGTAGTTACCATTACGACTTCGCCGGGATGCTCATATATTATCCTTTCATTACTTTATAATGTAACGTTTAACCCTTCAGCACCTTTTTATCTTAAAAGGAACGATTCAAGTTCCTACATGATTCGCACACTAGATGCTTGAGATCATCGGAAAATTTGACACTGAAAATACCTTTGCATTCCACATCATTCTTCGATTTTTCCTTTACTGTACAGGCAGCACGTCTATGGAATGCATTACCAGTAGAAATTAGACGCGCTCAAACACTGTCTAATTTTAAGTCTACAGTGAAAGATCATTTTTTAAATCTCAACAAGTAATGTTATTTAGAACTGACATCTAATCTAATTATATATTAAATCCTATTTTAATGTATATGATTGTGAGATTAATCAAGTCTCGAGAAGACTCAGAACTTCTGCAGAGCGACATCAATAGACTTATTCAGTGGTGCACCAATAATGGCATGCACCTTAATTCTAAAAAATGCTACCATCTTAAATTTACACGGAAAATTAACCTAACTTTATATGATTACCACATAAAAGATGACAAAATAAATGAAGTAAACCATATTCGGGATTTAGGTGTGATATACGATGCACAGTTGACGTTTGTACCTCATTTAGATAACATTATTAAAAATGCGTCTAGATTATCGGGTTTTGTATTAAGAAATTGTAAATCTTTTAGGAACAATTAAACTAAAATCTTACTATTTAATAACCTTGTTCGCAGTATACTAGAATACTGTAGTGTAGTCTGGCGGCCGCACTATGCCACTCACTCATTGCGCATTGAACGAATACAAAAACGCTTTGTTTGGCATTTAGCTTATTCGAATGGCGTGGCTAAGAAAATATCTTCGTACAGAAGTCGCCTCAAATATTTCCGCTTAATGTCTCTGACTAGTCGTAGACTTCTGAATGATGCTGTGTTTGCCAGCAAGGTCTTTGCGTCAAGGTTGGACTGTTCGCAAGTTCTGGGTCTAATAAAGCTGCGAGTGCCGGCTAGTATCCCGCGTTACTCAATTACACCACTTGTACCACCTCTAAAGCGAACTGTTTTGGGTGCCAATTCGCCATGTTCGAGGCTGTGCAAGATAATTAATAGTTATAGTGATCAAATTGATCTTCACTTTGACTCTGTGGCAAAGATTAAGTCAATCGTTCTGGGCCTGATTTTGAGTGAGTAGAATGTATTATAGATTACATAGATTATTTAGATATAGATGTTATTTTTTGCATTTTATTTTAATAGCTTAAGCTTACTACTTGTGACTTTTAATTTGTGAGTGCGGTGTTTGCCTCTAAGTGATTGGAACATTGAGAATGTAATTCTAAATGTACTTAGTGTAAGTTTTGATGTTAACAATCGTTGCTACCAACGATTGTTAATATCAAAACTTGCTTAATTAAATAAATAAAATAATATAAATATTATATATATATTTATATATGTATTTGTATTGTAGGTGTATGTGGGTCCGTATTGGGTTGCATAAATGTTTGAGGCTAAAATTAAAACTGCAAAACGTTTTTTGGCATACTCTTCGTTTCGCATAACGTTCAAACAGAATAAATCATTAGGCATTTTTTTTAACGTGTGGAAATCCCCTCGGATATCATAAACTCGAACCGGCTAAAACCACACAGTCCCTGCCTAACTGTCTATTGCCGGACGCCCCGGGTAACTCCTCGGAAAGATGTCCCAGAGCCCCCGGCAGACTTTGGCTATTTGGCACCGCGGCCTATTTGGGGTTCGGGTGTTATCCCGCTTCTTTGGGGGGTTGGTTCGGGTACTATCCCGCTTCTTGGGGCATGAGGCGTGCGTGAGATTTTCACGTCATGCCGACGTCTTGGGCCTGCTTCTGTAAGGACGGCGAGCAGCCCAACCGCCGTCCTCAGGCCGCCGGTCATGGAGGCCGGTAGTCTTGGGCGAAGACAAGTCTGCGGCGTTGTCGCCGCAGACTGCGGAACTCGGGCGGTAGAGTCCTCTCCCGTTCCCTCTCCGCCGCCTCTTTCGCGAGCATGACCTGCTCGCAGAAAGACGCAGCGGCGTCCCACTTGCTCCCGCTGGAGACCATGGCTTGCACCATGGTTCCCAACGAGAGAATGTCCACGTCCAGACTCGCCACGAGGTATTGGCGCTGCTGCACCCATGCTGAGCACTCCACCAATGTGTGGAGCGCTGTGTCCTCGCTGCGTTATACGCAGTGCTGGCACTCGGCTGTGGTCTCCCGGTGGATACGCCACAGATACTTACCAAAGCACCTGTGCCCAGTAAGTATCTGTGACAACCGGTAGGAGAGGTTGCCATGGCTCCTCTCCAACCACTCATCCATGACCGGTCTGACCGCCCCGATTGTGGCGTTTCCCCACCTTGGATGCTCAAGTCGCATCTTCCATGTCTCCATGAGTTCTTGTCGGAGCTGGGACCGCTGAGCTACGATTTCTCGGAGCGTAGGCCCACGGCCCTGCTCCCGCGCCTCCTTGCGCCATTTAAATAATGACGCAAGGGCTCTCGCTTCCAGGTCCCATGGAGGGGTCCCGGCAAGGAGAAATGCCGCCTCGACGGAGATCGTGCGATATCCTCTTATCACCCTGACGGCCATCGCCTTCTGCGGGCTATGTAATATAGGCGCATTGCGGGCCGTCAGGGTCTCCGCCCATATGGGGGCCCCGTATAGGGCCATGCTCCACACGATCCCGAGGTACAGTCTCCTACAGGGAGCGTTAGGTCCCCTTATGTTGGGCAGCAACCGCGATAACGCAGCTGTTGGCCCCCTCAGTAAATCATTAGGCATACTTTATTTTCCCATAACTTCTTTATAATAATGATATACCCGCATAAAATGTTTACGCATAGTTTTTTTTATAATAACGATTACTAATCATAACATTTATTGGCATCTCACTCACTCTCGCATAAAGATTACAAGTCATACATAGAATACCATAAAACTTAACTAGTACATATTTTTATATCTAAGCTTGAACTGTCTGAGATTGAAATGCCCACTGATTATAAATGTCGATAATCACTATACTGAAGTTCAAAATGTCAATACTTATATATAGAAAATATTAATAAAGTACAAAAGAAGTAGGTAGATTAAAACGAGCGATTCAGTTCGTTGTTGGTCACAAGTGACCACAACGCGCCTATTTACGACTTTGCTCAAGACTAGTCTAAAATTAATAACACTTAAAATATCATTTTATAATGTTACAGCTTACAAACTTGGCTATGAGTGAGATGATTATGTACAATGGTGTAATTTGTTTATTTAAGAAATGATAAGCATTTCTTAAATATTCAAATTTATTATTCATTTATGATTTAAACGGTTATCCATACCTCCATTATGCGTTTTGTATTTTATGATAAATTATCTTTAGGCGTAAAACAATTATGCCCTTTATAATTATGATAAAAAAATTAGAGTAAGTTAAAGTTATGCCAATAAAACCATTATGCGTTTATAACACTCTGCTTATCAAAATTTATGCGAGAAAACT
Source organism: Thumatha senex (assembly GCA_948477245.1). NCBI lineage: Eukaryota > Metazoa > Arthropoda > Insecta > Lepidoptera > Erebidae > Thumatha > Thumatha senex. Next base: position 1,512,566 of record OX419731.1, read on the forward strand.
TTATGCTGAAACTGTTATGCCAAACTACACTATGCTGAAAAAGATTATGCGATCGAAAGGGATCCCGGTGTATGTATGTATTTGTATATGTATATATGTTGGTTGTTTATTTATTATGTTCATAGTATTTATATATTTAATTTATATATAAATAGATAATTATGTATATGTATATTGTAGACTATCCGTCCGAGTCCGAAAGTCCGAGACTACCAGGACTTTAATTGGTCGTGCTAATTAGTGTCTAGCACATAAGACCTTTTAGCCTTTTTGTTATCACCTCACTAAAAAGGCAACGGGTTCAATATTTCTTCCAGATTTAACATCTAAAATAGACACATTTTATTAAATTTATTCGGCCCTTTAGACCCACCCCAGTTCCGTGCTTCGGAGGGCACGTTAAGCCGTTGGTCCCGGTTGCCAATAAAATGGCAGTCGTTAAGTCAAGTTGGAGGCCCTATGGGCGGCTGAAAAAATTTCAACAGCAGGTCGATGCAGCCTGCGCCTATCCATTTCAACACGGCAATGGGCTCACCACCTGTTACGTGGGACAGAAATGCATACGGTGAAACGTGGGCGTTAAATATGCCTCTGCCTACCCCTTCGGGGATAAAGGCGTGACAATATGGATGTATGTATGTATTGTAGACTATGCCTACTTCAGTAGGCTTAGGTTTGTTGTAAATTATGCACTGTTAACTAAAGTAATATTTATAAATAAATAAATAAATATCCATCACGCCTTATCCCCGAAGGGGTGGCAGAGGCATATTATATGCCCACTTTTTACCGTGTGGATTCCTGTCCCACGTAATAGGTGATGAGCCCATTGCCGTGTTGAAATAGACAGACGCAGGTTGTGGCTACCTGCTGTTGAAATTTTTCAAGCCGCCCATAAGGCATTCAACCAGGCTTAACGACTGCCATTTTACTGGCAACCGGGACCAACGGCTTTACGTGCCTTCCGAAGCACGGAAACGCTCGCAAATGTAAATGCCACAAAGTGGTCACCCATCCGAGGACCAGCCATAGTAAAAGTTGCGTAACTCAGTGATCGTTTACAGAACACTGAGACCGCGGGGCCACGAGCGCTTCATATAATAAGTAATATAATATAATAAGTAATATTTATCATCATGTCTAGTACGCCTTAAACTGCCTCATTTATGTAATATTATCCTTATCATTAAATCTATTATGGTTGTCTAGAAGAGATCGCTCTCAGCGATAAGACCGCCCATTGTACTTTAATTTAATTTATTGTTAATTTTTTTGTAAGATTTCTTATGGTGTATAATAAAGTGTTCTCTATTCTATTCTATTCTATAAGTATGTTTATCAGTTATCTAGATCCGAAAACAAACTTAAATTAGCTTACTTTGGGCTAGACGACGTTGTGTGAAAAAATTGTCCCACAATGACGAAGATTCAAGATAATAAACTATTTATGTTTCCTAAAAAATAACTTAAGCAACATTAAATGAAAATAGCGACTGAAACTACCACACCACACGTATCATAAAAAAAAAGAAAACTGACACTCAACTAAGTGCACGTTAATACATCGTTGTAATAAACTTAACAAAAAGTCGTGTAACCCAGCCACAACACACAGCCTCGGTGTGTTGTCGAAGGCGTGTCAAGCATTTGGCCGGTCGCCAGGAACACCGCTCAATAACTTCCCGCCTGAGGCACAGCTACACTACTCCCATGGCGACTTTACCATTTTTTTTTTAAATTTATGGATAAATCTTTATGTAACATGATTTTATGTTAATAGTTCGTAAAGGTAGGAGTTTCGGGCTCCGTTAACTTAGTGTTCTGTAAACGATTACTGCGTTAAGCAACTTTTGTATGACTTGGACCTGAGATGGGTGATTGATTTCCATTTATAAGCGTTCCCGTACTTCTGATGGTATGTTAAGCATTTGGTCCCGATTGCCAGTAATATGGTAGTCGTTAAGCCAAGTTGAAGGTGTTATGGGCGGCTTGGAAAATTTTAAAAGCAAGTCGCCACAACCTGCACTTGTCCCTTTTAATACGGCAATTAGCTTACCACCTTTGAGAAGCGCTCGTGGCCCAGCGGTCTCAGTGTTCTGTAAACGATCACCGAGTTACGCAACTTTCACTATGGCTGGTCCTCGGATGGGTGACCACTTTGTGGCATTTACATTTGCGAGCGTTTCCGTGCTTCGGAAGGCACGTTAAGCCGTTGGTCCCGGTTGCCAATAAAATGGCAGTCGTTAAGCCTGGTTGAATGCCTTATGGGCGGCATGAAAAATTTCAACAGCAGGTAGCCACAACCTGCGTCTGTCTATTTCAACACGGCAATGGGCTCACCACCTATTACGTGGGACAGAAATCCACACGGTGAAAAGTGGGCATATAATATGCCTCTGCCACCCCTTCGGGGATAAGGCGTGATGGATATTTATTTATTTATTTTAGCTTACCACCTGTTACGTAGAACAAAAGTGCACACGCTGAGAGGTGTATAGTTCTTGTGCCGAAAAGAAGTAACTGAATCGTATTCTAAATTGAAATTGATAAAATAGAAAGTATTAGTATTTTGTCATTACGTCTATATCCACCCAGTCCATTCCTTTTAAATATATCGCCCTGAGAATGAATTGAAGTTGGACGGCAATACAAAAATAATGTCACTCAATGTTAGGAGACGCCTGAACTGCTTCACATGTCGTGCAAATTGTTAATGAAGTGTCAATAATGGATGTCGATATTTTATTTTATTTTTATTTTTATTTTATTTTATTTTTATTTTATTTTCATTTTATTTTTATTTTGTTTTTATTTTTATTTTTATTTTATTTTTATTTTATTTATATTATATTTAGGACAATTATACAAATTTTATGTTATTTAAAACTCAATTATTATATTTATAACTACATAGTTTAAATGTATTGTTGCAATTGCTTTTGCCAATTTTTAACGCTATGATAGTGTGCACACTCTCCAGCATCTTTGCTTTCAGAGTGCCGAACCCGTGCGGAAATGTTCCATAGAAGGCTATGAAGGGCCGTCAATCTCTCCCATCAATGGGTGCCACATCCTGAGGCGTTCTTTTGCCTGGTTAAAGGCTAAACGAAACATCGTGACCTCATACAATAATAAATTAACGTTGCTATGATAGCGTGATAGTGGTCCTCGATCTTTAAACGTCGCCATGATGTCCCATTAGATGGGCGGTCACAAATAAAAAATCAATACGACTTGATAAACTTGTTCACGTTAGTGGGTTCTGTTTTAAGTTTATATTCTACTAGCTGACCCGCGCGGCTTCGCCCGTGACAAACTTCGAACTCCCGTTAGTTTATCAGTCACGCCTTTATTCCCGTCGCGTCCATTCAATCCCGTCGTTTATTACTTTTACAATAATGAATGAATATTTGCCCGATTTGTTGATTACTGCTCCGCTCCTCAGGGTAGTAGCGTGATGAGATAGCCTTTTATCAGTCACGCCTTTATTCCCGTCGCTCCCATTTAATCCCGTCGTTTATTATCAACATTTACAATTGTGTATGAATATTTGCCCGATTTGTTGATTACTGCCCTGCTCGTCAGGGTAGTAGCGTGATGATAATGACTTCCACGATAAATGCACTATCCAAGACATATTAGTATAGTTATTATTATTAATTTTTTTTTTTTTATATTGTTGGGACAACTCACACAGCGCCATCTGATTCCACACTAAGCGGAGCTTGTACTATGGTAACCAGGATAACTGATAAACATACTTATATATTTCTAAATACATACATATCATAGATAAATAACACCCAGACACAGAATAAACCATCGTGCTCATCACACAAAGTTTTATCCTGGGTGGGAATCGAACCCACGACCTCTTGCGTAGCAGTCGGATGCACTCCCACCGTGCCACAGAGGCAGTAGTTACCAAGGAGACGCGCGGACTTCGCAGAGCTCGCTCGCTATTGGCTAGTCGCGACGTCGCGCATGCGTAAATCGCAAATCATCGGCCATACTTTTCACTTGTAGACCAATTTTTTTCACAATAAAATGATTATAATAAGTTAACCTTAAAAGATAGGCATATGCTGTCGCGGACTTTATTTTAGAACTTTTAAAGGAAAATAATTATGTAATACATAGTTTTTGCATAACTTTAATCGTTTACGCAGCGTTCGCAACGGAAGCTATCAAAAGGATTATGTTGTCCCCGATTTTGCCACATTTATCATTGCTGTTCCGCACCTATTGGTCGTAGCCTGATGCTATATAGCCTATAGCCTTCATCGATAAATAAAAAATTCAACACAAAAAGAATTATGCAAATCGAACCTGTAGTCCCAGAGATTAGCGCGTTCAACCAAACAAACAAACAAACTCTTCAGCTTTATAATATTAGTATAGATTCACCATAGCCTCCTCCGTTAGCAGCTGTATGTGCTAACTCGAAGGGGTTAGACAGAGGCATTCTAAATGCTCATAATTTACAACATTGATTAGGTTGCAATGATGGAGAATTTTACCTTATCGTATCGTACAGAGACAGGTTGTGGATGAAAGAAAGCCTTTAAATGCATTGCGTTACCCCATAAGCACTTATTATGTTTATTTTTCTGGGCCTTAATTCCCAAAATCTTTTGTGATATACATGACTATCCTCTTTCAAGCAACACAACTCTTTATCATTACTTATTCTAGCGGCACGCTATGATGGCCGTTTTAATATATTACAATAGTGATGTGAAATCCTTTTGAAAATCCTTTTGTGAATCCTTTTCCAACAGGAACTTTGGACATAGATGCTGCAGTGCCATCTGTCCAAGAACAGCTTACAGTATGGTTAGCATTAAACCATGTTTCATCGAAAAACTCAACGTCAAAACGGCCATCATAGCATGCCGCTAGTGTAGTTAATATTTTCATCCGACTATTGATTTTAGCCCACCTGGTGTTTGTATGAAATGAGTAGAAGCTGGTATCAATCCCAATAAAGGGATTAACATCTTTAGTTCTATAGTTATTTGAACGTTTGACCCAATTTGAAGAACTGTTCAATCTAATCTACTATTGTATCAGTAATAACGACGGTTTCACATGACACATCCACGGTAGAGCCTGATATTAAAGTTTCAGCCTTATTCATACATTGGTATGTAGGGTTTCTGTAAGACTGAGTGAATTAGGGGAGCGTTTAATCAGTGAAATATCAGATTACGTGATATTATAAGTGAATTTGCGATCTTAAGTTACAATAATGCGCTAGAGGGATCGTATAATATGTGAACCGTTCAATCTCTTGTGGCTAATAATAGTAGGTAGAGGATATATTACTTATTTACATAGTCTGGCCTACTTTTAAAGCTGGTAATGTCAGTATAATATGCTGGATTAAATGGGTTGACGTTGCAATTATTGGGTGAGTCCGTTAAGCATTCAATAATGATGATTTATTTTTATGCTATTTCTCTTGTATGATCTGATATTAATGTGACTTTCCATAAATATGTCAAGGCAAATTGTGAAGTAGTTCATATCATCACAAACTGAAGGAGCGAACAGCTTTTTATTAATCAATGATAAATTGAAGTATTTCTCATTATTAATGACTAGGACCCCCCCGGCTTCGCCCATGACATACTTCGATCTCCCGTCTCACCTATTATATCCCGTCGCAAAATCTACAATAATGCAAATTTGCCCGATTTGTCGACATTTATGACTACTGCTCCGCTGTCCAGGATAGTAGCATGATAATATATAGCCTATAGCCTATCTTGATAAATGGGCTATCCAACACGAAAATATTTTTTCAAATCCGACCAGTAGTTCCTGAGATTAGCGAAAACAAACAAACTCTTCAGCTTTATAATATTAGTATAGATTTATTACAAAAATATGTGTCGTTTAGTGACTAATTTATTTCTTTGGTATTATGTTATAAAATGTCTATCAATCGATTAAACCTGTAATAAGCAGACAATGCTCCGACTAACAGATAATAACACAAATACAAAACAACAAAGTCTTTGAGTAACACTCCTATTGTTTAGTGTAACGTAGTTAAATAAATTTAACATAAGTAAACTAAACCTTTAGCATTTGTTAGGTAAACAAGACGCTTCTACTATTTATAAACGTACGCACCCTTAAATTTAAATGTTCTACGTTTAACTAAAAGTTTCACTTTGTTCTTGTATTTAGTTTTCTAATTATATAGTGGTAGAGCTAAAATGTAATTAAAGTGCACAATTTGTACTGCACAATTTTATTGTACAAGGCACAGGAGTAATGTAATTCTAGCAATTTTTCAGGCGTTTAGCAAAATAATTATTCGATCGAGCTGTAGTTGGTTTTGGTAATTGAAGCGAGAGGAGTGCGAGGTCTACATTCAGCTAGTACAGTTTCTTCACTTTGCATGGTCATGTGTGATGAGGCATCTGTCATCATCCTCTACAATGCCTGGATTTTTCCGAATGTCTTCAGTATGGGGTTCTTCAAAAGGGGTCTTAGAAGATTTTTAATGGGATGGCAGCGCGAGGGCTGCAGCTCTGGTGCTGCAAACGTCCATCGGCTGCGTTGCCCACTTTTCATCAGGTGGGCCGTACGCCTGTCTGCCACCTCAGTGGTATATAAAAAAAATATCAATCCACCATTTTGGTTACAAGATTCTAAGTATCATCACAAAAGAATATAAATATTATTGCTGTGCCATGTTTTTATGTCTTATTAAATGGACAGAAGTCCGTGGTTTTATAAAACTTTGTCATCATATTGTATATAAGCATTGTCTGGAATAAAATTAGCAGCGAATAAAATAAAGGGCTGTTAGGAATGTGGCGGCTCATATAGATGCTGTAGTGCTTCGCGAGGCGCAACTATACAATACAATACAATACAATACATTTATTGATAACAGATTGTTACAGGTCAAAACTAATTATCATCATTAAATAACAGATTAGTTTACAAATATGCCAAGTCACAGTTCTGGTAATTCATAAAACTCGTCTAAGCTGTAGAAACTATATTCAAGTAACCACAGTTTAAGCCTTTCACTGAAAGATGTAATGGAGGTTGCATCCCTAATTCTGTCTGGCAATCTATTAAATACTGACGGTCCCATTATATACGCGGATCCTTCGGATTTATTTAACTTGTGCGGTGGAACCAGAAGTCGATAATGATATTTATCACTATGCATGACACGACTCCCGTTCACACCGTGACGCTGAAAGACATCGATGTTACGGAAGGTGAAAAGTGCCACCTGGTGGATCAGCTTGCACGGCAGAGGCAATATTTTTAAAGCCTTAAAATACTCCCTACACGAAACATCATCAGTCACGCCCACAATTGCGCGTATGGCTCGCTTTTGCATAATGAACACACGCTGAGTGTCTGCGGCATGTGCCCATAATTCAGCGCCGTACACTATACGGCCGTGGACGGTGGCAAAGTAACATGAGCGCACCACATCACGCGATGCTGTCAACGCCAGCCTGCGCAACGCAAAGCATGCCCCCCCGAGTTTTGCACACATCTGATCAATGTGCTCCTCCCATACTAGGGCACTGTCAATGCAATAGCCAAGCAATTTTGTTGAGATGACTTTTAAGAGGGATGCCAGTAACGGCCACGTTAAAATTGTAACGGCATTGCCCATTTAGTTTAAACACCATGTAACAGGTTTCATCCCTGTTTTGCGCTAGACCATTCGTCCGAAACCAGAACTCGAGTTTCTCAACAGCATAGTTCAAGTTGAGCTCCAATAGAAGATCCGTTGGTGCGGTAACAACAGCGGCCACATCGTCCGCGTACATAAATATCTCAGTGTTAGTTACAGTCCCTGGCAGGTCATTCAGTAACAAGCTGAACAGCGTATTAGAAAGACATGACCCTTGGGGAACGCCCATGACGTTCTCCCGCTCCGAAGATCTTACACGCCCCCCGTCACCCACCACCACCTGCGATCTTTGCGACATGAAAGATGCAAAAAGCGCCAGCGCCGGACCGCGAATACCGTAGAACTGCAACTTATCTGCGACGAGAGAGTGATCGGCAGTATCGAAGGCGCGTGATAGGTCACAACATAAGAGAGCAACGCTAACACCCCTCTCACGAGCACTCAGCACCCGCCACACTACCTCGCGCACCAGATCCGTGGTACAGCGGCCCCGCCTATACGCGTATTGTTTCTTTGATAAAATGTCACGGTCATTCAGGAAAGAAAGCAGTCTCTTATTCAGCCCCGTCTCGAATATTTTGCTCACTGCTGGCACTAACGATATGGGGCGGTACGATTTGACGTCGCTTTTTTTACCCTTCCCTTTATATAATATTCGAACCTTTTTCAGCGATGCTGGGTACGTTTCGTGCCTCATACACGCATTGAACAGGTGACTAATGGGTTTAGCCAATGGGACGGCAGCTATTTTCAGAATATTAGGTGACACACCGTAGTAGTCTGTGCTTGTTTTGGTGGCGATATTGTGACGAATTATAAAGAACACCTCGAAAGGAGTGAAAGGTGTTAACCGAAGTGAGCAATCACTAGCAGTCAACCCCGCGACAAGTGCAGAGACTGCCCGCCGGGGCTCAGCCACCGGGGCACCGCACTGGTTCGCGGCTGTTACAAACTCATGGTTAAGCGCATTAACCAAGTCCTCTTTAGAATCGTAAGGTAACCCGTTTAAATTCCTAATTTGATCAGTGTAGTCAATACGCTCGCGTCCACGGCGCCCTAGTTCAATGTTAATTATGCTCCACATGCGTTTTGATTTATTTTCATCGTTATTTATCTGATCAGAGTAAAACTGATTGCGCTTCAATTTTGAAAGAGTATTATATTTCAATGACTGTGATTCGGCCAGCTGAATGAGCGAATCGTTGAAAGGAAATTTAACTTTTAGTTGGAGTATATCGGGCAACAAACATCTCGTTTCGCGACAAGGTCTATTGTTTCTTTATCTACCCAATGTTTCTGATTTGCATCTTGCATTCTTTAAAGGGAAACAAACATCAATCTTACTAACTATAATATTCAATAATGATTCTGCCAGTGAGGAGCAACTATGGTGACATTTTGACATGACGTCGTCCCAGTCAACAGAGTCAATGGCTGCAGCAAATTGCATTTAACTGGGCAAAGTAAATTGGCGCTTTAACACATGCTGGACGTTTGAAGTCTCAACATTCGTAATGGTGATACGCTGTGCATTGTGGTCACTGAGATATGGTTCCACAGCGACCACGCTGACGACGCGATCGGGGGGTACATTTGTGTACGCGTGATCAAGCAGGGTGCCACTCTGCTTGATATATGATATATACTCTTACAATAACATAATGTAACCACTACTTATATGACTAAAGTACGTACCACAGAGTGAGATGACGTACACAAAAAGGTAGTTTCAAGAACCAGGCTTCATATGGTCGTCACATGCGTTTTAATGAAGTCAGTTTTAATTACATGTTTCGAACAATGCTGCAGTTGAGGAAAGAATATACTCAGACTTAACATCATTATGAGAGTACATGTTTCAGTATATGAAAATTAAAAAATATATTTATCCTCATTGCAGTGTATTTTATGCTGACAAAGAAATAAACAACTGAAGTATCTGAATCCCTTTAGGAAAGAGGTCATGTATAACTAAAATCACATTAGTTACACAATATATTGTAAGATGTTAAGGTTTGTTTAAATTTTGAACCTCATGAGTGTCTTTTTTTCTGAATACGAGTACATGCTAAATAAAGGGTTAATATGTAAGTTCAATTTTATCTATCATACGTACTTCTTGTGTAGATATTCTTGTAAGGTTTAAACTTCGTTAATTTTGACTTTAGCATTCCATAATATGCACAAGCCTATAGCTAAGTCATAAATTCAATAGAAATTCTATAAGAAACAATTTTGAAAAGCAATTAGTATGCTACCATTTTCTAAATTTAAATTTTAAAGTGGAAATTTTTTTTTCATTCACGATTTCGACTCGAACCAGCGTCTTCTGGTTCAACGCACCAGACGCGTTACCAACTACACCACCGTGACCTGCTCGTAACTGACGAATTAATCCACCTCTTTACGTGTTAAGGCGACGTAAGGCGCCATCTACCGGCACTTAGCAAAGTTGCACGGTACGAATGTATAGAATTGCATCTATAATAATGCGATTTGTGATGACACCTGCCTAACCATTAGAAACAATTTTGAAAAGCAATTAGTATGCTAACTTTAAATTAGAAATTCTAAAATAAAGTTAGCATACTAAGTAAAATTTAGAAATTCTATAGGTTTCGATTGTGGTACGTGGCATAAGCAGACATTACGATTGATAAAAAGTGGACAATTTATCCTATAAGCGTGTTTAGATGAGCAGTTTTAAGTACATTCATTAAAACTGTAACATTATTATGTAAATAATGTAAAGTATATCTTAATACAAGACGAAATATGAATAGTATTTTATCGGTACCCATCTAATTTGTAACAAAAGCAAAGACTATATCTTGTATAAGCATAACGTAATGATATATTGCTATCTATAACAATAAACGGATATCTCATTAAAACAATATAAATAGTTGCGAAAGTTGTTGCTATTATAAACAAGTGTAAAAAAAAATCGTAATAAAATAACAGGTCATTAAGAAAATGGTCTTCAAATTATTATTTTTTTTTGGCATGAATGTTGGATACTTTTTTACGTTAATGATAATAATTTATATACACTTTTTATACACGGTGTACTGCCTACTTATAAGAAGTAACAAAAGAGATATATTTTATAGAATTGTTTTTGCTAACAATGACAGGTATGAGGTTGCTGAGATAGATCTCAGGCGTCTTTTGGGCAGATTTTAGACCTATAGTCAGCCATCATAAAACCCCGAAAAAAATTGTTTTGGTATTAGTCAGTAAAATTGATTAAGCGAGAAAAATCTCCAGTTTTTATTTATTGCCATTAAAATAAAATAAATGAACTGAAAAAAAAATAGATTGAATATATAAAATAGATTTGAGATGTTCAATTTAGTTATCTTCAAACGGCATAATTAAACTTTAGATTAGATCATTTAACTACTGATTTCAACTGAGAATCAAATCAATTTTCAAAGATGAACTCGAATTGAATATTTAAATCGTTCCGACTTCTAAGATAAGAAACTTGAAATGTGGGTCGAACTATTCAGATAACTCGTACTCCTCTCTTAGCTTGGTTGACGTTGAAATATGCCTCTTGATATTTCTACATACAAATTTACATATTTTTACAAGTTACAATATTTTCATAAAATGATGAAAACATTGTAACTTATACTTATACTAGCTGTCCCGCCCGGCTTCGCCCGTGACTTACTTCGAACCCCGTGGAACCCATTTAATCTCGTTGTTTATTAATTTCACAATAATGTATGAATGTTTTTCAAATTCATTGATTACTTCTCCGCTCTCCAGTACCTACCTACGCCTGCACGGGCCGGTCGAATTATGGTTACATGAAATTAATTTCTTTGCGCTTTATTTTGAATCTGCGATAACTCGTAAGGTATTCATTTAATTTGCAAGGAGTAAAGGGACAAAATAATCTTTATGAAATGCTGAAGCCAACTAACGTAGTAAAAATTATAAGGATTAATTGTGTAAATAGCCTTCAAAAAACTGCTTTATAATTGATGGCTTTTAATGGATATAGTATAAATAAATATCCATCACGCCTTATCCCCGAAGGGATGGCAGAGGCATATTATATGCCCATTTTCACCGTGTGGATTCCTGTCCCACGTAATAGGTGGTGAGCCCATTGCCGTGTTGAAATAGACAGACGCAGGTTGTGGCTACCTGCTGTTGAAATTTTTAAGCCGCCCATAAGGCCTTCAACCAGGCTTAACGACTGTCATTTTACTGGCAACTGGGACCAACGGCTTAACGTGCCTGCCGAAGCACGGAAACGCTCGCAAATGTAAATGCCACAAAGTGGTCACCCTTCCGAGTACCAGCCATAGTGAAAGTTGCGTAACTCGGTGATCGTTTACAGAACACTGAGACCGCGGGGCCACGAGCGCTTCGCGAGGATATAGTATGTTATTCTTATGAGATAAACATATGTCGTCGCGGACTTTTTTGTAGACTACATTAGATACACAATTGCACCATACATTATTTTTTTATATCTCAAAGGGTTTAGGCAGCGTTTTTGTTGAAAGCTCCCAGACGGCTAATTTTTTCCGACATCCCCAACAAATATCGTTATAGTTTGGTCAATGTAAACAAAAACTTAACAAATTATGCATATTAACCTTCTTAGAGAATCACTCTAACTTTAAAAAAAACTGTATCGTAATCCGTTGCGTAGTTTTAAAGATCTAAGCATACATAGGGACAGACAGCGAAAAGCGACTTTGTTTTATAATATGTAGTGAAGTCAACCCAATCCTCGAAGTGATGACAGAGTCATTCTATAAGCCCACATTTTACCGTATGTATTTTTATACCAATAGCTGATTCCCGCAGCTTCGCTCGCGTTGTGAAGTTTTCCTATTTGAGATTTCGTAGGGAAACGAATATTTTTTTGAAAATCCAATATAACCTATGTTACTCACGAAGAATGTATATTTCTAATGGTAAAACAAATTTTAAAATCGGTCCAATAGGTAAACTTAGGGGTGAAACTTTGATCCTAGCCTTACTGATTTGTCTCTACACTCTATATTATTTCTTTTTCTATTAATTAGTATTCATAACAGGGTAGTCAGCGAAAGCTTTTGCCAAGCCAAGCCAGGCTTTGCGATCCATGCATACTTCTTTCACTTCCTGCTGATTCATAAACCGTTTCATACATGCACGTCTAAGTATTCTATTATCTCGAATTTTTCGTATGTTATTCGCGGTCAACCCTGACTTTTTTTACCCTACTTCCACACAATAAATGTTCTTCGTCAATCAAACCAATATTTTTTTGAAATAAGTAAAATACCCTAAATAATTATATTTACATACATACACATACTTACTTATAGTCCCGCCTTTACCCCGGAAGGGGTAAGCAGAGGCATCCTATTTTAGATTTAATGCATCATTATGCCCAATGAAAACTTTTATACTTACTAAACCAAAACAGTGTAGTCAATTTTATTTTTGGGGAGATAAATGATATCAAAATATCTACTTTCATTTAGGGAAACAACTCGTATATAGGAATGTTATATATTCACTAAAACCTAATAAGTAGTAAAAAGTGAGCTAACATTGAGCTGCTTAATTGCATGCATTTTCACATAACAGTCAACATTTGGTTTGACAAGAACTGACTTTAGAAAAGGATTCAAATATTTTTCAGGAATAAGACATATCTTATATCTGTTAAGATTAACATATATATTGAATACAATCATATTTTTTACAATAATAATATAAGTTTTTTTTAGACAATAAATTTAAATTTCTCATACCGCAACTTGAATTACAAGTAGGTAAGTATCTACTTGAAAACTTGGAAATATACTAAGTGTTCTTTGCGTCATGTAATTAATTCTAAATATTAGTTACTATATTTATACAAATTTATTAAAGCTTTGTGTAATTTGAGCTGATGTTTCCAAGAGTCCAACGAGAATTCAATCTGAAATAATGAGCACGCAAATGAGACTGAGCCAACTTTAATCACATTATTAAATAAATCCCGGACAATAACAATTTAATTCAAATTAATAAAACATTACAAAGACTCTCTCTTTGTACCTTGAAAGGTATTTATCTGTAGCTGTAAGTTAATGAAATTGTAATTTATTTTATATCTCTTGGAAGCAAATCACATTTCTCTTAAATATAATTATCTACTTTGACTCCAGCAAAAATATTCTATTCAACGTTTATTGGATTAAATTTATGCGCTTCCAGAAAAGGTAAACACTTTTCAAATGTTAAAATGAAGATTCTTGATCCAAAATGCCGTATATTTAAGGCATTCGAAGGCATAACCGTAATATAAGGTTGCCATAACCGTCGCTTGTCCATTGCAACACGGCAATAGGCTCACCTGTTACGTGGGACAAAAATGAATTCTAGGAAATTATGTTTTTATCTTGAACTCCCAAACCCGTAAGGCTGCCTAACGTGATTGCCTCGTCTCTTAGTCAGCACGTGCACTACTAGCAGTCGGGGTCGACTGGGCTTAGACCCCGGAGACCTAGGCGGGATCTTTTAGGCCCACTCGGGTTTAACGTTTCAAAGCTCAGGCCATCAGATAATAATAAAAGATGTTAATAATAAAAAGCGCTCGTGGCCCCGCGGACTCAGTGGTCTGTAAACGATCACTGCGTTAAGCAACATTCGCTATAGGTGGTCCTTGGATGGGTGACTACTTTGTGGAATTTACATTTGAGCGAGCGTTTCCGTGCTTTGGAAGGCACGTTAAGCTATTGGTCCCGGGTGCCAGTAAAATAGCAAGCCTGGTTAAAGGCCTGATGGGCGGCTTGAAAAATTTCAACAGCAGGTCGCCACAACCTGCGTCTGTCTATTTTCAACACGGCAATGGGCTCAACACCTATTACGTGGGACAGGAATATACATGGTAAAAAGTGGGCATATAATATGCCACCCCTTTGGGGATAAGACGTGATAGTTAAATAAACAATAATCGCCCACAAAAAGTGTTTTTATCCCCTAAGAAAACTTTGGCCAAATTAAAATAATGCAAATCTGTTGTACGGAAATCAAACAGGCTTTAAATGTATGTTTAAGCATTGAGTTAATATTATACTACGTACATAGAGAAGACACCGCCCTATATCGCCAGTGCTCCGTTCAACTGTGGTGCATGAGCCACAGTTCACTGTTGCTTCCTCGCTCTTGAGCGCGTAAGTCGTATGACTCGGGCCTGCTCGGGCGCCTCCTCCCCCAAACCCCTCACCGCCGCGCGTGGCGCACAGATTTTGTTGCGCCGTCTGCTCTATGTACGTAGTACAATATTAACTCAATGTGTTTAAGTAATCATTCTTGCTAACCAGTGTACGGCTGGCTGACTTGTCGCTATGAAGCACCATCTTATTTAACACTTCCTGGCAGGCTGATTACATACATAATATAGGCATATTGTACG
Organism: Thumatha senex; assembly: GCA_948477245.1. NCBI lineage: Eukaryota > Metazoa > Arthropoda > Insecta > Lepidoptera > Erebidae > Thumatha > Thumatha senex. Next base: position 1,527,670 of record OX419731.1, read on the forward strand.
CCCACATTCATCATTTATAGTTCGTACCACGTAATAGGTGGCGAACCTAACCTATTCCAACATACTTATTGATCCAGTTTGGAAATTAAATAAAAGGTCAGCAATCTAATTTTTTTAATTTTTAAAGTTTTAGCTGACTATATTATTGATTATATACCAATATTTATGCTTTAACGATAAACATTTATTTATGATGTGATGGTGGGATTTAAATATTCAAGCAATTTGGCTAAGCTGGGAACGTGACCGAGAATTAAGCACTTGTTGATAGATGGACCATAAATAAAAATAGGGGTCTGGCTCAGCCGCTGCTATCAAAACAAAGACGAATTTTAAGTATCATAAAAACCTTTTAACTAAAATAAGGCAAAAATCGACTTCAAAACTTTACCTAAAAAGCTTTAATATAGAGAGCTGTTTAAAATATGACGTGACGTAATGTTATATAATATAAACATACACATTATTATTATATGTTCACTTAACTTATTGCAGAGTTCCATTGCATATTTCCATAGATCTTCAATAGAACATCACCTAATTAGAATGTGACCACCTTAAAATTTTATAATTCTCTTCTAAATAATTGTAAAATTAGCTGCTTCGTGTCTGTTCGTTTGTTTGTATGTTTATTCGGGTTTTGAGCAAAATCCCGGCGGTTGACCACAAATGTTTTATTACAATATTGTGGTTACTATTTTAGCTTAAATACTGCGCTATTTTTCATCAAAATCAGTTCAGCAGAATTAATAATACAGCCTGAACTACATTTTACTAGACGAACTATATATTAGACAGGTCAAAGTGTTTTGGTTGTACTAGCTTTCATTAAATCTCCATTCGATTAGTATGAACAATCGGTTCCGACAAGTTTTGTGCTTTATGTTACAAAACACCACGCGAGCGTAGCCACAGGCAAAAGCTAGTAATATATATAGTTTTATTTTGTTATTGAACCTAATTTATTACCGATAAAATACGCATTAGTAAGAATAATTTAAAAACCACAGGTAAATTTATGATATAATTTTATTGAGACCGCAATAGAAGCGCATGCTTTCAAATAATAAAGTAATCTAGAAATAAGTAAATAAATACAGGCGAATTGAATGCCTCCTCCATTTTAGAAATTGATAACAAAGGCATTTCATTAAACAAGGAAACCTGGCAGTGTGCAGTCATATAATACTCTTTCACGACTGATGAGAGTATTTGCGCCGTGGCCTGACTTGATAGAAGATAAGTATTAAGTAGTTTACGTCAAACCACCGAGTATTTGTTTTAAATATGAACTGCTTGTTAATACCTATTACATTTAAAACTGGATTTGGCAAAAAAAACAGTTTGGATTTGAGGATGTATCTCGAAGAGTTTACACCATTAACACTATTTACAGGTCAGGTACGCCCGAAAATTATCTGCTGACATCTTTAAATAATAGGTATTAATTCGTAAATAAGTCATCAACAAAAACTTAAGTTTTAATACATATTGCCACACATACCTTTAGTATTAATTTCATTCTCGATGATATTTACTATATACTGAAGTCAAAAGCAAAGCAAAAAGCTTCTTTGCCTTTGATGCTAAAAGTCAATTAAAATGATAATTGTATATACATTTATTAAAAGCACAAACAAGATCAATAATCGAATTAATATTGGCCCATTTTCGGCTCAAATATTTGAATAAATTACTCTTTTAAGCCCGTTCAATTCGAACAGTAATTGCAATTAATGGCTTTATAATTGAAGTTGCGGCTTAAAGTCAAGAAGACATAATGCTAAGTGCACTTTCGTTCGTAGTTCCACCACATTTACCCACTGGTAAGTCTGTAGATTATTTTTAATTAACCGTGGTTTCACTGCACCACAGTTTGCATTTCATATTTTTGAAATTGTTTCGAATTGGACATATTTATGAAATTGTTTAACATTATATTAATAAAAAAAGTCGATTCCTGACTCACTTTATTAAAAAAAAACTTTATTGACATTAATGTATATGTTAATTGACTCTGAATGATTGTTGCTGTAATTTTAATTTTTATTCGAACACCATTGTTAATTGTTTACGAAATAAATAAATTAAAAAATATCAGAACACTGACAATGATAAGACCTGCGACATAAAAGTCGGTCTAGGGCTAAGGTATCGTACTATACTATCCTACTTTAAACATACCTATGAAAAAAATCTGATGTCATTCTGCCTATAATAACAATTAGCTTTTTCAAATTCAACTAACAATGGCGTCAGCTCCACAAAACCCGCCTATCTCCAGTCATCGATGTTTTTGCTCAGCTACTTACTGCTTTGTTTGGCCGTCGGATGGAACGTCGCGATAAATGCCACCTAAGAAAAATAACCGCAGTTTTTTGGAACGAATGACCCTATGTAATGGCAATGGAGCCAAGATAATATCTTTTTATTTTTGGGTACCTACTCTGAATCAAGGCTTTTTTCTTCGATGTGATTTATGATGCGAGAGCGTGCTTTGTTTGAATGTTTTCCTTTTTAATTCTCTTTCAATAATTTTAAAAATACAAAAGTATTTGAATGTCACCATAGCTTATCATGAAACAAACATTAAAAGCAAATATACTTTTAGAACCGACGTTTCTTCTAAAATGTTTTAAAATAGCGGGAAAAGTTAACCCACAAAGAGCTAGCTTTGTATGAGGGGTGGTATGCATAAGAACAGTCTCGTTATTAGAACGTTTTGTACCACAAAAAGTTGAAGTTCTCATAAGTTTACTTCCTGGAATTTTATTATCTGCACTGCGACTCATTGCCAACCCACACTGTGCCAATGACTACAATAATGTACACTACGCTTTTTATGTAGGAAGCTAAAACAACAGTAGTTGAAAGAAATTGCTATGAAAAATGCTAAATACATAATCTGAATTGGAAATGACATCCATTTGCAGCGACGTGCACGCTGGACTTTACATTACCCTAATTAGCGGAATGTTTCAAACAAACGTAGGTACCGCTAGTCTGTATAAGAACAAGGAATTTTAAATTTTATCTCCCCAAGCTTCTCTTTAATAATCCTTTTTTCCACCCTGCCTTTCAAATGATAATCGCCTGAAAAACTAATTTAACTTTCAGTACCCATTTTAAATTATTATAATTTAGTTTATTTTATCGCTTTTCCATTACCAAAGGCCCTTTTTAAGTGGTATTTTAACCAAAAGCCTTGACTTTCAAAGCTTTGTGAGTCACAGAAGTATCTTTACACTGTACCGTTACGGGGTATTCAGAGGACATCAGATTGTGCAATCCATGCATACTTATTTCGCTTCCTTGCAGTTGTAGAAGTGAAGTGCACTTATAATACTATTTTGGTGTAAAGGTGCTTTTTTTTAAACTAGTGAAAAGTAGCGTAGAAAGTACGAGGATAAATTATGGTGGCGATGGATCATCAAAAAGATCTTACTCTCAAATAATATAAGAGAATATAAAGACTGAATAAATAAAAGAACATTTTTCACCCCCTTAGGAATTTCATTTAAAAAAAAAACCCTTTCTTAATGCAAACCTACGTCGCTTAGGAATATTTCTGGAAAAACTTTGTTACCTAGAAGAAAGTTCATCAATCAGTGAGTCTGTTTCTAGGTTCATATACCTACTATACATAAATGCAGATAAATAGCACTGAAGTGTGTGTTTGTAATTACAACTTGATAGCTTTTCATTAAATGTATAATAATGATGGTATGTATGGTACATGAATTTTTGTTTCTGACTATCTGTTTGTTCCGGTTAATCTCCAAAACGGCGGATTGATTTTAACGGGGTTTTTACTGACACTTAGGTAAATTATATTACACGGAGTAACTTTTTTTTATCTATCGCGCCTTATGCCCGAAGTGGTGGCAGTAGCATACATATTGTATGCTCATTTTTTACCGAAATTTGGGCGTATAATATGCCTCTGCCACCCTTTCAGGGATAAGAAAAAACTGAAGACTTGTCACCAACGAATGTAAAAAAGTTATTTGTTCCACACACATAACTTTGTTTAATGTACGAGACGTTCGTGGGAAGAATATCGCCAACTGCTCTTGTACTTCTGACTTCGGGACTGCTGCTTGAAGTACCTAAATTTATCAGGCAAAAGTACTACCATTGTGTTGTATACTATTCACTATTCTATGCTGTATAAGTCAGATGGAAAACATCAACAAAAAATATGTGAGTTACGTACAATAAAAGCTATGAAGAATTATCACTTAAAATAGTTTTTCTTACTTCAAAAATGACTTAAATTTCCCTTACTTCAGTGTATGATTTACAAGTAACATCAGGAGTAGTTTTCTATGCGGATCCAGTTGCATCTGGGGTGGAATTTCGTACTATTAGACGTTTCTGCCATACTTATTACTGGAATCAAACATAGCTCATTTAGGAACTGTAATGTACTATTACCGTGGTGTTTCCCTATTTCTATGAGATGTACGCCCGTGTGTGTAGTTGCCTTCCCGATTTACAAAGGAGGGAAAACGTGTTAATTTTTTTCCAACTCCTTCAAATTATCTTCTGATTAATTTCGATGCGGATTCCAAGACACTAACTTCTCCTGGAACTTCATCGAAACTCGGAGCTCGGTGGAAATTTTCTGATCTTGGTCATTGCAGTAGATCCTAGTTTACAGGAGTCACAGTAATGGGAATGCAGGTGGGATAATATATATATATATCTTTATTATGCAATTTTATAATTTACTAATTTTCTATTACAATTACAATTTTTAAATCCTGTTGGTGCCTAAAAAGGTGCAACCTGTCAATAATCACAAGCTTCCTTTCAGTTTTACAGATTTCAGATTATATAATACAAAGTAGCTTGCTTGTTGCAATAGTAGAATTTTAAACTGATTAACAGAGTTGTGATGGTGATTAAATGTGTTTATGTGAAAGAGTGTGTGTAATAAAAAAGGTTAATTTATCCAAAACGAGACGAGACGAGAACTGCCAAAGAAACGATAACTGCCTCCGTATCATCGTAAGAGAGACACGAAGGATAACTTGTCAGTATTTTCTTACACTTATATTTAGATGTATTGTGGAAGGTGAGAAAATTTTTTAGGAAGGAATATATACTCGTATATATATAGAAAGGAGGACACACGTTCACCAATGGTTTTGAGTCTAATTTCTTATGGATGAAGCCGCGCCATCCGCTTGTGAAACATAAAACTATACGAAAACAGCTTACAAAACATTCTATTGAAATAAATTTTCTCCGACATCCTATTGGTAGTTGGTATCGCTCACAGGAGATACGGCGTCGTACTTACATCTACGATTACAAGCTAGGGAGCCGTTACTGCCATTTGCAAGGCAATATACTATCATTTGGACTACGATCTGGCTTAACACAGACACGGCTATAAGTGACATGTCAGTGTATTAGAAATTTATGGTAAACTACCTTCGGTCAAAGTTTCACTCGAGTAATGTCAAAGTCAAAGTCATTGAGGTAAGATGTTTGTGTAGCTCCAATTGCCATGTAAAATTGATGACTAAACCTGGTGACTTTTTGCCATATCTTTGAACTAGCTGACCCCCACAACTTTGTATTTATATACTTCAAACTCACGTCGCAGTTTTTTAATCTCGTCGTTTATAATTTTTACAATAAAGCGAAAATGTCCCCGATATGTTGACACTGAATACTGCTTGGTTAGTAGCGTGATCATATATAGTCTATAACCTTTGTCGATAAATGGGCTAACCAACACATTTTTTTTCTCAATTGGAACCATTAGTTTATGAGAAGCGCGTTCAACCAAACTAAAAATCAAACCCTTCAGCTTTCTTTAATCAGAATAACACCCGAACCCTTAAGTGAGGCCGCGTGGTAGCCAAAGTCTGCCGGGAGCACTGTGACGTCTTTCCGAGAAGTTACCTTGTGGTTTTAGCCGGTTCGAATCCAGCATGACATACGAAGGAATTTACACACGTTAAAAATAAATTACTGTGGATAGATTCATGAGTCTGCAACAACTTAACAAATCTAAATTCAGATGCAGTGTATATTCCCAGAGTGTATTCAGACTAACGTGTTTCGATGTGCAATTTCAGCTTGTTGATAGCTTGTGTGGTTCACCGATCTCTGTAATGTGCCGTCATTTAGCTTTTGTCTAAAGCAGCCGCTAAAAGTGTAAATATTAGAGCTTTTCTATTCAGTTCTTCTGACTGTTTCGTGCAATTCTTTGAAAAGTAATTCGGATTTTGGGATCAGCGTATTCATTTAGCGTTATATTATTGTACTAAGTGAACCCTACGGCTTCGCCAGTGACGTACTTCGAACTCACGTCGCGCCTTTTTAATCCGATCGTTTATGATTACTGCTCCGCTCCTCAGAATAGTAGCGTGATGATATATAGTCTATAGCCTTCCTCTATAAATTAGCACAAAAATATTTTTTAAATCGGACCAGTAGTTCTTGAGATTACCGCGTTCAACCAAACAAGCAAACTCTTCAGCTTTCTATATTAGTATAGAAGTATAGATAGAACGCCCTCTAGAGGTTGTATGTCAAAAGTTAAATGGTATAAGCTAAGGTTTTAATGAAAAGGTTTTATTAGCAAAATTATGTGGTGAAGCGCTCGTGGCCCCGCGGTCACAGTGTTCGGTAAACGATCACTGAGGTACGCAACTTTCACTATGGCTGGTCGTCGGATGGGTGACCACTTTGTGACATTTACATTTGCGAGCGTTTCCGTGCTTCGGAAGGCACGTTAAGCCGTTAGTCCCGGTTGCCAGTAAAATGGCAGTCGTTAAGCCTGGTTGAAGGCCTTGTAGGCGGCTTAAAAAAATTCATCAGCAGGTAGCCACAGCCTGCGTCTGTCTATTTCAACACGGCAATGGGCTCACCACCTATTGCGTGGGACAGGAATCCACACGGTGAAAAGTGGGCATATAATATGCCTCTGCCACCCCTTCGCGGATAAGGCGTGAAGGATATTTATTAATTTATGTGGTATACATAGCGCCATTAAGGGACGACGCGATTGTTTGATAGTTGCTGCTCGCGTTTTGACTTGCAGTTCACATAATACTGGGATTTTTAAAATTGCAATTCATATTTGAGGAAACAATATTGGTCGCAATAAAATATGAATTTCAAAACACAGTCCAGATTACATAAAAAAATAGCAAACATAAAAATATTGTCGATATGGATAGTGTGTTCGTTTGTCACCTTATTGAGTGCTTAGGTAAAAATGCCTTGACACTTTCCTGTACCTACTGCAGCTAACCTCAATATAATTTTTCGATTATTTTCTTTCAATAGACGAATTTAGATTTAAACATTTTTTAAATACTATGCTAAAATAAGAACCGCAAAATTTAATAACTCAATAATAATCATCTAATCTATTCATTGGTATGAAACTACCTGTCAAGGAGTGGGCACACTCTTTGTACACCTACGATTATTATTTATTGAGTAAGTTCTAAATACCGGAGACGGAAACTCCCGAGAACTATTCGCAGCACATTTAGCAAACTTGTTAGCTTTAAGACATCTTCGATTAACTTGTTCAAACGAATTCCGTGGGATGTTTTCTCATTAGATGTTGTTAACAAAAAGTTCTTCTTTGAAATAAGTCATCAATAATTTCATTATACTAACGTCTATTTCATCATCATCATTCGAGCAGGTGTCCCATTTGCGTCTCCACTTCGCACGGTCGTCGGCATCCCCTGTAGTGAGACCATTGGCACGCATGTCATCCCTTACGACGTCAAGCCAGCACTTCTTGGGTCTTCCCCTCTTACCGGGACCCGGCGGGGCTGACATGGCCAGACATTTGTTTCCCACGTAGCCCGGCGGTTGCCGCAAGACGTGACCATACCAACCAAGGCGACACTCTTGCAACTTGTCTGCAATGTCACGGACGTGAAGGCTGACGCGGATGCGAGAGATCCTCCGTCCGCGTGACTGCACACATCTACCGCAGCATTTTCATTTCCGTGACACGCAGCTCCTGCTTGTGTCACTCCAATATTGGCCACGTCTTACTGCCATGTAAAATGACAGGTCTAATAATGGTTTTGTAGACCCGCGTCTGCCAGCGCAATATCGTCAGCATACATGAGCAACCATGGAGGCTGCTCATGCGACTAACGTCTATTTCATACCAGAAAGGAAATATTTATGATGTTCTCAAAAGTTTAGGACACAGTTTTGTTCGATTAAAATCACCATTAGTAGTTAGTTACGTTATGTCACGAGTTAGTCAAGTTATGTCTAAAATCTAAGTCACCATGTAAAACGCATGTATGAATCGGTCACGTTTTGGAGAGTATCAGGACAAATAGACAGATAATACTACAAATATTTTTTTACTAGTTGTTATTGTATTTGTATATACATAAACTGACATAGGAAATAAATCAAAAGATATCAAAGTACAGGCACCGTGTGCTTTTAATCGTTTCGTGTCCGATATCGTGCAAACCTTGTTTAGATCCGACAGGATAAACCCGAGGGGGGTTATAAACAGAATACACAGGTACTTATTTATTACAAAAAAAAATCTCTTCCAGAAGACCTGAGAAATGAAAGTTTGACGACGATGCAGAGTAGGTAAATACACTATTGCGATTATTTTTGTGAGATTATAATTACATTTTTTTATGTTATTTAGTGATTTTATGGTACCTGCTATTAACAAACGCTATAAAGAACTTAATAAAACGTGAATGCGATTTACGTTGAAACTGTTAATTAAGTGTTTATTTTATCAGTCACGATTTATCCCCAAAGGGGTAAGAGGCATATTAAACGTCCACTCTTAAATGTGTGTAATCCTGTCCTATGTAATGAATTGTTCTGTGGTAAAAGTTAAATATTTTCTTAACCAACATGATGTTTTCAATTTTTCATAAAGCGAATCCTCAGTCTCGTATTTAAATGGGGTAACACAAAAGTATTTTGACGACCCTACCGCATTCATACGGTTGTCACTTAACGCAAATTAAATTATGGCGGTCGCCAGTACTTGCTGTCACTTATGTCCATAAGCTCGGTCGTTTGTTCTGAAGGTAGGTAAGGGTAATGTAAGATCAAAGTTTTAAAAGGTGTTCTTTATAGGGGGCCATTATTGACCTGTGAGTGATCATACATATTTTTTGTTTTTTGAAGTAAGTTCGTAACCGCGGCTTACGGAGGACTGAGAATTATGTATAGTAGAAATCGTCATGTAACGAAATGCTGTATACTGTGTGTATGAGTGAGTGTATCGAAAATACTAAAAGCAAATTTAATTTTTAATTTGTGTTTCATTACAATGATAATTCTTAAGCTATTGCATAGTTTTATCGCGTGCTTTGAGTGGGCTTTAATCAAGAAATTCCGTAAGGGAAAAAAACCTAAGACGAAGGTCGAGACGAGGTCACACGAAATTCACCGAGCTCTGCCGAGCGTTGCCTTAACGTGTATGTACATATATTATATGGTACGATATTACGAAGCTCGCACGGATCGAGACGTGATGATAGTGAGTGTGAGTGTGAGGATGAGGATGAGGGTGACTGTGAGAGTGAGGTTGGGTGAGGGTGAGAGTGAGGGGTGAGGGTGAGGGTTTTTTTTTGTTTTTTTTTAGTGTAACTTGAATTAATATCAAAGAAAAACAAAGGTATGCTATGCAATAGCTTTACCGCGGCTGTCTCCGAGTGCCACACGTCTTCGTCGTCTTTTTAGTAGTATAGTTGTCATTATCCCCGCCTGTCACGCTGGAGATCGGCATTTGATTCTCCGCCAGAGAGATACTTTTTGTTTTTATTTTTGCTTGAAGTATTTCACTGCGTATTCTCACGACTTATTATTTATTTAACTTTTTTTAAGAACTTCATTTCTGACGCCTTCTTGTCAATTCCCAAACCGCACAATTCTTTTATATTTTTACACAGCGCCATCTAGCCCAAAGTATGCTAAAATGACTTGTTTATGAAAACTTGATTCATGCAAACTTTGTTTGACAATTGAAACTATACTATACTACTGAGTGAGCCTATGCCACCCCCGGTGATCGCCATAACATTTTTTTTTATCTGAGTGTATTATTCTCTGCTTTTAATCCTAGCCTGAACTTAAGGCCTGCGGACCTATCGTTTGGCTTTTCGTTTTCGGCATTGTTGAAAACAAATGCCGTTCGACCTCCCAACCCCGTAACGTTGCCTGCGTCGTTGCCTTGTACTTTAGTCAATAGGTGCACCGCTAGCTGGTGACACGTATGCTTCGGATATCTTGATGGAACTACTATAGTAAACAAACAAAACATAATAACATGCCTTTAGTAACATTAAATATTTGGAACCTGGCGATCTGTCCTCTGTGACTACCCTGTAAGGGATACAGCGTGAAGATAGATAGATAAATAATTGGAATTATTGGATAAATATTTGAAAGAAAGTTTTTTTTTTTAATTTTTAATAGTTCTCAAAACCTAACGTACATACATACATACATATTGTCACGCCTTTATCCCCGAAGGGGTAGGTAGAGGCATACTATACGCCTATATTTCACCATATGTATTTTTATCTCACGTAACATGTGGTGAGCCCATTGCCGTGCTCCAAAACTTGCTCAACACTTAAATGCCAAATAAATATCGCAGCTTTCATGATTATCCCTAAAGACACATGACACATCGAAAACGGAAAAAACATTCGCTGATACGACAAATATTAGTTTTGTTCGATTTTTTGTTTTGACTCGACGCCGATGCGGGATTTGAAAATCGAACTTGAGACTGCAGCACATCAGTCTTGAATCATAGTTATTAGTAAGCGCCAACCCTATTTGGTGAATTGACGCTCTTTCAAGATAAATCTCGTTTCTATAAAATTAACAAACAAGTGTAACTACATAAAGTAACTACATAATCTATATTAACGAGTACAAAGAAACTATATCACGATTAAAATCTTGGTACAGCGCCATCTATCGAGTAAAAACTGCAACATTATTACTAACTAGGAATACATAATGTATTTGTCCTATTTGTTTGTTAGCCTAACACAAATTAAATTATGGCGCCGCCAGTACTTGCTGTCACCTATGTCCATAAGCTCGGTCATTTATTCTCAAGGTAGGCAAAGGAAATGTAAGATCAAAGTTTCATAAGGTGATCTTTATGAGTTATTATTGGCCTGTGATTATGCCTTATGGCTGAATATTCTATTTTTTTTTGTAACATGCGAAGTCCCTATGGCTGAATATTCTATTATTTTTTGTAACATGCGGAGTCCTTATGGCATCATATGGCATTGACAAAATATATTTTACTTTTTTTTTTAAACTTGATTCAGGAGAACTGTATTTGATAATTGACACATACTACTGATTGAGCTTTTACCTTCCCCAAAGATTGTCATAACATATTTTCTTCATCTGAGTGTATTTTCAGCTGATTTTGGCTCGAGCCTGCGGTCATTTTTAATTTGGCGCAACTACCGTCTTATTTTCCAACCATGTAAGTGCGCCCATGTCATTGCCAGGTCCAGTATTCAGTAGTAGGTGCACCGCCAGAAGATGAGTTCACGTAAGCTCCGGAAGTCTTAGTTGTCCTTACACCTATGAAAGATCGTCATAAAATATTAAAATGCCTTTGGAAAAATTAAATACTTTTGCAGCAAGAATATTTTTTTTAATATTCAAGAGTTCTCTGAACTTAAACACTAAAATCCAGATTTACGTAGCAATTTTGTAATAGTTTCAACGACATTGGAGAGCTGAGAGAAACTTCGTATGATTGGAAAACAGTTTACACAGCACGATATACAGTTTCTCATTCCGTAACACAATATTTGTTCGAAATTTCTGAGTTTCTAAAAAGTATTCGTTAGAGCTTGCGTTGGAACCGAGCCACACGATCTGTACTTTATATAGTGCCTAATAGTTTGTAACACAAACCCAGTTTAACAATATCCGCTGTCATCATACAGGTATAAGTAACTATAATACCTATAATAGGTACCTATTATTATATTTTCTATGATTCTACTATAATGTATGTAGAAGCACTTGCAGCCCCGCTAACTCAGTTTTCTGAAACTCATCACTGCGTTAAGCTTCTTTCACTATAGTTGGTCCTCATGGGCGTACCCAGGATCTGGGCCAAGGGTGGGCAACTCAGAATTTTTTATAATACTAACTGTTTTTTAAGCCCCGACGCAAAAAGAGGGGTGTTATAAGTTAAGTCTGTGGCATCGTAGCTCTCAAACGGACGGACCGATTTCAATGCGGTTTTTTTTTGAAAGCCCGTTTCTTGGTGGTAGTTCTTAGCTATTTTGGTTAATATCGGCCCAGCTGTGTAAGAGTATCAGCTTTTTTTTTCATTTTAATGTAAGGCATTTTTGGCGTATGATTACTCTGTTAAGTGCTTAACGTGTTCAATGACAATTAATTGAGAACTTTGACCTAATGCTTCAATTAAAATGATCACCAGAGAACCCGAATCTTCGAAAATTCACAGCAGATATGGTGTTTGGGTTCAATAGTACCTACTATTTAAGGGTTGTTCCTTAAAATACAAGTATATTCTAAAAATTTTTTTTTTTGAATTTTGAAATTTAATTTATTTGTCTCTTCTTCTCGGGTATCTTCTTTTTTTTTACGAAGATACCCGGTCTTTTGGTAGGCTTACATGGGGACATAGTGGTCCAACACGCAGTGGCCCTTTGAGAATTTTAATGTAACAGGGAATGGGACCCCCACTGCAGACAGTCCACGCCCGCCTTATGTAGAAGAACGATAATGGACCATCTCCAATGGGAGTTAAACTTTTGTACGATATGCTAACTACTGTTGGGCTAGTAAGTTGGAGGTTAAATGTACTGGGTGACTTGAGCTACGGATGAAGACGGCGTCTGCCATTTTAATATATTATTTTCAAAATACTGGCAGACGGTGACTTGCCAACTCACTAGATGGGCCCCCTATACAATCGTCATAGGCATGATAAGCCTGTAAGGCGACAGAGGGCAACACCGGTGTGAGCGGCTTGGGGTGTCGAGCGGTGCGGCGCCGGTTTCACCTTCGCGGGTCAGACCCGGAGCGGGCTCTGGCTCCCTCCCTCTGACCGGCCAATTAAGGCAAGCCAGAGTTGAGATTTGCTGCACTCCCGGGAGTAGCACTCTCACTGCTCTCCCGTTAGGCCATTAAATCCTAACCGGTGCAGAAGGGCAACAAAACTCTGAGCCTGTAGCCACGCACATTCAGCTCGCCACAAGCTGCCCTGCGGATGTGAGCTTTTCTATAACTTACTGATACATTTTTTTGTTGGTATCAGAAAGTGGATAACTCAAAAGCGAATCTACTATGCCCCGATAGGGTTTGCGTTAATCCTATAAAAGATAACGACTGTCCTCGAGGGGTTTAATTTATTTTATTATGTTTCTTCTTTTCACGGGTATCTTCTTTTTTTTTATAAAGGTACCCGGGCTTTTGGTAGGCGTACATGGGGACATACTGGTCCAACACGCAGAGGCCCTTTGAGAATTTTAATCTAAAAGGAAATGAGACCCCCACTGCAGACAGTCCACGCCCGCCTTATGTAGAAGAACGATAATGGACCACCTCCAATGGGAGTTAAACTATTGTAAAATATGCTAACTAAGAAATGGGCTATTGGGTTGGGGGTTTGATGAACTAGGTGATTATAACTATGGATGAAGGCGGCGTCTGCCATTTTAATATCTGATTATCAAAAATTTGGCAGACGGTGACTCGCCAACTCACTAGATGGGCCCCCTATACAATCGCCATAGGCATGATAAGCCTGTAAGGCGACAGAGGGCAACACCGGTGTGAGCGGCTTGGGGTGTCGAGCGGTGCGGCGCCGGTTTCACCTTCGCGGGACAGGCCCGGAGCGGGCTTCCCCGTAGTTATGCCCTTGAAAATGACACTTCCACCCCCGGGCATATAGCTCTGGCTCCCTCCCTCTGACCGGCCAATTAAGGCAAGCCAGAGTTGAGTTTTGCTGCACTCCCGGGAGTAGCACTCTCACTGCTCTCCCGTTAGCCCATTAAATGCTAACCGGTGCAGAAGGGCAACAAAACTCTGAGGAATCGGGACCGATGTGTAGCCACGCACATTCAGCTCGCCACAAGCTGCCCTGCGGATGTGAGCTTTTCAATAACTTTCTGATACATTTTTTTGTTGATATCAGAAAGTGGATGACTCAAAAAGCGAATCTACTATGCCCTCATAGGGTTGCGTTAATCCTATAAAAGATAACGACTGTCCTCGAGGGGTAATTATTTTATTATTAACATTTTTGTATTTAGCAAAGAGCAAATCTATACGTATAGATAAATACAATTGAAATGTCTGTTTGTAATTCCAAACTTACAGATTTTCACAACAGAAAAAAATGACTATTTTGCATAGACCATTTTAACCGCGCTTACAAAATGTCATACACTAGTATTAAAGATAAATTTCATATTATCAAAGTGACCACCGGTTCGGAACGCGGCCCATCTGAGAGGAACCGGCAAGAAACTTAGGAATGCTTTTTTTGATGGCCTATTTACAATTTAATATTATTTCACTTTGCCAGCAGATAATTTCTAGGCGTCCTTGTCCTGCAAATAGTCTTTAACAGCGTAATAACGTTTTTCACAAAACTATTTTTTTAATTAACAGAAGAAGATATTTGAAGACAGAATGTCGAAGGCTTTGCGTCTTATTCCGTAGTGATATAATTTTCTGCCCTGCATTTCATGCTGAACGCAATTAAAAGCTTTGGATAGATCACAGAATACACCGAATGCATCCTGCATGTCTTCAGATTTTGATAAATCAAATAAGTAATTTACATAACAAAAAACTATTTTTTAAATGTCTCACTGTCTGTATGTTCCGGCTAATCTCTGACACAACCGAACCGATTTTAACGGGACTTTCACTTGCACTCTTATAATATGTAGAAGAAGTAACTTAGGCTACATTTATCCAGTTCTTTAATTTAAACTGCTGTGCGTCCATATAAGAAATACATATAAATTAAAACAGGTATTTTTTTATATAATTTCTTAATAACTATGTTTAGTACGCAGGATGACCCGCTGTTTTTACAGAAGCAGGTCCAAGACGGCGGCTTGATCTTAAAATTTCACGCGCGCCTCACCGCCCTAAAAAGCGGGATCCAAACTAAACTCCAAAGAAGCTGGATAACGCCCAAACCATTAAGAGAAGCCGCGATGGTAGCCAAACTCGAGGAGTTACTAGGGGCGCCCGGTGTTAAACTGATAGGTAGAGATCGTGAGTATTGAGCTTAACGCTGCTAACAAACAGTTAAAAGGGGCGTGCTTCACGATTTTTAAAAGATGTATGGGGTATTGCAAATGGCAAAAAGTAATTTTTGTACTATTATCGACAAAAGTAGCAGACGAAGACAAAGCCAGGGGGGGGCGCCCTCCCCCCCCCCCCTCTGGGTACGCCCATGCTGGTCCTTAAATACATGAACGCCTCAGTCGGAAGGTAGGTCAACCTATTTATGTCTGGTGCTTGTCGCCCACCGCCTCTCGCTTTGTCGTTAAATTTGGTTGAAGGAAAAATTTCAACAGCAGGTTGCCAAAGCCTGCGTCTGTCTATTTCAACACAGCGTTGGGCTCACCCTCTGTTACGTGGGACACAAATGCATACGGTGAAATGTGGGCGTACAGTATGCCTATGCCTACACTTTCGGGGATAAAGGCGTGACAATATCTATGTCTATATATATAGATTGTTGATTTTTGTAAATTCAATACACTTTTTACCTACATCTACAAACTGACAGTTGTAGGGGAAGATGTAGGTAAAAAGTGTATTGAATTTGAACCGCAAACGTGAACAAGTTCGAACGCGGGGTGAAGTGCGAATGGGAGGAAATGCGCATAACCCGCTGTGGCGACCTGATGTTGAAATTTTTTAAGCCGTCCATAAGTCAGTCAACCAGGCTTAACGACTGTCATTTTACTGGCAACCGGGACCAACGGCTTAACGTGCTTTCCGAAGCACGGAAACGCACGCATATGTAAATGCCACATGTCATTTAAGGGCCGGTAGGCCAAGTCGCGTAGGCACCTCAACGCTTCCTCAGCCCCCGCCAAGATAGATCGACGATGTATTCTGCTGGCACGCCACAGTAAAAATGATTGGTAGTAGCAATCGAAATGGATCATCTCTGTTATTGTGTTAGATTTTATTTTAGGGTTATGATATACTAGTTGACGCCCGCGGCTCCGCCCGCGTGATAAAGTTTTCCCGTTCCCGTTTTCTAAAGGAACTTGTTCCCGGGATAAAAAGTAAGCTATGTGTTATTCGGATAGATAAGCTATTATATATATAATATATAGTTATGGTAAAGTTTATTTAACTTCCATTCAGTAGTTTTACGTGCAAGTAACAAACATCCATACTAACAAACTTTCGCGTTTATAATATTAGTAGGAGTTAATGATGATACATTTAATAACAAATTTAGGCTTTATGTACAAGTACCAAATAAAATGTCCCGTACTCATTACACTCATTTTTGAACGCCTCACAAGCGAAGCGTTGATGTAGGTACTACTGTCACTTCGCGCATAACATCTGATTTTTCAAACTTAAAATGTCTCTATTTATCATATATTGCACTTGTAAAATAATATATACACACATATCAAGAAAAAATACTATTTTTAACACTCATGATATTTTTGATGCCACTTTTGTTATTTAAACTAGTTAACAAACTGTTTAAAAAGTTCCGTCTTGGACGTCCGTTTGTCTGTATATTACGGATATTTTCTTGTTAACACGATAACGACCGAAATACTTTACTAATCGAATCTTTTCTTTTTCTCTTACGCTTCCATATAATTAGGAATAGAACTCTTTAAATTTTCACGGTCTTATTCAATGTGGTTTAATTGTTATTATCTTTACTTTATTTATTTCATAACCCCTTACGCGATAATTCATAGCGAAGTTTGTAAGCCTGTAATTTTTTTTTATAATATTATAAAAGCGTGTGAGGCGTGCACTTTTGGGTTTTCCAAATTTATTGTTAATAATATTAAAATCAAAAAATCATAATGTTATGTTCCTGTCTTCGGCAGCTAGTCACCGTTGTACTTCAGAACATATTTTCCGTCCGCGCTAAACATTCTCCCTAAGTACACAATTTCATTCAATTGCTCTAAACGTTGCCGGTTTACCCAAATTTCCAATTTTACAACACATCATAATCTTTTAACTTTTGCAGCCACACTTTTGCACAACTATCCAGATACACTATGAAAAGCCAGGTGGACATAACACAACCCCGTTTGACGCCCGAACAGAAATCAAAAAGAGGCGCCAAGTGAACATCCCCCTTGGTCGCACTCAAGCTTTACAGTCCGTATAAAGAGACTGTATCGCCCGCAGCAGCTGGCTGGTGTCCACACCATAACCTGCCCGGATATGGTGTGGACGGCCTCACACGGACGAGTACCACAGAGTTTCTTTCACAACGTTATCAAATGCTTTCTCCAGATCCAGTAAAGCGCAAAAAACCTTCGCGTTAAAATGTTGGGATTATTAATTATTAGTTACATGAAATTTTATACATTGTTTAAGGCTAGTAACATAAAGTAAAACATAAATAAAAAGCGCTCATTAACGTACTAACTCGGTTTCTGTAAAAGTTCACTGATTTAAGAAACTCTCTCGGATTTTGGATGGATGACGGCTTTGTAGCATTTTCCTTTACCAGTGTTTTCGTGCTTCGAAGGACACATTAAGCTGCTTGTCCCGGTTGATAGTAACGTTGCAATCGACACTCGTTAAATCAAGTGAATACCCTTTGAGCGACATAAAAATTAAAACAGCGAGTCGCTACAATCTGAGCCTGCCATTTGAACACAGGCATTGGGCTCACCGCAATATGCCTCTGCCACACCTTCGGGTATTAAGTCTTGGCTAATAAATTTATTAATATACTTAAATAATTAATACTGAAAGCAGGTCTACTGAAAAAGGTCTTGGATACAATTTTAATAATTTATGCGAAGCGAAGTGAAACTTCAATATAATAACTGCACTGATTACTTTAGCCAGTGGCAGTCGGTATGTTTAAGCTTCAGAATCTATTGATCAAATTTGTTTAGAACCCAATTGAAAGTATACGCTACAAAATATTTGTTTTAAATTCTCAGCATTTAGCTCAAAAATAGGTAAACATACATTGAAAGGCCCACTGGCTCAGTTGTTTATATAACTGCCTTCTAACCTGTGGGTACCGGGTTCGATTTTATACTACTTACAGGGATAATTCTAAAGCTTCTGTGAAATGTAGGTACTTTATTTAATATTAAAACTCTCATATATTTTATTTATCTATCACACCTTATCCCCGAACGGGTGGCAGAGGCATATTAGTATATGCTTACTTTTCACCATGTGTATTCGTGTCCCAAGTCATGGGTGGTGAGTCCATTGCCGTATATAACTCTCATATATTTACACTATATAAAGCTAACTTCGGGTGTCGCGAGATTCAACTGGGACAGACGCACGGGTGATGATGAAATGCTTACTGTTCTCATAAATATACTATGCCATTGCGAAAAAATAGCAAGGGGAGCGCAACGAAAAAACCTAACACAGGTCCTACCTCAGTACGCGACCGATCAGGGCCTTAGCGTCGCGAATCTGATATTATTTAAACATTTGTACTATAAAAATTACTGTATATAGTCAAAGTAAGCCATTATGTCTATAACTATTGAGTAGCTATAGTAGTGTATAAAAATTTCATGAAAATTATCTGTTGTTTAGATTTGGCATTGAAAAAACATTTCGGAAGGGGGCAACATTGGGATGTTTTTCTATCAAGGTTAGTTTATTAGATTTTGTAACAGAAAGCCATTTTGACTAGCTTAAATCCTTAACTAACATATATCTCTTTTTCAGAATCAAAAACCCTTTCTTCTACGATTCGCATTGTTTTAAAAAACTCTAAAGCGTGGCCACGGCAGGAATACCAAGCCTTAATAAACGGGGTTCGAAGTAGGTATGTCACAGGCGAACCCTTGTGTATATAGTATATGGAAGGATTTTCGTTCATATACTTAATTTCCTTAAACCTTAAATCTTTTTGTATTGGATAGCTCATTTATCGATGAAGGCTATTTTATGATGATGACGTTCTTACCCGTGAGCGATGCATTAATCATCTATATCAATAAATCGGGAATTAAATAGAGATTTTATACCTTAATTTAAAAATCTAATCAAACCACGGATGGGATGTACCTATATTGAAATGATTGCCACCGGGGTACGGTTTTCATGATAAATCTAGGGACACATCGAAGGCGCTCATACTTTTCTTCTATAACAGTTCCCCTGAAATGATTTCCGAGAAGTGTTTTTCGATAAACTATCATTTCGTATGAAATATCGGTAGTATGAAACGACGACGAGTCGAAAAATTTTATATCTATATCTTACAAGATATAGTTATAAAAATTTTCGACTGCCTCTTTGGCGCGGTGGGATTATATCCGACTGTTACGCAAGAGGTAGTGGGTTCGATTCCCACACAGGACAAAACTTTGTGTGATGAGCACGATGGTTTATTCTGTGTCTGGGTGTTATTTGTCTATAATATGTATTTAGAAATATATAAGTATGTTTATCAGTTATCTGGTTACCATAGTACAAACTCTGCTTAATGTGGACCAGGATTCGATTCCCGGGTCGTAAAAAAATATATTAGTGTAATTCACAAATGTTTGTGTGCTTTCTATGTATAATATGTATGTATTTAGAAATATGTAAGTATGTTTATATCACCCACAATATTTAGTTTCGTACGGATACGGAAGCGTCGCAGGAATCGAACTTGAGTACGTCAGTCTTGAATGATAGTTTTTAGTAAGCGCCAACCCTAATTGATGAATTGACGCTCTTTCAAGATAAATCTCGTTTCTATAAATATAACAAACAAGTTGACGACATTAAAAAACTACAGAACCTATATTAACGAGTACAACGAAACCATATTACGATTTAAAATCTTGGCACAGCGCCATCTATCGAGTGTAAACTGCAACATTATTACTAAGGAGGAAAACATAATTAAATTACGAATGACAGATACTTACATACATACATACATTGTCACGCCTTTTTCCCCGAAGGGGTAGGCAAAGGCATATTAAACGCCCACATTTCACCATATGCATTTTGTCCCACGTAACAGGTGGTGAGTCCATTGCCGTGTTGAAATGGACAGGCGCAGACTGTGGCGACCTGCTGTTGAAATTTTTTAAGCCGCCCATTAGGCGTCCAACTTAGCTTAACGACTGCCATTGTATTGGCAACCGGGACCAACGGCTTAACGTGCCTTCCGAAGCACGGAACTGGGGTGGGTCCAAAGGGCCGAATAAATGTAATAAAAATAAAATGTGTCTATTTTAGATGTTAAATTTGGGAGAAATTTTGAACCCGTTGCCTTTTTAGTGAGGTGGTAATAAGAAGGCTAAAAGGTCTTATGTGCTAGACACTAAATAGCACGTACAATTAAAGTCCTGGTAGTCTCGGACCGTTGCATCGTCGAATGACAGATACTGGTAATAAATAGACGACCCTTTCTTTACGAGTGGAAATCTGATTACACCGTGCCCTTCCTATAGCCGAGAGTCACGGGTGAGTGTTGCCGATGCTGTAAAAACCTTATAAGACGCAAGATATCCCTATGAATGAGGATTTACATGGATATCTTGCACTCCAAAAATCGCATTGAAGTCCTACTGACTCCCGCAGGAGACCATGGCCTCCAGCGTAAATTTTCAATTCCCAGTCAGTCTCAATCACGTCCCTTATAAACGACTCGCAGCTTTCATACTACTTAGATTGCATATAGTTAATACATTTCCGGGCAAATTATACTAGGTGTATCAATATTCTTCACTAATAGTATGTAGTTATCTTTATTACAAGCATCAAAGAAAAAAATATTTATGGTTGGCTGGCTTAGTGATCAAAACGTAGTCCTTACTGTACGTTCGTGTTCAATTATCTATTCTCTGTCTCGTGAGCTTTAAAAGCAGATAAACATCTCTAACAAGTTTCATTTGAAATTACAGAATCTTTTGTTACATCGTCCTGAGCAGAAGCCATATAAACAGTTTCAGAGTCAAGATATTTGATGCTGTCTATTTGTGTGGGAGCGACGGAGCGACAAATCTTATTTTATACTTTACTAGATGACTGCTTCGTCCGTAGAATATTATGTATCTGCAAGAAGCGAAAAAAGTCTGCATGGATTGCGAATCCTGGTGATCTATCATCTCTGACTACCCCGTCAGGAAAACAGCGTGAATCTAGTTATGTTATTAACTAATATATACTGATTGATTGAGATTGTAATATTTACTAAATTTAATACAATTAACATTACATTTTGGTTTGGTTTTTATATTATTATTTGTATTCATATTCTAGTACTCTTAACCAGTGAGCGTGTGTGAAAACTCTTATGAAAGTAGAATAAGCGAAAGTTGTATGCCAGAATTGTAGCAAGTGGAAAGTCATAGTTTCTGCTTACCCCGACAGGCGTGATTATATGTATGTATTATTTTGTGTGAGAACCAAGTATAATATAATATATTCTTACAATTTTTTAATGTGTGGATAGCGTAATGGATGCTTCCGGCTAATTCCACACAGTGCCTTTACATCTGCCTATGCGAGTACAATCAAATAGAATATTCTTTATTGTACATTCATAATTATATTAAAACTAGCTGACCCGCCCGGCTTCGCCCGTGACATACTTCGAACCCCGTGGCACCCATTTAATCCTGTCGTTTATTAATTTCACGATAATGTATGAACATTTTCCAAATTATTTGATTACTTCTGCGCTCTCTAGTACTACGCCCGCGCCCGCACGGCCATACATACGGGCATACATTATTTTGTTATATCTTAAAGGGTTTAGGCAGCGTTTTCGTTAAAAGCTCCCAGACGACTTATTTTTCCGACACTGCCAACATATATCGTTATAATTAAGTTAATGTATACAAAAACTTAACAAAATATACATAAAAACCTTCTATAAGAATCACTCTATCTCTTTAAAAAAACTACATCGAAATTCGTTGCTTAGTTTTAAAGATCTAAGCATACATAGGGACAGACAGCGAAAAACGACTTTGTTTTATAATATGTAGTGATTAAGGATTACGTAATAGTGCAAAATGCCTTATCACTAAAAGCAATTTCTTACAGGCAACCTTAGGATGGGCTTATATACTTATATTCTTATATTCAAAGAACCAGCAAAAATATTCAAAGAAGCAGCTATGGACTGCAGTTCCAGGTGACAAATCGAAAGGATAACCCCAGACCACAAATTAAAATTTAGAGTAATCCTAAATTCTTAAACATGTCACCTACAGGATTTTATCTCAATGTTTATCCGTGTAATAACAAAATCTAGGGGTAATTGGTATAAAACTAGATTGCGTGCATTTTTCAAGCATTCTAGCTTATCAACTTATAACTTAAGCTTGTAACTTACTTCAAGCTTATCTACCACCCATTTGGCACAGATCTAACTCTAGTCCCATCTGGCGCATCAAGTTTAATTTAAGATTGTGAAAATAAAGCTGTGCCTTGATTTACTAAAGTATAAAAAATATTTTTTTTATTTATTCAGGTGACTTAAACTTTATATATTTTTCAAAACCTTGTACCAACAGAGAAATAAAGGTTTGCAGAGGTTCAAAATGTATTTAATATTAAAATCCAATCTATCAATTTATCTACCTATATCAGTCACGCTTCTATCATCAAAGGGGTGGCAGAGGTATTGAACCCATAGCTTTGTTGAAAATGGTCAGTAGCAGGTTATGGTGACCTGCTATTAAAACTTGGTTTAATGTCTGTCATTGTAACTGTATCTTTAAAATACTCAACACTCTCGTATTTGAAGATATTGTTGAAGAAATGTTTTTCTCTGCAACTTAATCTTACTTTGCACTTAACATATGTTTACATATGGCACATATGTTTGCATATAAAGTGTTGGTGAATCTCATGGTCTTATACTTATGAATAAAATCCTCTTACGCCATGGCTTCACCTTATCGTCATAAGAATATCGTCTTAAAACTTATTGAGTTCTGATACACTTTTTATAGCATGTTTATTTACCGAGATTATGTCCGTGACTTACTTTAATCCCGTTAAACTCACTTCAATATATTTAAAAACTATCTACATGACAAATTTGAGCCAGTGGTTAGAGCGATGCGGTGATAGACACATTCAGCAAATGAGTTGAGAATAATATTATTTGCGCGCAAGTGGAGAGTAGGATATATATTGAGAATAGATATTGCTTTATTATAGCTTGACCGTAACCGCTATACCGCTCCTTTAAAAAAAAATTGTACGCACGGAGGTGCTACAACAGTCGCGTTTAAATATACCAGTAAGCGCAAAGTTCAAAAAGCATTTCCTTTTTAGACATGTATGAATGAAATGGATATACCACATTTTTCCGTGTGAATTCCGTTCCTGAGCTATATCTAATCTGAGCTGATCAGAGTCCTGAGTTAACTATATATAAGTACTAGCTGACCCGCGCGGCTTCGCCCGTGACATACTTCGAACTCCCGTCAGTTTATCAGTCACACCTTTATTCCCGTCACTCCCATTCAATCCCGTCGTTTATTACTTTTACAATAATGTATGAATATTTCCCCGATTTGTTGATTACTGCTCCGCTCCTCATGGTAGTAGCGTGATTATATAGCCTTTTATCAGTCTCGCCTTTATTCCCGTCGATCCCATTTAATCCCGTCGTTTATTACTTCTACAATAATGTATGAATTTTTGTCCGATTTGTTGATTACTACTCCGCTCCTCAGGGTAGTAGCGTGATGGTATAGCCTTTTATCAGTCACGCCTTTATTTCCGCCGCGCCCATTTAATCTCGTCGTTTATTATCTACTTTTACAATTGTGTATGAATATTTGCCCGATTTTTTGATTACTGCCCTGCTCTTTATGGTAGTAGCTTGATGATATAGCCTATGAGACGCGAGGACTTCGCAGAGCTCGCTCGCTATTGGCTAGCTGCGACTTCGCGCATGCGTAAATCGCAAATCATCGGCCATACTTTTCACTTTCACTGTCATTTTAAGTACAATTTTTTTCACAAAAAAAATGAATATAGTAAGTTAACCTTAAAAGATAGACATAGGCTGTCGGGGATTTTATTTTAGAGCTTTTAAAGGGTAATAATTATGTAATACATAGTTTTTGCGTAACTTAAATCGTTTACGCAGCGTTCGCAACGGAAGCTATCAAAGGGAATATTTTGTCCCCGATTTTGCCACATTTATTACTGCTGTGCCGCACCTATTGGTCGTAGCATGATGCTATATAGCCTATAGCCTTCCTCGATAAATGGACTATTTAACACAAAAAGAGTTTTGCGAATCGAACCTGTAGTTCCTGAGATTAGCGCGTTCAACCAAACAAACTCTTCAGCTTTATAATATTAGTATGGATGAAATTATGTATAATTTATATTAAATTAATATAAATTTCTATATCTATATCTTATACTAAATAACTATATCTTGTGCTAAATTTGTAACCGGAACGCCCAGAACGAGATATAACATCACTAAATTGTAATTTGTAACTTCAAAACAGAGACAATTAAATTAGTTTTAATTGATATATTACTATATCAATATTATGGCTTTGGTAAATGCGTAAAGTTACGTAGTTACAACGCATATAATGTTCCTTTAAAGCTCACGTTAATTTAAAGTATTATTATTAGAAGACTAGAGGATGCCCGAGGGTTTCACCCGCATTGTTCGGGCCAAAATGCACACGGCAACACTGCCATTGAAACGTTGACTATTGTCGTGGACAAGTGTCGGTATATAGAAAAAGTGTGTGTGTACTTATGTACACGCGTTAAAAGCATATACTGCTTTAGTGAAATAAGATTTAAATTATTTTTAATAAGACAACAACACTTTGTTTGTAACAGGAATGATAAATTAATAAGAAAAAAACATCAAAAGAATGAAAACTACTTTGAATGTAGATTTCATGGAAACACTTATCAGCTAACTTCACGGTGTTAATAAGTTGTCATGGAAACACGTCGCGTTGTATTGAACAAATATTCTTTGAAACAATGCTAGGGCCATGTGCTAGTTTAATCTAGATTCAAGTAGTGTGCAAGTGAAAGTGCTCTACGAACCGAGTCTGCGATTTCAATCGTGTCGAAATCGTCGCTTAATTGAAAGCCAGCGGTACAATTATGACCGTTTTTCGTAATCTACTATTACATTCGTACTTCAATAGACTTCTATTGGTCGGTCGATAGAATTTTACTAACGCATACCGCGCCAGTGACCGCTAGTCAGTGACTTTTTGATAGTATACAATATACCTTAGACGAAGTACCACTGTGCTGTGGCTACGTCTATTGGTACTTCGTCTAAGCTATATATTCATTTCGACAGCTAAAAACAACGATTCTGGTTCTATTCCGTAAAAATTCTGTAAAGCCTTAGCTATGCGAATTTGGAAAACTAGGTTATAAAAATATGTATTTCACTATCACACTTCTCAAACTGTCGAATAGAGACAAAATTGCTGTTTTGAGCTATCAAAATAGACTACCAAATATGCAAATTAAGAGCTACTTATAGGCACTACACGGGTTAATAACATTCTATTGGCCGATAGTCGAATTATGTCGGATAGAATTCTATTAGAGCGCAATTGTAATAGTCTACTAAAACTGTAATTTTCTTCTGTCGGCTCTCTATTGAACGGCTATTTCTATTGTCTTCTGACGCGATTGAAATAGTGAACTTGGCCCCCTGGTCTGTTGTGAGAGGACTCTGTCGCGAGTGTAGTACGTTAAAACCAAGGTCCCTGGTATATGTGCGCGTAAGTGACGGCATCACGCAAGACAGACAGACTAGGAAGACACTAATTTATCGGAAAATTTTAGATATAAGAATTTAGTTTTAGTATACGTGGTGCCTGCTATGGTGGTAGCAGACTGTGTGTGTTTTCGTTTTAAATTGTGAAGTTTAGACCTTTACTTTACATTTTTGTGTGCTCTTTACCGTGGGAATACGGAAATAAAATGTAGCATAAGTTACTCCTTGTAATGGTAGTTATCTGCCAGTGAAACTCCTGTTAATATCGGTCCTGATAATGTATGTTTAGAAACACGTGTTCAGTGCAGCTAGTGACTATCTGCTGTTGAAAAGATACAAAAGATTAGTCTAACAACTGCCATATTACTATCAGCCAGGACGCACGGCCAATGCACCGTGTAAAGTATAGAAGAATGCCATAATCGGCCACCCATTAAAGGATTAGCCGTATCGTAACATGGTTAACCCACAAGTTGGAATAAATCTTACGCTCATGAAGGTTAGGTATAACTTAACGGACTAAAGATTTTTACGAATAATAACCACAAAATATCTTCAATGAACCATGTTCGGTGCTTCAAGTACACAACCCTTGGGTTCCTTTGAAAATATATTTGACCCCGATGTGGTTAAATACTTGCCTCATACTTTACTGAGGATCATTTAATCTTAACTCCGCATTTGTTCGTTTGTGAATTCCTTTTTTTCATGTTTTGTAAACCTGAATAGCTTTGAAGAATCAGCGAGGTTTTGTAAATTCCATATGAATTTATTTCTTTGAAATTATATAATCGAAGTTTATGAATAGAAGGTAAGAACATTTCTTTTATAAATGGATTACTAACGTTATTTTATATGTTTGTAAGGATCTTTAATAACAAAAAAAAACTTTCGTCTCTCTGTATGTAAATTATTTTCCGATAGACAGTAATGGAATACCTTTTTTTTCAGTTTATGAAACTAAAACCGCCTACCGGCAATAATGAAAAAAAAATAACATCCTGTATTGAGCGCCATTATCATAACTGTAAATTATTTTCTTTTCTTTGTATGTACTAGTGGAAAACATTACGGGTCAACTAAGGGCACAACAGGGCTGCATTTTATCGAACTGCCAGACTTAAGAGGAAGGAAAAAAACCACTCCGGGAGTGCCGACAGAAGTGAAAACTCAATTTATTAATAATTTATTTATCTAGACGCGTTGGTGCATGCATATATGCACACACTATAGCTGCGTATCGTAACGGGGTGTAGCGAGTCCAGAGATTTATCTCATCTAAAAAATTGCGTACCGCGCTAAAAGAAGTTTTTCCTTCAAAAATTGACCGGGATCGACGTTAATGATGATGATGATGAAAAATAAATCTACACTGAAAGACTCCTAATTGATTACACAGCATTATTTAATAAGACCTGTAGATGACCGGAATCAACGTTAGATGATGATGATGATAATGTTCGCGAGTCCAGAGATTTTATCTCATCTAAAAATAAGCGTACCGCGCTAAAAGAATATTCACTTAAAAAATTGACCGGGATGGACGTTAATGATGATGATGAAAAAAAAATTCTACTCTGAAAGAGTCTTAATTGATTACACAATATTATTTAATAAGACCTGTAGATGACCGGGTTCAACATTAGATGATGATGATGATTATAGTCGCAAATCCAGAGATTTTATCTCCTCTAAAAATATGTGTACCACGCTAAGAGGCGTTTTCACTTAAAAACTCCATCCGTCTTACGCTTTTTCGATCAGGTCACGTGTCCTGACGCGAGTTTAAGATTTTATACCCATTAAAGAAGTTTTCACTTCAAAAATATTTCCACGCACTATCTTTACAAGTAAGCTAGCTGAAGCTTGCGGCTTCTACCGTGACATAATTCTAACTCCCTTGACACACATTTCAATCGGACGTTTATTAATTTTACAATAAAGTATGAAAATGAGCACTATTTGCACTATTAATAATTACTGCTCCGTTCTCTTGGGCAGTAGCCTTTTTCGATAAATGAGCTATCCAACACAAAAGTATTTTCTAAATTCCAGGCAGTAGTTCCTGAAATTAGCGCGTTCAACCAACCAAACACAATCTTCAGTTTTATAATATTAAAGTAAATATACAAGTTTTGTTCCCTTTATCTACTTTTTTTATTTTTTTTTTTCATACAAGAAGTACCTCACAAACCTTATATATATTTCGTAACCCTACGTTCTGCAGTCGAGTAATAATTACATAACTGATAAACGCTAACTGCTCATTTTATACACGTTAGGGATATGCTCCCTAATGGGGTGGCGTGATATCGTTATAATGATGATTGATTTCATACCTTTATTGGAAGTGTGTTCAAGGCCAAATCGCTTATTAATTTGAGGTGAGCTAACCTTCATATTAAGATTTCGTGTTCATGTGATTAAATCTTTTTAGATTTTTGGAAATTTGCTGACTTTTATCATGACGTATAATTAGATTGTGATTATAATTGAAGGCGCTGGTAGCTCACACACAAGGTTCTGTAAACCATAACTGTGTTAAACATCTAAAACTATGGTGGATCTTGAGATGGGTGAGCGTTTGTGGCATTAACATTTAAGAGCGTTTCTTTGCTTCATAAGTCATGTTAAGCCGTTAGTCTCAGTTCCTAGTAACAAGGAAGTCGACGAGTCAAGTTGAAAGTTGCAAGGGATTAAAAAAAATCAATTGCAAGAGTTGGTCTCGGTCCTTTCCAACATAATTGTACATTTTAAACATATTGCAAACTTTAAAGACTACGGTAACAAGTTTCGATAAGGTTGTCTGCAACCTCAGTAGTAGAAAAAATATATTGGTTTGATATTTGATGGTGGAATTGTATTAGTGAATAAATATGATAAAATATACAATATACAAACAATGACAAAACAAAATTACAAAGCGTATATGAGCAACAAAATTTTTACTAATATTATAAGGAGGACAGATTTGTAAGTTTGTTTGTAATGAATAGGCTAACAAACTACTGAACCGATTTAAAAAACTTTTTCACCATTAGAAAGCTACATTCTTCGTCAGTAACATATGCTATAATGGATTATTATAAAGTTTAGGGTTCCGTACGAAATCTCGAATAGGAAAACTTCACCACGGGCCAAAGCTGCGGGCTAGTCCTACTAATATTATAAATGCGAAAGCTTGTAAGAATGGTTGTTTGTTACTCTTTCCCGCAAAATCTAATCAATGGATTTTGATTAAACTTTACAATAATATAGCTTACACATCAGAATAACTCATAGGCTACTTTTTTCCCCGGGAACAACTTCCTGTGGGAAACGGGAACGGGAATACTTTACCACGCATGCGGAGCTGCGATTACAAATAGTACGAGTATAATTATAATTTCAGGCAAGCCGCAACCACGGGCGCTGCATCGCGTTCGAAACGTCCGTGTTATGTAAGTAGTAATTGTTTATAAGTATATAATAATATGTATAGTATGTTTATATGTATATGGATACAGCGTGAAGATAGTTAGTTTTTTTTTTTAATAATATTTATAAAATAGTATATAAAGTATATAATATTTTTTCGGGATATACAGTAAGCCTATGTGTTATTCCAAGTTGTCACCTCCAATCCAAATTTTATCTAAATTGGTAAAGCCGTTTAAGCATCTACTCTCAAATAATTACCTTGATAAAATAGGCACTAAATCACTGTTAGCCTGATCTTATATAACACTCTACATTGACATTTTGTTTCAAGATAACCGAATTCATGTATTTAAATCTTATATCACCTTCGTCTGCGAAGAGCCTTATAAATTCATTGCGTATGTCACCCCGCGATCCACAAACGTATTCATTATGCTAAACCCTGTTATTTTATCCCTCTTATAAAGCTTTCGGTTACGAGTTGGGAACCAGAGGTAGAGTGGATGAATTATCTTATTCCGCGTATATCTAGTCTGCTAGTATGTAGGAATCATTACTTATTATTAGCAAATACTAGAACAGAAGAGTACAAATATATATACTAACTTTTTTTGACTGCCTCGATGGCTCAGTGGTACCGCAACTGAGGTCCAGGCTTCGACTGCCGGGTCAGAAAGAATATTTGTGTGATCCACAAATGTTTGTTTAGAAGTTTAGGTGTTTCCTATGTATAATATATTTCATATTTAGAAATTTATAAGTATGGATAATGTTTTTTAAGCAATTATTTAGGTAAATTTCATTGGTGGTCTTAAAATGACGATTAAAATATGGTGGAGAATTTCGACTTGATTCGATACGGTTTGGGTAGTTCAGTGGCTAGAACATTGCCCTGGTTAGGCAAAAGTCACGGGATAAATCCCCGTCACGAATCGAATTGTCTTTTTCCACTTTATTTATAACATATAAGTATGTTTATCAGTCGTCTTGATCCCATAACACACGCAATGTTAGCTTACTTCGAGGTAGACGGCGCTGTGTAAAAAAAAATGACCCATAATATTTATAAAAAAAGCTGATGAGTTTGGATCGTTGAATTACGCTAATCAAAAACTACTGGTTCGAATTGAAACAATTTTACTGGTTCGAGTACAATTTATTATATTTATATATTTATGTAAGTGTATATATATGTATGCATGTATGTCTGTGTATATGTATGTATGTATTTATATGTTTGTGACTGGTAGAAAATGCCTAAGGCATTAAGTCCGCCTTGTACTTTGTGCTAAAGTTTTGAATAAATAAATAAATGATTCAAATCTATACTAATATTATAAAGCTGAAGAGTTTGTTTGTTCGGTTGAACGCGCTAATCTCAGGAACTACTGTTCAGATTTGAGAAAATATTTTTGTGTTAGATAGCCCATTTATCGAGGAAGGGTATAGGCTATATATCATTACTGATAATTTTTTTTTTTTTTTAAAGCAATTATTTGCTAAATTTCTCATAAATTTTTATTAAAGTGGAAAAAGACAATTCGATTCGAGACAGGGATTGAACCTGTGACCTTTGCCTAACCAGGGCAATGTTCTAGCCACCTGAACTACCCGAACCGTATCGAACCAAGTTGAAATTCTCCACCTTATTTTATATCGTCATTTTAAGAGTATGACCAGAGCTATCTATCGAGCTAATGAACAACTCGATACCAATGAACAGTGTTACAACTATTTTTAAACATTGATGCAATGGACTCCACTCAGTATATTGATAAATTTTTTTTTTTATTTTTAAAGCAATTATTTGCTAAATTTCTCATAAATTTTTATTAAAGTGGAAAAAGACAATTCGATTCGAGACAGGGATTGAACCTGTGACCTTTGCCTAACCAGGGCAATGTTCTAGCCACCTGAACTACCCGAACCGTATCGAACCAAGTTGAAATTCTCCACCATATTTTAATCGTCATTTTAAGACACCAATGAAATTTACCTAAATAATTGCTTAAAAAACATTATCCATACTTATAAATTTCTAAATATGAAATATATTATACATAGGAAACACCTAAACTTCTAAACAAACATTTGTGGATCACACAAATATTCTTTCTGACCCGGCAGTCGAAGCCTGGACCTCAGTTGCGGTACCACTGAGCCATCGAGGCAGTCAAAAAAAGTTAGTATATATATTTGTACTCTTCTGTTCTAGTATTTGCTAATAATAAGTAATGATTCCTACATACTAGCAGACTAGATATACGCGGAATAAGATAATTCATCCACTCTACCTGAACATTGCCCTGGTTAGGCAAAGGTCACAGGTTCAATCCCTGTCTCGAATCGAATTGTCTTTTTCCACTTTAATAAAAATTTATGAGAAATTTAGCAAATAATTGCTTTAAAAAAAAAAATTATCAATATACTGAGTGGAGTCCATTGCATCAATGTTTAAAAATAGTTGTAACACTGTTCATTGGTATCGAGTTGTTCATTAGCTCGATAGATGGCTCTGGTCATACTCTTAAAATGACGATATAAAATAAGGTGGAGAATTTCAACTTGGTTCGATACGGTTCGGGTAGTTCAGGTGGCTAGAACATTGCCCTGGTTAGGCAAAGGTCACAGGTTCAATCCCTGTCTCGAATCGAATTGTCTTTTTCCACTTTAATAAAAATTTATGAGAAATTTAGCAAATAATTGCTTTAAAAAAAAAAAATTATCAATATACTGAGTGGAGTCCATTGCATCAATGTTTAAAAATAGTTGTAACACTGTTCATTGGTATCGAGTTGTTCATTAGCTCGATAGATGGCTCTGGTCATACTCTTAAAATGACGATATAAAATAAGGTGGAGAATTTCAACTTGGTTCGATACGGTTCGGGTAGTTCAGGTGGCTAGAACATTGCCCTGGTTAGGCAAAGGTCACAGGTTCAATCCCTGTCTCGAATCGAATTGTCTTTTTCCACTTTAATAAAAAATGTTTATATCATTAGGCTTCTAAAGAAAGTAAGAAAGGAAAGAATGTAAGAATCATTTATTGGTGCAACACAAAAGTAAAAGTGAGAAGGTACATGTTTCATTTTCTGTGCACACATGAGCATCAACATAAATTATCATATATTAACGTGTATATGCATATGCAAACAAACGCACAAACACATACAAGTACCAGTACAGTACAGTTCCCGTCATCTACTGCACTGCTGCACCAACTGGGCGAACAGCTCAGCATTATGCCAGGTGGTAGCCTGGCGCTGGTTTTCAGCTGCAACCCATCGCGATACACGGATGCCAAAATCGCCCCAGCCGTTCAGTATCCAGTACTACACTGGGGAGCAGAGCAGTAGTCATAAATGTCGACAAATCGGGCAAATTTTTATGCATCATTGTTGAATTTATAAGCGACGGGATTAAATAGGTGCGACGGGAGTTCGAAATATTCCACGGGCGAAGCTGTGGGGGTCATCTAGTATAAATATATATCATCACGCTAATACCCAGGAGAGAGGAGCAGTAATCATAAATGTCAACAACTCGAGAAAATTTCATTCAGTAATATTTATTTAATAATCGAGGGCATTAAAGGGTATCACGGGGTTCGAAACTTCAAAGTATGTCACGGGCATAGTCGCGGGGGTCAGCTAGTTTCATAATTATGTAGATATCAGTATTTACAATTAGCAAAATATTATAGTATCTTTATCTTAATAATATTATAAATGCGAAAGTTTGTATGGATGTTTGTTACTCTTTCACGTAAAAACTACGTAACGAATTTTAATGAAACTTTATAATAATGTAGCTTATGCATCAGAATAACACATAGGCTACTTTTTATCCCGAGAACAAGTTCCTCTGGGAAACGGGAACGGGAAAGCTTCTCAACGCGGGCGAAACCGCGGGCGTAAACTTAGTATATGTATATTTTGTTCAGTTGCGTCTCGCGATACCCGTGGTCCGCTTTCCTACATTTCCCTCCACCGATGTTCGGCATCCTGAATACTGAGCCTATTTTCAAACATTTCATATCCACAACATCAAGTCAATACTTCTTGGGTCTTCCTCTTTAACTGGGACCCAGAGGCTACAGTATGCTAGCTAGAATATTGTTTCCCACGTAGTCAATTCGTTTCTATTAGATTCCTATAATATTACCCTTTTTTTTAGTAACCACTACCCACATTTTAATTTACTAAGCATTTTTAAAATAATGCACATAGACGGGATTTTGCGTATTACATTTTTTTATAAAATGTTATTGGCAGAATATAATGTATTTGTCATCGACCACTCCTAAATTGTCGGGATGAATTTACTAAACTTTTGATAGCATAAGAACTTTTTGAACAAAAATAAAAAATTTACTTTCAGTTTGTAATTCATTTTTGTTCAATTTCAATTTTGCTCAATTTACATCCACTGCCAGACACGAGCAAGCTTCGGATCAATAAACTCTCCCTTGTTTAATACACAAAGCCAAACTTCTTATTACAATAAAAAAATAATTTACTAAATTACAAAACTTTCACTCTAGCCCAATTTTAATTGCGGGAGCGCTCGCGTCCTAACTTCAATTAGATTTTGGTAAAATCGTGTTATGCTAAAATAAATGTTTCTCAAAACTGTGCTGTGTTTTTATCCTCGTTGAAATGTGCACTGAAGTATACGTTCTCAAATGTTTCAAAGCAAATAAAATTTCAATTCGATTGAAAGTTCTTCGTTTTTACGACATCAGCATACCCTGAATTGGTTAAAGTTGTGTTTAGACTGCGTAAACGATTTTTTTGCAATGTAATGTAGCCTGCAAACTATTCGTTGGGCCCTAAACGTTTACCACATTACCCGGCTAAAAGCTACTGATTTTTTTTATACCACTGAGGTGGCAGACAAGCATAGGGCCCACCTGTTGGAAAGTGATCACTGTAGTCTATGGATGTTTGCAACAACAGAGGTGCAGCATTCACCCTACTGACCCTATTTTAATCTATGTAACTGATTTATTATAATCTGTATCCCGTATTAATCAGCTTTTTCTTTGAGGTATACTGTCCTAATTGTGTATTAGGACAGTATACCTCAAAGAAAAAGCTGAATATGCCAAGTCATTTACTATAATGACCTTTCAATTTTATGGCAGATCAATTGGTGATTGCCGCAGATATAAAAACACTTCTTTTTCCCTAAAGAGGTAGGTAGAGCTATTCACTCACATTTCACTTGTCTTAGTTACTCCTAAGTAATTAGTTGATGAGCCTATATTGCTTCAGTATTAGCAATCGTTTTAATGCATCCAGTATAATTACGTAAGGCTAAATTCTAGGTTATTTTGTGTTAAAATAGTATTATTGGTGAAGCGCTTTGCGGGCGTCTAAACTGTGAATATGAACCTTGGTTAGATTATGCGCCGCCTTCCATTAACTATAAGAACAATTAAGACAGAAGTAGCAACTACTCAACAGCTTTGACAGCCTCTTCGTCTGTCAAATTATGTAAATATTATAAGCAAATACTTTATTTTAAACTTCTTCTATCACGCCTTATCCCCGAAGGGCATATTAAATGCCCACTTTTCACCATGTGTATTCCTATCCCACATAATATGTGGTGAGCTCATTGCCGTGTTGAAATAGACAGATGCATTTTGTGGCTACCTGCTGTTGAAATTCTTCAAGACGCCCATAAGGCCTTCAACTTGACTTAACGACTGCCATGTTACTGGCAACCGGGACCAATGGCTTAACGTGCCTTCCGAAGCACGGAATTGGGGTGGGTCTAAAGGGCCGAATAAATTTAATAAAATTATAATAAGACTTGTCTATTTTCGATGTTAAATATGGAAAAAAATTTAAACGCGTTACCTTTTTAGTGAGGTGGTAACAAAAAGACTAAAAGGTCTTATGTACTAGACACTAATTAGCACGACCAATTAAAGTCCTGGTAGACTCGGACTTCAAATTATGTAAATATTATAGGCAAAAAATAATAATAATTTCCTAAGGTGATGTAGTGTACAAGCGCCTTTATGTTATCACAGCATTGGCAAACTAATAAAGAGGCCAGCGCCAACGGCTCGTCGTAAGGATCAGCCTAACTTTCAAATGGCTCTCCAAATAATTTGCTTTGTTTGTTTATTGAGCTGTTGTTGAATTAATTATCAACGAATACTGCGCTGGTTTAATTAATCAATCAAGCTTTGAACTGTGCTTGTGCTGAAAGCTTGCATTTGTTTATAGATTGATCACTATGCATGCAGAAATTTGTTTTATTTTTTTTTTGAAATCACAAGCAGATGGTCTGTTGGAAATTGGTCACCATAACATTATTCAACAAAAACCAAATAGCAAGAAAAATATTGCTGGATTTATCTATCTATCTTCACGCTGTATCCGTGACGGAGTAGTCAGAGAGAACAAATGTTAGGTTTCATGATTCATGCATACTTCTTTCGCTGCCTACAGATTCATCAGTTTTTTTATCAATGCCCGTCTGAGTATCCGAGTACCTACCTACTTTTGATTTATCCATTTTTGAACAATGTGCTTACATATTCCATTCTTTATTAATTTTGAAGCACTCGTGGCTCCGATAACTCAGTATTCTGTATACTATCACTGCGTTAAGCAACTTTCGCTATGGTGGTCCTCGGATGAGTGACCACTTTGTGGTATTTACAATAGCGACGGCAACGTGCTTCGGGAGGCACGTTAAGCCGTTGGTCCCGGTTGCCAGTAACATGGCATTCGTTAAGTCGATTCGAAGGCTAAATGAGCGGCTTGAAAAATTTCAACAGCAGGTCGCCACATCCTGCACTTGTCTATTTTCAATACGGTAATGGGAACGTGTTGAAATAGACAGATGCATTTTGTGGCTACCTGCTGTTGAAATTCTTCAAGACGCCCATAAGGCCTTCAACTTGACTTAACGACTGCCATGTTACTGGCAACCGGGATCAATGGCTTAACGTGCCTTCCGAAGCACGGAATTGGGGTGGGTCTAAAGGGCCGAATAAATTTAATAAAATTATAATAAGTAATGGGCTCATCACCTGTTACATGGGACAAAAATTGCATACGGTGAAATGTGGGCGTATAGTATGCCTATGTCTACTCCCTTCGGGGATAATGGCGTGACAATATGTGAGTATGTATGTTTTAATTCTCTTAAATAAAATAACTTTACCAAAATATTTTGCGGCTCTAATTATGAGCAGAAAATGAAAATAACATTTACTAAACCAATGAATAAACGCGTTAGCTACAATCAAATATGTAAGCTATTGCCACCGATCTCATCAAGTATTCCTTTGATACTCCAATCCGATCGACTTAGTAATGCGGGGGTGTCTTGGGTGCTGAAATGTATCCAGTAAATTTATGCGGATCTTGGACAAATCTCCTCACAAAAACTTGTGGGTTCAAAGTTAGATCGTAATACTTATATTCAGGTCTCGTTACAAACAACTTTGATTGTCCAATATGCGATTAATTATATTTGACATTGTGCCATCTATACTTGTATACTACACAAAGTTCAACGCAAAGACAAAGACATGCTTCGGCCCACTTGCGCGATCTTGTGTTAGCGTGTATAACTCGGAGGTATGGACTAACCCCGAGTTAAATCATTATTTTTGTCTCGCATGACCCCGAGTTAATGGTATACCTAGGGTTAAATCGCTAAAATTTTAACTCACCGATTTCTGAGGGTTAATTCGTCAAACGTTGGGTTAGCAGCTGGCAGACAATGTAGTGGCACGTGACACATGCGTGACACGGACTCCTCAAAATGACACGCCGCGCACACATAATACGATAAAAATAAAATGCACTCGGCTGTCATGTTACATTCATTCGTGTAAGAAAAAGTCTTATGTGGCAAACTGTAGTGTAAAAGAGATAGACATACCTGTTTCATTCTTTGTTCAATCATTAATGTTTGGTTGGATGACATAGAATGACATAAAACACTGGGTTAGTTAACCCGATGATATTTTTCTATGGTGCTAGACATGATTAGGGTTAAAAAGTTATTTACTAAATTCCGAGTTATCTAACTCTATAATTATTTATTTAACCCCAGCATTCACGCAAGAATGTATTATCGGTTATATGGTTTTTCGTTTGTATGCTATTTTAAGGTCAAAATAGCATACAAAAATGAAATATTTATATATTTCAAAGAAAACTATAGTAAATACATACATATTGTCACGCCTTTCACCCCGAAGGGGTAGGCAGAAGCATAATAAACACCCACATTTCACCGTATGCATTTTTGGCCCACGTAACAGGTGGTGAGCCCATTGCCGTGTTGAAATGGACAGGCGCAGGCTGTGGTGACCTGCTGTTGAAATAACTAATAGTATCCGACTGCTACGCAAGAGGTCGTGGGTTCGATTCCACTCAGGATAAAATTTTGTGTGATGAGCACGATGGTGTAAATAAACATGAAAATACTTAAAATATACACAACAATGAAAAGGTTAAAAGAAGAAATAGATGATAAAACCTAAAGGTAAACGGTAAAACATAAAATTTTTGGACAACCTATTTTATTCTAATGAAAAACAGACAAGTAAAGGCCTTAAGGCCTTGTCTGATTAAACTTACCGTAGCCTTTTACAATTGTAAAATTTGTATTCAGCGAACCAAAATACCTCGGGACTTGAAACAAACGTATTTGACTCTTATATGTATAAGTTTTCCTGTTGAATGCAATCTTATCAAGATCAAGCCCAAGCGACGTTACCTACAACCGGTGATCCTGCTAAATAACCGACGATGTATTGACACAGTGCTAGGAGGTCAGGCGGCAGTCGAGTAACAATGCCAAAAACCAAACGCTGCAAAGTTCAATTTTTGATTCGAAAATAGATATTCTTATTCCACAAGCGTATTATACAACTTTGTTATCACGTTCCTGTGTTCTGTGACTGCTTCTGTGGCACGGTAGGAGTGTATCCGACTGCTACGCAAGAGGTCGTGGGTTCGATTCCCACTCAGGATAAAACTTTGTGTGATGGGCACGACGGTTTATTCTGTGTCTGGGTGTTATTTATCTATAATATATATGTATTTAGAAATATATAAGTACTAGTTGACGCCCGCGGCTTCGCCCGCGTAGAGAAGTTTTCTCATTCCCGTTTCCCACAGAAACTTGTTCCCGGGATAAAAAGTAGCCTATTTGTTATCCTGATGTATAAGGTACATTATTCTAAAGTTTCATTACAATCTGTTCAGTAGTTTTTACGTGAAAGAGTAACAAACATCCATACAAACTTTTGCATTTATAATATTATTAAGATGTTTATCAGTTATCTGGTTACCATAGTACAAGCTCTGCTTAGTTTGGAATCAGATGGCGTTGTGTGAGTTGTCCCAACAATATTTATAAATTTTTAGCAGCTAACTTTAATTCCGATTATTCCTATTAATCTAGCTAAACTAAACTACTTGTATTAGCAGCGTCTCACACTGTAATTTTCTTTATACTGGTTTCTCTAACAAATATGATGTTGAGTAAAGCCAACTTCGAATCTTTGTTTAAGATTTCTTCAACTGAAAATAATAGAAAAACTAAAGTCAATAAACTCTATCCTATGCATTATTACATCAAAATTCATCCCTCGCATTAAGTGGATTTGGTGCGCCAGGGTAGCAAACTCAACGTTATTAACATTTTGATAGACGTTCTTAAAATGAAGAAGGAATTTATATTGACAAGATTTTGTGTTGGTTCACAAGATTGTTGTTGTCGATAGTACAGACATTATGGAAGACACAAACTATTATTATTAAAGTATAGAATAAAAGTAGTTGAGGCAGACCGAGACGAAGACCACGTGAACAGATTGCTTAAATCCGGAAAGTCCGAAGTACTCGATACGATCGAAGTATGCAGGGATCGTGAAGCCTGGTAATCTGTCCTCTCTGACTACCCCGTTAGGCATACAGCTTGATGTATAACGTATACGCTAAATATCATGTATTACACCGGGGTTGTAGGTTGTACAGAGAAATGATATACATACTTACATTACATATTGTCACGCCCACAGAACAGAAAAAACAAATTTTTCTGTTCTGTGGTGACGCCTTTATCCCCGAAGGGATAGGCAGAGGCATTCTATACGCCCACATTTCACAGTATGCACTTTTGTCCCACGAAACAGGTAGTGAGCCCAATGCCGTGCTGAATAGACAGGCTTAGGTTGTGGCGGCATGCTGTTGAAATTTTTCAAGCCGCCCATTTATTCCTTCAACTGGGCTTAACGACTACCATGTTACTGATAACCGGGACCAACGGCTTAACGTGCCTTTCGAAGCACGAAAACCCTCACAAATGTAAATGATACAAAGTGGTCACCCATCCGTGGACCAGCCATTGAGAAAGTTGCTTAACGCAGTGATTGTTTACAGAACACTGAGTCAGCAGGACCGCGAGCGTTTCTTCGTTTATAAGGTAGAAATGATATATCGGCAAGTATAACGGCGTACATAGTTTATTGCTTGACTTATATTGATTGATTTTCAGTTATGCACATACAAGTATGTGCATAACTGAAAAACAGTAGGCACGTGAAAAATGGTGTCATAAATTAAAGCCTAATTAACAAACCAAAATACTTTGACCTGTTGAATGTATTGCTCGTCTAGTAAGATGCAGTTTAAGC
Organism: Thumatha senex; assembly: GCA_948477245.1. Lineage (NCBI taxonomy): Eukaryota > Metazoa > Arthropoda > Insecta > Lepidoptera > Erebidae > Thumatha > Thumatha senex. The sequence goes on from OX419731.1 coordinate 1,567,754, forward strand.
TGTATTAACTATATTATAACCTCTGCTGAACCGATTTTGATAAAGTACAACGCAGTATTTAAGCTGGAAAATTAACCACAATATTGTCATAGCAAAGTTGTGATCAACCGGTAGGATTTTGATCCATCCGCGAACATAGAAGAAAAAAAATCACAGTTTCGGACTGCGAATCCCTTAATTAGTATTTTTTTTTAATTAGACATTTTTTTTATAAACATTAAATGTATCGTCACAGCTAATTTTACAATTTTATTGTTAACTAACTAACTATCTTCACGCTGTATCCCTGACGGGGTAGTCAGGGAGGACAGATCACCAGGCATCGCGATCCATGCATACTTCTTTCGCTTCCTGTAGATTCATTAATCGTTTCATACATGCACGTCCAGGTATCTCAAGTCTCGGTCTACCTTGACTCCTTCTGCCCTCTACTTTCGCACAATATATATTCTTCGTCAATCGTTCCTCACTCATTCGTTGAACGTGTCCAAACCAACGGAGCACGCCCTTTTCCAGCTTAACGCTGACACTTTCACTCAAACCTGCCTTATTGCGTATCACTTCGTTTCGCTTTTGGTCGGCCAAGGTTACGCCGCACAATTTTCGAAGTGATCGCATCTCCACAGCATTCAGCTTACTTTTATGCATCTTCTGACAAACCCAGGTTTCGCTGCCGTAAAGCAACGTTGGCACTAGCACTGCGTTATGAATCGCGAGTCGTATCGTATTTATTTATTTTATTTGTCGCTTTACTAATTGGGACAAAGCACCGTTAACTTTGTTTCCGGCAGTTACTCGCCATTCTACATCCGAATCACATCTTCCATCAGCGCTGAACTTACTCCCTAAATACACAATTTCATTCACTTGCTCTAGACATTCCTGATTTACCCAAATCTTGCACTTAGTTCTTACGTCTTCTCTCTCTTGTTTTTATGGTTAATATGTTAAAGTCTCTGTTTTAAGTCCACTGGTACGGAAAAAATGCTGTCGATATCCGACCGTTCGTTCGTTCTTCCGTCAATTCAGTCTACAGGTCGCATTTTCCATCGGATTTGCATGCAACTTGGCATGGACAATCCTTGATATAGCTAAAAACTCTTAGGGAGAGGGTTTTACAATCTGGGGGAAATGGAGGCAGGGGAGGGGAAATGGTCCCGTAGTGGTTAGCAAGAGCGCTCAAAACGGTATGGGGTCATATTATAGGCTTAAAGTGTGCTTCTGAGCCAAGCGTTTTCTTTTTATTTTAAAACCACTACTAAACGTTTATAATAATAATTAACACATCAACCAAAAAATTTAAGCATTTTTCCTCATTTACTCCGAAGTCAACGGTTCACAGAACCACTAGTAATAGTATAGATAAGAGTACGAAATTTCAAATGATTGAATATCTAATAAGATATTTTCTCATATTTTCTTATCAAATGCAGAATATGGAACGAAAACGTTTTACCACTGAGATTTTAGTTGAGCAGTGATACCTGAACGATACTTTAACTGTCAAAGTTTCTAAAACGAAATTTCATAAATATTTTACCTGAAAAGATACGTATCCAATCTGCCTGCAAATGACACAAGCATGTGACTGGAACAGGTAATATTTTAGAAGAGAATACTTAAATAAGAAAAAATTGCTTTTGGAAAAGGGACTCTAAGCAAATTTTATATTACTCGTATTACTAAATAAATGAGATTTTCATATCAGTCATATATTTTAGTCGTTTATTTAATTGTAGTCGTTTATTGGTTGCCAGTAACATGGCAGTCGTTAAGCCCAGTTGAAGGTCTTATGGGCGGCTGTAAAAATTACAACAGCAGGTGGCCAAAACCTGCGCTTGTCCATTCCACACGGCAATGGGGTCACTACCTGTTACGTGGGACATATAGTGTGCCTCTGCCTACCCCTTTAAGGATAAAGGCGTGACAATACGTCTAATGTATTTGGGTGTATGGCTATATATTGGTTGTACCAATATCTCTGGGGCCTAAATTACTTCACTTGCTAGTAGTGCATCTGCTGAATTACGGACGAGGCACCGACGCAGGCGCCTTCGCAGGGTTAGGAGGTCAAACGCATTCACTCTTAAAATGCAGAAAATTTAAAGCCAAATAATAGCTGCTGCTGCTAATGAACCACCAGGTTCCAATTACAAGTATTTGGAAATGGAATGGAATGAGTTTGGAAAAAAAACAATTGCTATGCTAACTGTATTCAAAATTTAAAGTGGAAAATTTTAATCTAAAACCATCATTGGCGGATCAGACAAATATTTGTCCCAAACCGGAATCGAACCCGACATCTCGAAGCAGCATCATATGTTATATCACATCCTTCCTGCTATAATTATAAATACTTAAATGTTTGTATGGATGTTTGAATGAATCTTTGTTACTCTTTCACGCAAAAGCGCCTGAATAATTCTAATTAAACTTTACAGTGACAAATAATATATGACAAATACTACTTTTTATCCCGACAACAAGTGCCTGTAGGGATCAGGAAAACTTTACCACGTGGGATATTTCTTTTAATGTCATTTAACAGGAATTATAATGCATACACAAGATAATGCCTTATGGTTTTAAGACTGTTTTCAAAATACACAAGACGTGATTTTAAAAGCATATTTATTTTGTAACGCCATTCTGTAGAAAATGTTGTATCACAGGTATGTCTTTTATACAAACTTTCCTATAAACAACATACATAAGCTGCGAGGTTCCAAGAGCCAAAACTATTGACCGAGTGATCGTCAATTGTGAAGGATTTATCTTGACATTCTCGAGACAGGATTTAATTGGTGAGTTGTTTTACTCTCGAGAAGTGTTCTTAGATAGGTTTATCGTACCGTAAACTTCACAACAAACATCTTGGGACTCCCCAAACTGTCTATTGTTTTAAAGGTTTGGGATTGAATTATTCAATCCCAAACCTACAGAATATCTGAATAGGTAAATACAGAATCCTGTTTGTATAGTGCTCAAAAAAACTTTCAATATAATGCGGGCAGTAGAAAGTTGGTATATACCCGTGCGTCTGTTAAAAGTGCAATAATAAGAAGAAAACTTACTGGTGATCGTCAATTAGTCTACGTTTTGTCTCCTAATGGTTATATTCAACGTAGATTGCGTTTGTTCTATTCTACGGTCAAGAATTTCAAGTATTGAGTGCACCCAGATAGGTATCAAATCACCATCGCAGCGGTAAGTCCATTTTTGCTTAATAGGTAGACTTGTCTGTTGACTATCGCTATTAAAGAAAATAGCGATAGTCAACAGATAGGTCTACCTACTGAACTTTCTAGGGTTTACAGGCCAGAACCGATACTAAGATCAAATGAATGTTCAACTTTGCTCTTCTTAGCGATGGTGCACTTTTAGTGTATACGACTGCAATTAATGAATTGTAGGATCGGAACAATTATTCATGCGATCCGCAGGTCGGTTTCGGAGCGTGACTGTTTCGGTAGCGTAAGATTGGTTGGTTTGGCCATGGTTTCGATTCCCGGGTCGAAACAAATAATTGTGTTCTTCAAATGTTTATTTCGTAGTTTGGGTGTTTCCTATGTAAAATATATGTATTTTGAAAATATTTAAGTATGTTTATCGGTTGTCTAGATCCAATCCAATCCAAGCTTACATTAATTTACTTTGGGCTAGATTACTGCGTAAAAAATGTCCAACAATATTTACTAATTTTCTTTATATTAGTTTTTTTTAGTTTGGATGGCTTCTATATACGTAGATTAGGTTAGTTTGGGGTGACAGCGCTCTATTAAAATATCTTGCAATGTTAATTTCTTATTATTGAACTTCATTTGATACAAACATGTAGGTATATATTTAGTATACACACTATTTTCAGTATATTCATATTTTGTCGAATATAAAACTTAACAAGTAGTCAGAAAAGCAAGACAATAAATCGAACTGCCAAGAGACACAAAACAACTACACCATACCTAAAGAGGACAAAATCATAAATAATATAAATCTGTTTTGCGATTACAATCAGCACGATTGGGTTGTTACATAAATAACCGGGCTGAAGCATACATTCGTTCAGTCACGAATGAAATCGGATGTGGTCGTTCATTCATTCGTTCATTGCGTGTGTTAAAGGGGAACATATAAACATTTTCGTTAAATACCTAAGGTTCTGTTTTGTGATACTTAATTTGTAAAGTGGGGCCTAAATGCAGACAGATGTATTTTGAATGGGGCCACCAAAATGGTACCAACATTGGCAGCAGTACCTAGACACTGTGTCATTATATTTGCTCTTAAATAAACATAAGGAAAAGATTTTTCCTCTCACATCTTTTTTAATTTTTTTTTTTAACAAATATTAAGTACAGAATAGAGTGAGATTATTATTTAATCCCAAAGAAGGACCCATCGACAAGGCAATGTGAAATAATCATTCAAGGCACGTGCTTACTATGCTAGTGTTAACGCGATGAAAAATTCTTCACAGTAGTTCACCAAATAAAATAGATTATGTTTGACAATCTCAATACCCTAGTAAATACCTACAGTAAGATATTGCACTTTGATGTCTTTTAAATCATTCAAGGTTTTATATTTGAGAGGCTCTTCATCTTTTATTTTATTTTAGATCCATAAACGGGAAATAACAGAAAACTTACAAAATAATAACAATGCACACTGCATGCATAAATAAACTTTTTTTTTTAAATAGTCATAAAACGGAATTAGTAATCGAAATCATAACGTTTAATCTTAGTGTATTCCCAGTTGCTTTCAAGTCCTATCTGGATTTGGGGCAACTTATATTTGACTTGTAGGAGCAGCTTTCGTTTGAACTCTAGAAGAGCACCTGCGAGCAGATGCAGCTGAGCACTTGAAGTCGACTGGATCCTGATCGTGATAGGGACCTTTACACCCTACTTAATGCATTATAATAATTATTACTAACTATTAGGGGATGAAGAGTAGAAGCGTGCACGTCGCCATCCCTGCCAGCTACGGCTGCAATTCTACTCCAACACGAGTGCCACCAGGGCGATTACTGCTAGGGCGTGCCCCCGAGGCGACGCGCACCAGTTCGTCCCCGCTGGTGCGAAAAGTGTGAGCCAGAGCGGCGTAGGGGACCGCCACCCTACACGCGCGGCCCGACACGGCGGGAAGTGGAGGATGGAGTGCAGGGTAGCTGCGTGGAATGTTAGGGGAGGAATGACAGATAAGATGAATGAGTTGATGGATGTTATGAATGAGAGAAAGTTAGATGCAGTGTGCTTGACAGAGACCAAGCGCAAGGGCAGCGAAGTCTTGGAGCTCCCGGGTGGGATGCTCGCGCTTTGGTCTGGAGTACCAGAGAGCGAGCATGGCAGTCGGGGGGTTGGAATTTTGCTGTCCTCGCGATTGGCCTCCGGTATGTATGAGTACAAACTGATAGGTCCTAGAATCCTCTGGATCCGTGTAAAACTTGGTTTGACGAAGATTTTCCTGGTAGCTGCTTACGCGCCAGTATCTTCGTCGAACGCGAGTGAGCTAGAGGACTTCTGGGAGAGTATGAGAGAAGCTCTAAATGTGATAGAAGGAAATGAAAGACTTATAGTATGTGGAGACTTGAATGGATGGGTGGGTACCGCTCGCGATGGTTTTGAGTCGGTACTCGGGAAGTATGGGGATAAAAGGGTGAACGACGCTGGCAAGCTAATACTGGCATTTTGTAAGGAAAAGGATTTGTTTGTGGCGAACACAATGTTCAACCACAAACAAATTCATATGTATACGAGGAGATGTAAGTCAAAGAGAAGCATGATAGATCTATTCCTAATGGATAGTCGGCTCCGTAAACAGGTGATGGACACAAGGGTTTATCGAGGCGCTGAGCTGGGATCAGACCACTACCTAGTCATAACTAGGATTAGGGGTCTGTTCGCGGGTTGGCGTCATCGTACCGAGTGTCCTGAACCTGAGCCGACTTATAGCATCAAAAGCTGGAAGCTGCAGGATGCATCCATTAGGGATAAATATAATGAAAGGGTAGCCGAAAAGCTTGGCGATGTCAATGTAAGCAGTGAGAATGTGGAAAGTGTATGGCAGAACCTTAGGGATAGTATGATAAATGCCGCTGTGGAAGTGTGTGGAGAAACGAAAAGAGGCAGTGGTAATAAGCGTGATGCATGGTGGAATGAGGAAGTGAAAGAAGCAGTTCGAATGAAGAAGAAAGCATGGCTAGACTACTTAGCCTCGCGGAATGATTTTAATATGAAAGAGAGATACAAGCTGCAGAAAGTTAACACGAAGGCACTTATAGAAGAAGCTCGTGAAAGGTGCAGAATGAAAGCGGATGAAAGGTTGTCGTCCAATTTCCGGGATAATGCCAAGCTCTTCTGGAAAGAGGTAGGCAAGACCCGGAGTTGTTCAGCAATCTGCAGTATGAATAAAGTGCTTAGTGTTAACAATGACGTCCTATCAGACCAAAGTGACGTCCTGCAGAGATGGAGTGAATATTATGGAAAGATGTATGCAAGAAAAGACAGAGATGCCACATCGGGAAGGGGAGCTCACTTCGATGCTCCGGATCCCGATGTCATTAAAGTCATTAGTATGAAAGAAATAGAACAAACGATAAGAAGTATGAAATGTGGTAAGGCTGCGGGAAAAGACAGAGTCACTGCTGAGATGATCAAGTACGGTGGGTCGCGTGTCTGGGACACACTATGTCTGTTATGCAACTTGTGCTGGCGGACGGGTGAGGTCCCAGATGACTGGCGAGTAGCAGTTGTAGTACCCATTTTAAAAAGGGAAAGGCTCGCGCCTAAACTGCTCCAGCTACAGGGCGATCAGCTTGGTCAGCTTAGCTAGTAAGGTGTATGCAAAGGTTATAACGGCACGAATGCAAGAAAAGTCTGAAAGGTATTTATGGGAGGCTCAATGCGGATTCCGACGTGGAAGAGGTTGCATGGATCAAGTGTTTTCTCTCCGCATGATCGCGGAAAAGTTTCTGGCTCTTAGCCAGAAGGTTTTCTGCGCTTTTGTGGATCTAGAGAAAGCATTTGATAACGTTGTGAGAGAAACGCTGTGGGACTTGCTGCCAGGATATGGTGTGGACGGCTCGCTACTGCGGGCAATACAGTCGCTTTATAGGGACTGTAAGGCTTGCGTGCGAGTAGGGGGGGATGTGTCACCTCTTTTTGATGTCTGTACAGGCGTCAAACAGGGATGTGTCATGTCCGCCTGGCTGTTCATAGTGTATCTGGACAGTTGCCTGCAGAAGTTGAAAGATTTTAATATGGGTGTGAATTTGGGTGACTTTACAGTAAACTGTCTGCTGTACGCTGATGATGCGGTGCTCATGGCCTCATCAGAAGCCGACCTTCAGGCATTAGTCACTAATATGAAAGAGGGGTGTGAAAGTAAGGGTCTCCGCTTGAATGCAAGTAAAACTAAGGTTCTAGTATTTGAAAGAGGTGACGTAAGAACTAAATGCGAGATTAGGGTAAACCAGGAACGTCTAGAGCAAGTGAATGAAATTGTGTATTTAGGAAGTATGTTTAGCGCGGATGGAAGATGTGATTCGGATGTGGAACGGCGAGTAGCTGCCGGAAACAAAGTTAACGGTGCTTTGTCCCAGTTAGTAAAGCGACAAAGCATCGTAAAAGAAGCACGAATGGCGATTCATAACGCAGTGCTAGTGCCAACTTTGCTTTATGGTAGTGAAACCTGGGTATGTCGGCAGATGCATGAAAGTAAATTGAATGCTGTGGAGATGCGATCACTTCAAAAATTGTGCGGCGTTACCTTGGCCGACCGAATACGTAACGAAGTGATACGCAATATGGCAGGTTTGAATGAAAGTGTCAGCGTTAAACTGGAAAGGGGCGTGCTGCGTTGGTTTGGGCACGTCCAACGAATGAGTGAGGAACGATTAACGAAGAATATATATTGTGCGAAAGCAGAGGGTAGAAGAAGTCAGGGTAGACCGAGACTTTAGATACCTAAAAAGAAACTTTGAGAATAAAAAAATATGTATGGTTGATATGTGATTTTTATAAATATAGTTGGTTTGGACACGTCCAACGAATGAGTGAGGAACGATTGACGAAGAATATATATTGTGCCTAGTCCTCTCTGACTACCCCGTCAGGGATACAGCGTGAAGATAGTTAGTTAGTTAGTTAGTTATTACTAACTAAATGTTTTAAACAGAGTTACTGCTGAGATGATCAAGTACAGTGGGTCGCGCGTCTGGGACACACTATGTCTGTTATGCAACTTGTGCTGGCGGACGGGTGAGGTCCCGGATGACTGGCGAGTAGCAATTGTAGTACCTATTTACAAAGGGAAAGGCTCGCGCCTAAACTGCTCCAGCTACAGGGCGATCAGCTTGGTCAGCTTAGCTAGTAAGGTGTATGCAAAGGTTATAACGGCACGAATGCAAGAAAAGTCTGAAAGGTATTTATGGGAGACTCAATGCGGATTCCGACGTGGAAGAGGTTGCATGGATCAAGTGTTTTCTCTCCGCATGATCGCGGAAAAGTATCTGGCTCTTAGCCAGAGGTTTTCTGCGCTTTTGTGGATCTAGAGAAAGCATTTGATAACGTTGTGAGAGAAACGCTGTGGGACTTGCTGCCAGGATATGGTGTGGACGGCTCGCTACTGCGGGCAATACAGTCGCTTTATAGGGACTGTAAGGCTTGCGTGCGAGTAGGGGGGGATGTGTCACCTCTTTTTGATGTCTGTACAGGCGTCAAACAGGGATGTGTCATGTCCGCCTGGCTGTTCATAGTGTATCTGGACAGTTGCCTGCAGAAGTTGAAAGATTTTAATATGGGTGTGAATTTGGGTGACTTTACAGTAAACTGTCTGCTGTACGCTGATGATGCGGTGCTCATGGCCTCATCAGAAGCCGACCTTCAGGCATTAGTCACTAATATGAAAGAGGGGTGTGAAAGTAAGGGTCTCCGCTTGAATGCAAGTAAAACTAAGGTTCTAGTATTTGAAAGAGGTGACGTAAGAACTAAATGCGAGATTAGGGTAAACCAGGAACGTCTAGAGCAAGTGAATGAAATTGTGTATTTAGGAAGTATGTTTAGCGCGGATGGAAGATGTGATTCGGATGTGGAACGGCGAGTAGCTGCCGGAAACAAAGTTAACGGTGCTTTGTCCCAGTTAGTAAAGCGACAAAGCATCGTAAAAGAAGCACGACTGGCGATTCATAACGCAGTGCTAGTGCCAACTTTGCTTTACGGTAGTGAAACCTGGGTATGTCAGCAGATGCATGAAAGTAAATTGAATGCTGTGGAGATGCGATCACTTCGAAAGTTGTGCGGCGTTACCTTGGCTGGCCGAATACGTAACGAAGTGATACGCAATTTGGCAGGTTTGAATGAAAGTGTCAGCGTTAAGCTGGAAAAGGGCGTGCTCCGTTGGTTTGGACACGTCCAACGAATGAGTGAGGAACGATTGACGAAGAATATATATTGTTCAAAAGTAGAGGGTAGAAGGAGTCAGGGTAGGCCGAGACTTACATATGAAGACCACGTGAGCAGATTGCTCAAAAACGGAAAGGTCAAAAGTACTCGGATACCCAGACGTGCGTGTATGAAGCGATTGATGAATCTCGAAGAAGCGAAAGAAGTATGCATGGATCGCGAAGCCTGGCGATCTGTCCTCTCTGACTACCCCGTCAGGGATACAGCGTGAAGATAGTTAGTTAGTTAGTTAGTTATTACTAACTAAATGTTTTAAACAGAGTTACTGCTGAGATGATCTAGTACGGTGGGTCGCGTGTCTGGGACACACTATGTCTGTTATGCAACTTGTGCTGGCGGACGTGTGAGGTCCCGGATGACTGGCGAGTAGCAGTTGTAGTACCTATTTACAAAGGGAAAGGCTCGAGCCTAACCTGCTCCAGCTATAGGGCAATCAGCTTGGTCAGCTTAGCTAGTAAAAACGTTTCTTAATTTTTTTTTTTTATAAAAAAAAATTTTTAACCAACTAAGGAGGAACTGTAACACTTCTGAGTGGCGGTTACAAATTCAGGGGATTTGATTTACTAACCTTATTTTTATATACATCCCTTTTGTGGAAACTAACTCAATTTTCACAATACTTTAGTTAGAACTCTAAAGTCACTTGTCTAATTATTTAAAAGTTTATAAATATTTCACATTGTTTGTTTTTGTTCGGAACGACATGAGTTTAACGTTGTCAAAACTGTCACGAACGTTTCGACTCTTATGGCGCGTTCTAAAACTAACGCGTGCGTCTATCGTGTCGTTCAGTTTGGTGCTGGACATTGAACTTAGATAGATTGGCTGTCCTGACTCACATCCAGCCATAAGGTATTGCGTGAGGTGTGACAAACAGGAATAGTAAGGTTTCCATATTGGTTTTGTTTATTTATTTTTTGATTATTTGTCAAGGTTGTATAGTCCGTATGACTTTAGCCTGCTGTAATCGAGCGGGAGAAAAGAAAAGAAAGCTGGTTCTTTTTGACGAGAACGGCGTGATGAGAATATGCCTGTCATGGTGATTTAATTCGGATTAATATCCGAAGTCTTTTTAGCAAATATGTAGACATAATAATTTGTGCTGAGTCTGCTTTTCAAGAGACTTAGCAAATAATATGAAAAAGGATGATGATAGAAGGATCTGGTTAAAACCCCACTGAAATAAGTGGGGTTTTTTTCGTTTTATGTTTTTCGTTTTGGTTCTTTATTTTATATCTACATAATAATTGAGTTTAACGTGTTCCACGTTCTCTGCATCTACATATTTTTACTCCTTGTGAATGTCTGTAAGAAGACTTAAAGTAAGCTCAGACAATGCAAAGAGGACAAAATAAATAAAAAATAAAAATAAAAATATCTTTATTTTGCATAGACCATTTTAACGGCGCTTACAAAATGTCATACACTATTTAAAATATTTAAAGCGACCACCGGTTCAAAACGCGGCCCACCTGAGAAGAACCGGCAAGAAACTTAGGAAGGCTTTTTTTTTGATGGCCTATTTACAATTTAATATTATTTCATTTTGCCAGCAGATCATTTCCAGGCGTCCCTGTCCTGCAAATAGTCTGTAACGGAGTAAAAACCTTTTTCACAAAGCTTGTTTTTAATAAACTTTTTAAATTTATTTAAAGGTAAATTTCTCAGGTCACAGGGAAGCTTGTTGTAAAAGCGTATACAGTTACCCTGGAAAGAATCGCCAATCTTATGTAGTCGACTGTGGTGGACTGAAAGATTATTTTTATTTCTAGTGTTTATATTATGTTTATCACAGAGTTTAGAAAACTGTGATAGATTTTTCTGGACATATTGGCAAAAATGTATTGTGAGTTTAGAATATTAACTTCTTTGAATTTTTCTCGGAGAGAAACTCTGGGGCCCAAATTATAAATAGCGCGTACAGCCCGCTTTTGTAGAACAAAAATAATATTTAAATCTGCAGCACTCCCCCAAAGGAGAATATCGTAAGACATAATACTATGAAAATAGCTGAAGTAAACCATTCTAGCCGTATCCACATCTGTTAGAGTCCTGATCTTTTTTACAGCGTATGCAGCCGAACTTAATCTAGAGGCTGTCTTTTCTATGTGTGGGCCCCACTGCAAATTGGCATCAATAGTTATACCTAGGAACACAGTTGATTCTACAAACTCTAACACTTGTCCATTCAGTTGAACATTGGCCGCAACTTGTTTTACATTTGGTAGAGTAAATTTTATACATTTAGTTTTATTTTCATTAAGGCAAAGATTATTTGAGCTGAACCAATGAACTACTCTTGCAATTGCATTGTTTACATCGTCATAGTTATCTAATTGTCTTTTAATTTTAAAAATTAATGAGGTGTCATCTGCAAACAAAACAATCCTATTCCTGTCCCCTACATAAAATGGTAAATCATTAATATAAATGAGGAACAAGAATGGCCCAAGTATCGAGCCTTGCGGCACACCCATTGTAACCATGGATCCTACAGAACGTGTACCATTAATATCGACCCTCTGTATTCTATTGTTCAAATATGAAGACAGAAGGTCGAGAGCTTTGCCTCTTATTCCATAGTGGTGTAATTTTTTGCACAGCGTTTCATGTTGAACGCAATCAAAAGCCTTTGATAGATCGCAAAATATACCTAATGCATCGTGCTTGTCTTCCCATGCTTCATGAATACATTTTAATAACTCAACACCAGCATCGGAAGTTGAGCGCCCTTTCGTAAACCCAAATTGATTCGCATGGAGTATTTTATGACTATTAAAATGGGATAGCATTTGATTCAAGATTATTTTTTCAAATACTTTGCTCAAAGTTGGCAGCACTGACACTGGTCGGAAATTAGACGGCTCTGTAGCGCTGCCAGCCTTGAACAAGGGAACGACTTTGCTGTGTTTCATTAAATCAGGAAATGTACCACTAGAAACACAGTCATTAAACACAGTTGCTAGATGGGGCGCAATTACCTCAATTATACATGATGCAGTTTTGACCGATAACCCCCAAATGTCCGCGGTTTTCTTAATTTCGATACATTTAAATGTTTTTACAATGTCCTGAGCACAAATATCTGTGAATACAAATGCATCCCTGCAACAAAGAACAGATTCTTCTAATAAAAGTTCAGCGGAACTGGAAGATGCTTGGAGAGATTTTGTTGTCAAAATAGGTATATTTTTGAAAAAGTGTTCAAACTCCGTAGCCACTTCCAGGTCCCCTGTAACATGGCAACCATTTACTTTTAAGTGGAAATCCCTTTCAGTCACTAAAGATCTACCGCATTCAGAGTTAATGATGTTCCAAGTCATTTTTATTTTATTTACAGAATTAGAAATTTTATTTTTAATGAAGTTTGACTTAGCAAAATGACACGTTTGTTTAAATATCTTTGAATAATTTTTAACATATTCCTGAAAGGTTTGCCTAAAATTATATGATTTTTCTGAATATAATTCAAATAATTTATTTCTACTTTTAAAGATACCTGGTGTTGCCCAGTCACTGAAAACAGGACGACCACCAATCTGTAGAGTTTTTGAGGTAAAAACTTTGCCAAACTCATCATTAATCAAATTAAATAAGTGTTTATATGACTGGTCTACACAAGTGAAGTTAGGTAGATATGGTAATCTCTTTAATACATTTTCTTTAAAATTATTCAAACGACTTTGGTTAATTGGTACATATTTAATTTGTTTTTTGCTGACTTTGTTACTACTTTTAGGAAATTTTATCCATTGGCCACGATGATCTGACTCCACAGGATCCACAATACCTTTATCTATAGGTTTAATATCAGTAAAAATATTATCAATACATTTTGCACTGGTGGCTGTAATACGAGTGGGTTCAAAGAATGTACTATGCAGATTAAAGGATTTAAATAAATTTTTCATTTTATTTCTCTCTGATGGAGTTAATGATGTATCTAATATATCAACATTAAAATCTCCACAAACTATTATAGATTTCTTAGAACATTGGCATTTGAACAGTGCTTCTTCAAGCTTTTCTTCAAATTTAATGTAAGAAGCATCAGGGGGACTGTATACGCTTAACAAGATGAAATGCTCAAACTCAATACTGGCAATCTCAATAACTCGCTCAATGGAGAGGGCTACTAAATCCTTACGTTCTTTAAATTTTAAGTTTTTATTAATTAATATTAAAGAGCCTCCACGTTTAGAATGTTTTCTATTGAACGAGCTAGCAACCTGGTGATTTACGAAGTTCAACAATGTGATTTGATGATCTTTTAACCAGTGCTCTGTAGCACAAAAAATATTAATAGAATTTGCATTAATGTATAGCTCTAACTCTAAATCTTTACCATTTATTAAACCTCTAACATTATGGTGCACCAGGTTTATAAAAACAATATTTTTACTAAGATTATTCTCAGGGGCCAAAGTCAACTGGCCAGATTTATTATCTGTTGTCCTATAAACTAGTTTTTTGGAATTTCATTTTCCAAATGTGAAGTATCAAAACTATCCTGCTCAATAAAAGCAGTTGTACTTGCCAATAATTTGGCTTGAAAAATTAAAAAATTAGATAGCAACAGAGCTACCTTTCGTTGTAAAAATTTTGATAGAAAATATCTATCTAATGTCAACAAACTATTATTATTGAAGATTATGTTCCAATCGAACAATTCAATTTTTTTGGAATATGATACCATGGTATGTAGTTTCATATTTAATTTGTATCTTAAGTGATTTTCCTTGTGGCTCATAGCAGTGCTGTATGGCAAGGTGGACAAAATTACTTGTTTTACTTGCAGACTTGATAACTTATCAAAAATTTTTAAAAGTTTGTCACTATTAATATTGCCTCTTCTGCCAACCAGCACCACTATAGTAGACTGCATGCAGTGTGTACCAGTCAATATAAAATCTGTAATTTGAGAGTATGAAGCTCCTGGATATGTATGAATTATTACAGAATGACTTAACTGTGATAAATAATGTCCAAAATTTTTACCTATTTCATCGCAATAGACTATGGTCTTTGCATCACTTTTTATTTGCAACTTTTCTATTATACTCGTAGATGCCTCGCAATTACTACTTGAACTTAATATACTATTATCCACACTGCACACAGTTTTAATTGGTGAAAATTCATCATTGCATCTAATTCTTTCACAACTTAAGGGTGAGGAGGGAACATGGCCTGCGGATGTCAATTGGTCATTTTGACAATGACATGAATTTACTTATTTACCTATGGCTAACACCTGTTCCCTACTCTGTTTCTCTGCTGTTTCATATTTATATGAAATTGATTTCAAAGAGTCTTGAAGTCGGTCAATCTGACATTGAAGGGCCTGTGTATCAGTTTTGTACTGTTGTGCAACAGTATCAAGTTCTAACATATACATATTTACCTGGTCAATCAGTTGCAATCTCTGTCTATTAAGTGACATGCTATTTATAAAAAACTTGTATTTATGTATCATTTTTTTAGATTTAGTAATAAACTTTTTAATTTTTAAATATCTCTTTAACTTATTCTTACTACACTTAATAATTTTTAATGATTTAGAACAGCCCCCGGTTTCATCATCAGAAGTGAGGTCTATGACAATGGAAGGGTGAGCTGTAGCAGTATCTAAGCTTGTAGCCATCAGTTCATCGAACAAACTCTGATTAGATTGAACCACTGTGCTCTGTTTCTTGTCTTCTAGTTGCAATATTTTGATTTCCGATCGTTGTAGCTCCTCCTTTAGTATTCTAATTTGGTGCAGAGTTTGTTCATAATGTTCCCTACATGAGTCAAAACTGTCAACTATAAGTTGTAACCTATCCCGATCCTGTAAGGTATCAGTATACAGTGAATGCAACTGTACCAGTTCTTTTTTGAGTTGTCCGTTCTTACTTAAAATACCTAGCAGTTCTAACTCATTTTCGTCCCTTTCCTTGTTCAGTTTATCGCACTTCTCCCTAAAAATCTGTAATTCTTTCAACGTTAATTGAAGCCTTGCCTCTTGTTGACGAGCAAAGGCCTTACGCGTCATTATCATGTTATTAGTATTCGACATTTTGTTATAATTACGTGCTACAGAATCAGTAATTATTAGCAAAGTAGACTTAGAGCAAAGAAATGCGAAACAAAACGAGGTTATGTTTTATTCATAGAAAATTACAAAATCACACTATTAATGGACATATGAGGATGTAAAAGTAAATAAACTCACAAACCTTGATTGAAAAAACGATTAGTTTTATAAATCTTGCCAAATCCAAGTAATAATTTCAAATATTGAAAATTTTTCCGATGTTCTAACTGTCACTACACCGGTACAATTTTTAAGTTTATATTTATTTACTTTTAGCACAATAAATGGTGAAAATGATTATTTAACACTCAATATGGTATTATTTGGCAATGATGAATTGGTATTTAATTAAAATTATAATTATTTTTGCAATATTACAATATAAAATACGGAGCCAATTCAAATCAGCTGTTATACCTAGGGTTGCCACAAGGAAAAAAAAAACATTTCTCTCTACTCTGGTTACCTACTACCTGGACTTCTAGAATAGGAAGAGATGTCAAGGACTTGGATGTTCCTCAAACTTATAATCGAGATAAGTAGTAATCTTTAATTAGTTTCTATGTATAATAACCCGGTAAAGGCCTACTGATGTTGATAGTTTAAAAGAAATAACTAATAACTTTAAATATTCATTTTTCTATTACATATGTAGCTTTCAACTACTTTAATTTACTGGACTACCGATGTGACGTTCCAGTTACACATATTTTATAACCTTTTTATTATCACAAAGGAATATTAATGTGAAACTTTATTTTTACCTTGTTATGTTGTAGTGTATGATGATGATGATGATGATTGGAAGCGGTGTTGTGTGTTAACAAAGTTCAGAGATAGTTTAAATGTATGTCTGTATATAATTTAGATATTATTAAGGCACCTGACAACTGCTTTAATATTTGTCATTTTAGGCCACGCTCATTCCCATACTTTGGTTTAAATTCTTATTTGTACTAAATATAAACTTATTTTTAAGTGACCATATATATATGGATCCCACTAGGCATGACTAAGCCATTTCTTTTTACTTTCATATATGTATATTCATGTCTACATATGGATATAGTTTAAATAATTAATAAGTTAGTTAGTTAGTAAATTAATAAGTTGATAACTTGAGTTTTTTAGTTGCATCATTCGTTTGATGGAGAGATACCTGGCGCCCTCTTTTTATAAATTCTGGTATTTCTCTGCTCCAGGTTGGTCCATACTCACTCCCTATACACATGCTCTGCTAGCTGGTGCACCGGTGATTCTTTGAGATAGTGTTACTTACACATCTCCAGGGATTACCAACCGTACCTGATGGGTGTACGTAGGTGTGTTGTTGCTACCTAGTGCGCACCACCCCTACCAAGCCCGTCAACCGTTATAAGGTGTATGCAAAAGTTATAACGGCACGAATACAAGAAAAGTCTGAAAGGTATTTATGGGAGGCTCAATGCGGATTCCGACGTGGAAGAGGTTGCATGGATCAAGTGTTTTCTCTCCGCTTTATCACGGAAAAGTTTCTGGCTGTTAGCCAGAAGGATTTCTGCGCTTTTGTGGATCTAGAGAAACCATTTGATAACGTTGTGAGAGAAACGCTGTGAGACTTGCTGCCCAGATATGGTGTGGACGGCTCGCTACTGCGGGCAATACAGTCGCTTTATAGGGACTGTAAGGATTGCGTGCGAGTAGGGGGGGATGTGTCACCTCTTTTTGATGTCTGTACAGGCATCAAACAGGGATGTGTCATGTCCGCCTGGCTGTTCATAGTGTATCTGGACAGTTGCCTGCAGAAGTTGGAAGATTTTAATATGGGTGTGAATTTGGGTGACTTTACAGTAAACTGTCTGCTGTACGCTGATGATGCGGTGCTCGTGGCCTCATCAGAAGCCGACCTTCAGTTATTAGTCACTAATATGAAAGAGGAGTGTGAAAGTAAGGGTCTTCGCTTGAATGCAAGTAAAACTAAGGTTCTAGTATTTGAAAGAGGTGACGTAAGAACTAAATGCGAGATTAGGGTAAACCAGGAACGTCTAGAGCAATTGAATGAAATTGTGTATTTAGGAAGTATGTTTAGCGCGGATGGAAGATGTGATTCGGATGTAGAACGGCGAGTAGCTGCCGGAAACAAAGTTAACGGTGCTTTGTCCCAGTTAGTAAAGCGACAAAGCATCGCAAAAGAAGCACGACTGGCGATTCATAACGCAGTGCTAGTGCCAACCTTGCTTTACGGTAGTGAAACCTGGGTATGTCAGCAGATGCATGAAACTAAATTTAATGCTGTGGAGATGCGATCACTTCGAAAATTGTGCGGCGTAACTTTGACCGACCGAATACGTAACGAATTGATACGCAATATGGCAGGTTTGAATGAAAGTGTCAGCGTTAAGCTGGAAAAGGGCGTGCTCCGTTGGTTTGGACACGTCCAACGAATGAGTGAGAAACGATTGACGAAGAATATATATTGTTCAAAAGTAGAGGGTAGAAGGAGTCAGGGAAGGCCGAGACTTACATATGAAGACCACGTGAGCAGATTGCTCAAAAACGAAAAGGTCAAAAGTACTCGGATACCCAGACGTGCGTGTATGAAGCGATTGATGAATCTCGAAGAAGCGAAAGAAGTATGTATGGATCGCGAAGCCTGGCGATCTGTCCTCTCTGACTACCCCGTCAGGGATACAGCGTGAAGATAGTTTAGTTTTTTTTAGTTTAAATGTTTTTACTAACGTGTCAATTTCGAGATAACCGGACTAGTTTCGGACCTAACAGAGGTCCATTTTTAAAAGGAGCGTAAAGCTACGTCGGAAGCTATTTAGCTACCGAACTGTATAACAAATACTAATATTATAAAGCTGAAGAGTTTGTTTGTTTGTTTGTTCGGTTGAACGCGCTAATATTTTTATGCATCATTGTAGAATTTATAAGCGACAGGATTAAATAGTTGCGACGTGAGGTCGAAATAAACCACGGGCGAAGCTATGGGAGTCATCTAGTACCAAATATGATACAAAAAACTATATAGTTTCACAGCGCGACAAACACACACCACGGGGGAACTCTCAAACCAGTAACACAGAATAAATAATAGTCCAATGGTCATTAGTGTCTTAAATATACTACATTACATATTTTGAGTGCTATGACTGTCACATCATACTGGCTAGTATGTTGTTGTTGTTGGGTCAACCCACACTACGCCATCTGATTCCACACTAAGCAGAGCTTGTACTATGGTAACCAGACAACTGATAAACATACTTATATATTTCTAAATACATACATATTATAGATAACTAACACCCAGACACAGAATAAACCATCGTGCTCATCACACAAAGTTTTATCCTGAGTGGGAATCGAACGCACGACCTCTTGCGTAGCAGTCGGATACACTCCCACCGCGCCACAGAGGCAGTCTGTGGCGCGGTGGGAGTGTATAATATGTGTTATATGGAGCAGCGTCTTTTTGTACAACCATTACTATGCCTAAAAGGAGAAGAAAAAAAATGTAAATTGTGCAATGGAAATGTGGTAACCAATAAAATATTTTTGATTTTGATTTTTGATTGTCCGAAAGATTTAGCCGTCAGACTATTTCGATAACATTGCAAGGAGCTTAATTCGGAGGTCTTCTAGAAATAATTTAGTGTTATTACTAAATAAACGGTTTTACACACGTGTAAATTTCGGCATAGCCCGACTAGTTTGAAGTAAAACTAGTCGGAATATGTCGAAATTTACACGAAATTTTCACCTTGCTCTCCGAAGTCCAGCTTCAACAAACAGAAGTAATGGTCAGTTTTAGAAGAGACGACAAATATAATCACAAGACTACTACAAGGCACAGATTTACCTACTGGATACATTAATTGCATAAAATTCTGTCTTGAGAGTGACTATTTTCTGTGGAGGGGAGACTTTTATTTACAGGTGGATGGAGTTACCATGGGGTCACCGCTGGCGCCGGTGACGGCAAATATATTCATGGAGTGGTTAGAGGAACGGGCTCAGAGCACGGAACAATGACACGGATCCCGATACTGGTGGCGGTACGTGGACGACATAATTCGCAATCGGCAACCGGGACTCTCTGGCGGACCTTATACAACATTTAAACTCGGTGCACAGTAAAATCCAGTGCACAGTGGAGGAGGAGAATGAAGGGGTGCTTCCGATTTTGGATGTTTTGGTAATTTGTGGTCATAATGGCCTCCTGTCGCATACGGTATATAGAAAACCAACACACACGGACAGATACCTCCGAGCGGATTCACATCACGGCCCTTCTCAGCTCTCATCAGTCCCGAGATCGCTAATAAGCCGGGCCCTGAGTCTCTGAGATCCACAATATGTGAGTGTAGAAATGGCGCATGTCCATTGCACGTTGAAGAAGAATGACTACCGGTGGCGACAGAGCATGCGAGCTGCGGGGGCGACAGCCCATCGACGGTTACCTGGTGTCATAATACATACTAGTTCGGTGTGTTCGACTGCACCACCTGCGCCTGAACTGAACACCACAGCAATTTCTACATCTGCCACTCAAGATGAGGCACATCCACCTACACTGACACAGCATGCTCTTCGGCAGAGAGGTCGCTGGCAACGCAGTGCCAGCGCAGCTTCCGACGTAGCTTGACGCTCCCCTTGAAAAAGGACCTCCGTTAGGTCCGAAACTAGTCGGGTGATGCCGAAATTTACACCCGAGTAAAACCGTTTATTTAGTAATAATGAACATAAATAAAGATAAATAA
Source organism: Thumatha senex (assembly GCA_948477245.1). Lineage (NCBI taxonomy): Eukaryota > Metazoa > Arthropoda > Insecta > Lepidoptera > Erebidae > Thumatha > Thumatha senex. The sequence continues at coordinate 1,588,045 of OX419731.1, forward strand.
ATATCCATCACGCCTTATCCCCGAAGGGGTGGCAGAGGCATGTTATATGCCCAGTTTTCACGGTGGGGATTCCTGTCCATCGCTCCATCCAACATAGCTCACGAAAGTTATTACTCTAATAATTTAGTGTATTAATGGTTATGCAAAATAGTACATTAAACCTTGGTTTTCCTACAGAATTTAAACACTCGTTTGTTGGTACTTGTTTTAACATTACACAAACAACGTCACTCGTACTATGTGAGACTACTTTAATTTATATCTCTACATTCTGACCGGTTTTGCCTTATATCACAGATAACCAAGTAAAACTTTGATGAACTGTAAGGCAGTATTTGGTTGGAATATACAATACTAACTGTTTTTCCAGTTGTGTGTAGAAAATACTTGAATAAGAAAAAAAAAGTAGCCAAACACTTCCACAACTAACAGAGTTAAGGCAATTTCTTGATTAAAATTGTACCCTTACAAAATCAACCTCATTCATATCAAAGGTAAATACTCCATTTGGATTAATTTTATTTGGTCCCAAACACACAAATACCCACGGTATTTTATTGTAGTATGTATTATTACAGATGTGCGCGGGTTGGGGGAGTACAACGTCGCAAGGTCTAATATAATCATTGCTCTATGGCCACAAGCAATTTCAGTTACCTTGATTTATTTATAATAGATATGATATTTTAACTTTTTCCCGCCTCTCGACGTCAAAATATTACGCGAAAAGACCCGAATAACTTAAAATGCAAAAGTCGTGTGAGTTTAAAAAAAAACTAGATATGATTTTTGAACCAAATATTTATGAGTTTTATTGTCAAGGTCTTTTTGAGGCTCTAGCCTTACGAATCTGGCAGTAAATCTAACAGTAGTAGCAATAATGTTGACGGTCGTAGGTGTTGTTTTGTTACTTAAATGAATAAAGCAATTTTCATTCAATTCATTTTAGCAAATTCGTTTGCATGGGCTTCGATTTGTGAGTTTTAGATTGAAATTATTGTCACCAAAGTAATTCCATAGATATAGTATTATGTTCTCACCAAATATCGAATTTGTTTCTGAATCATAATACAAAATATGTGTAATACAGGAGTTTACATTATTTACATTTCACTTTCTCATTATATATTCCTTTCTATGCGCAACGAGCAAATAGTGTGTGCTGTCTCACGAGGCTGTGATATTTACTATGCTAATGAAAAATATGCAACGTATTTTCATTTAAGACAAGACTTCGGAAGGCAAGTTAAGCCGTTGGTTACGGTTGCCAGTAACATGGCAGTCGTTAAATCAAGTTGAAGCCCTTATGGGCGTTTAAAAAAACTGACTATTTCAACACGGCAATGGGCTCACCACCTATTACGTGGGAATGTGGGCGTATAATTATGCCTTTGCTAATTAATAAATAGCTAAAATTTACGCTTTAACCACATCTAGTAAGTATCTTAATCTGTGAACGGAAGTTTGAATTATTCCCAAGGGAATCGTTCTGCACGTATTAAGAGCTCTCTGTCTGCTAATGTTCGTTGACGATCGTACCTACCAAACTTCTTACCGCTGCGACCATGAACACGTAACACGGTACCCTTATACCAGGTGGAATTTATGACGATATTTGTGTTTTCGAATAAAAAGATGGCTAAATTCTAATTGCGTAAATTGGTTGGTAAAAACAATAATTGTAACTACAACCATAAACAATGTTTCAAAAAATTGCAATATAGCTTTTACGCTCCGGAAACGATATTGCCGCAATGTAAAACTCTGCTACAAATTATTCACAAACAGTGAGCGCATTCTGTTTTCTGGTCCATCTCATCATTGATACATTTTTAAAGCAATTATTTTTGCTAAATTTCTCATAAATTTTTCTAAAAGTGGAAAAAGACAATTTGATTCGAGACAGGGATTGAACCTGTGACCTTTGCCTAACCAGGGCAATGTTCTAGCCACCTGAACTACCCGAACCGTATCGAATCAAGTTGAAATTCTCCACCTTATTTATATCGTCATTTTAAGAGTATGACCAGAGCCATCTATCGAGCTAATGAACAACTCGATACCAATGAACAGTGTTACAACTATTTTTAAACATTGATGCAATGGACTCCACTTAGTATATTGATAAAATTTTAAAGCAATTATTTTTGCTAAATTTCTCATAAATTTTTATTAAAGTGGAAAAAGACAATTTGTCTCTCATCATCTCATCGATGTCTTTGAGCGGTTTCAGAAGTCAAGTCGGTTGCTGAACCCTCACGCTTTCTGTAATACAAATTTATTATTATATATTATTATATATTAATATTAATTTATTATTATATATTAATTTGAAAATTATCTTATTGAATATAGTAGGAAGAACTTGATTATATTATAAGTTCGGTTAATTAATTCTAAACTTAGCTAACTAAAAATAACTAAAAACCTAGAACTTAACATGCGTAGCTTTCTATGACGTATGTATTATTATTATTTCTAATTCTATGTAGTTGTATGGCAATGCTTAAAAACCAGCCTTCTGGTCATTAATATTTAGTGATTCAATTAGCTAAGTTTGTAATTTCTATCGGTAATCCATGCTAAGTTTTGTCTTTGCTTTGCCAGATAGTATATAATATATTATTATATTACTGCATTATTATATTTCAAACTTCAATGGACTTAAATGCACACGGTGGAAGGTGGGCGTATTAAATGCCTCTGCCTATATTTAATCAAGAATTAAGAGATTGTAATGGTAACAAAGTATTTTATTTAAATTGTAAAAAGAAAAATTGATGATTGATGATGATTAGTGATCTACTTACGTAACAAATAATACATACATCCATATTGTCACGCTTTTATCACCGAAAGCTTGGGCAGAGGCACACTTTACGCCCACATTTCGCCAATGATTCAGAATAATTCACAAATGTCTGGTTTGTGATTTTTTTTATCAAAGTTAAAGCAATAATATATAATCTATATTTTGGAGGTTTTAATGGTAACAAAGTTTTAAATTTTAATTAAATTGTAACAAAAAATATTTACTTATGTAACAAACAATGGGCAACATAAATTACGAAAATTGTCGATTTGAACTTTTTTAATTAAGACTAATCTCACCCGCATTCTCATTACGGTCACTTCTGTAAACCAGCATCTTCAACAATGACCAGAACTAGAAAAACTAACATTGAGCTCAGACTTGATAAAGTCCCAAGAGAAGTTAGAGACTCCAGGAACCTGCATCGTATATACATAGTCACGCCTTTATCTCCGAAGGGGTTGGCAGATGCATACCATACGCCCACATTTCACCGTAGGCATTTTTGTCCCACGTAACAGGTGGTAAGCCCATTGCCGTGTTAATAAGACACCAGCATCGTAATTATTAAAAAAAGAAATGAGGGAGATGGAAAGACAGTAACTGCTCTTTCTTCCTTTGGCGATTGCCATCTGATCTTTCAACACCGTAAAAGAACCTGCATCGACGTCATCTCTATTTGAACTGTCAAATACATTGAAACCAATTCAACACATTCGTTCATTTTACACAATAGTTCACACTCGAGTTTCTTCCCCCTAATACTCCACCCACCAACATCGGTGGGTCATTTTGTCGGACACGAGTCTTTTCATTCATTCTTGAAATCACACAGTTACTTAGCGCTTGAATAGTGCAATATCGGTTTATGGGCACCTCGCATCTCACGAGTGCTCGAAATCCTGAGTGCTTTTTCATTTAGAGAAGTAATACACGTTGAGAAATTTTATGCGTTTACCTTTAAAAAGGATAGTTTATTTGAGATAGAATCTTTTAGCATTAATATTATAAGTGCCTACATTATTTATGCAAAATAAATTTACGACCTTCAATTTCTTGAACCGTTACTTCTAACTACTAGACCAAAATATCAGTATGATATTGCAGAATAAAGGATTGCATAATTAAAATCAAAGAACAAGATCAAAAGGCTTATTTTCAATCATTAATACGTACCCTGATTTACCTAAACAAACTGTTCCCAGATCAGAACACTTTAGTGGCTTGGTTTTGATGAAACAGAGTTAATTGAACCCTGCGATCCCTTTCAACTACAAAATCTACCTTAATATTGTATACCAATATTGGTTTATTCATCGTAAAGTTAGTGACACTTTTGCGAGGTTTCGTGGAATTTATTTTCATTGAATGGTTTTCGATAATAAAGAAGAGAGGGAGAAAGAAAGAGGGTTGGGAGCACCCACCACACTCGATATATATATTTCTACATACATACATATTGTCACGCCTTTATCCCCGAAGGGGTAGGCAGAGGCATACTATACGGTCGCATTTCACTGAATGCATTTTTGTCCCACGTAACAGGTGGTAAATTCCGTCGGTTATAAATTCTACAAAAATGCATAAAAATGCCCAATTTGTCAACATTTATGACAACTACTGCGTTCTCCAGTGTAGTAGCGTGATGTTATATAGCCTATAGCTTTTCTCGATTAATGGACTATCTAACACAAGAAAAATTTTTCATATACGACCAGAAGTTTTTGAGATAAGCGCGTTCAATCAAACAAACTCTTCAGCTTTATAATATTAGTATAGAAGTGTGTATAAAATAAAATACGAGTATGTGCTAACCTTTGAAAATTCCGCAATGCGAAACCGGTCCGGCTTAAAAGAGTAAATAAGTGGAACAAAACAAGTGTTATCATTCAAGATGTGTAGCAAGTTCCACCAAGTGCCACCAATCAACAGGATATAAAGTAGTAAATATACTTACAATTGTTTCCAATGAAGTAGCGTAGTTGGTCTTATATTTGAAACCTTTCAAACTCCTTAATAATGATTGTAATTGTTGAAGAAGTTTATTAAGAAAATAAGGTATCAAATACCCTGCTTTTCTCGCTCCATACAGATTATTAAATCTAAGCAGAATGCATTCATTTTAATGTGTCATGGGTTTATTGTCGCAGTGCACCGCTGGACGTAGGCCTCTTCGATTCGTACGTATTTGACTAAAACACGTGGTCTGTATGCCACCATTTTCGGAGGGTATTATTACATATTAAATTAAAGCTTATAAAGACATCTTGGTCTAGACGGGATATGAACCCGTGACCTTAACCTAACCAGGGCATTGCTCTGACTTTAAACCACTAAGCTATATAACTATACCGAAACAAGAGCTAATTTTTTACTGTATTGTAATATTCATTTCGGGTAATAACCCGACCACATTTAAATGAAAAAATAGCATATTATAATATTTGTTTTAGCAATTTATTCGGCAATATAAATAGGTAGGTATTATTAATGAAATAACTCCACAGTCTAACTTGAAGTACCCATCTCAAAGTTTAAGGAACATTTAAGTAATTTATATATACGATGCGGTAACCCATTGCCATATAAACTAGCAACTGACCCCGGCACCATTCGACTGTTGTATTAACTTAAGAACTAAGTTTCAGAAAGTTGTATCTGACGAGTTAGGGTTGCTCACTATCCATTAATGAAAGTTGATGATAAGGGATTACAAATTTAAGTATACTGAAATACTACCTGTGCACCACAGCTACGCCCACGATGTACTTGAGATTCCGAAATACACCTCTTTTGGGTGGGACTTGTTATTTCTTTTAGACAGGGTTCTGCCTCACACTTTGTACATGGAGCGCTGGCTTACGGTAAGGTCCGAAGGGCTTGGATTGTTGAATGAACTGCCTGCCTGGGTTTTTACCCATACATCTACAGTATGGGGTTCTTCAAAATGGGTCTTAGAAGGTTTTTACAGGATCGGCAGTGCGAATTCTGCACCTCTGTAGTTGCAAACGTCCGTAGGCTAAGGTGACCACTTCCATCATGTGGGCCGTATGCATTTCTGCCACCTCAGTGGTAAAAAATAAAAGTGTAGATAACATGTAGACTAAAATACTTGACATATATACCTAGTGAATTAATTAATTTAGATTTGCGACAGTAACGACATAAAAACTTTATGAAACTAGATCCATATACGTCAAAGTTGTTCAGTGTGGGACTCGAGTGAGTTTAAACTACGTCTACAAAATTATTTGCATTTTATTGCATCGGTGTGACTATCCCATAGCCTACTACGCAAACATATTTACACATTTAGAAATATGTTTTATAAAGCGGTATATCTGTGCTTCAAGTCCCGGTTGCTTTAAACATCTAAACCTTTGAGCTCTGTGTTTGTTTCAATTGTCTTTTTTTTTAAATGCAAGTCAAAATGGCGTCGCCTGCCTGAACGTAAGCAAAAACGACGACCCATGATTGGGGCCGCTATCAGAGCCCTGCGAGTTGAGATAGATCCTCATCTTGACGGCTCAAAAATATGCCTTTGGCTGCTCAAATAGTAGTGATTGTTTTATTTTTATAATATTGGAAACGACTGTTTGACACCCCAATCGTTTTTGGGCCACCCACATGATATTCTTATCTGTCAGTGACCTGCTGCACCACGAGCAGTTAAGCATGAATGGTACTGATTAGCTTTATAGGACCTCTTACTTTTGTATATTTTATAGGTTTACGCGTGCTGTACACTACACTCCTTGTACAAGATTACTCTATTTACTGCTTAAACAGTTATTTAAGTCAAGTGTTAACCCAAGTTATTCCAAAACCTACCTGGATTTGGAGGCTGGTCCACCCACGAGGCTAACTATCTTTATTTGTCTATATGGGTGGCAAGGCATATTATATGTCCCATTTTCACCATGTGTATTCCTGTCCCACGTAATAGATGGTGAGCCCCAATGGCCATATTGAAATAGACAGACACAGGTTGTGGCTACCTGCTGTTGAAATTATTCAAGCCGCCCAAAAATAATTCAACTTGATTTAACGACTGACATGTTGCTGTAGGGTGAATGCGTCATTGCCTCGTCGTCAGACAACAGGTGTTGTCGATTGGGCTCCGGACATCTTAGTGAACCCTCTTACGATATGAATGTCTGCAGGCTAGGACAGTGGCCCCTCAGTCACGGGTCGTCGTCATTGCTTTCCATCAGGCGGTCGACGCCATTTCGACGAGCTAAATATGAAAAAAAAACAAAATACACATTATCTTACTAATCTTATAAATGTGAAGTTTTGTATAATATTTATTTTTTTAAATGCAGTTGCTTGATGCGCTTACAGCATAGTCGCACATCAAGTCATTACAGTGTTTTGTTATTCTATTTTATTAAATAGGTACAAAATTACAAATTGTTGGTAAAGTATCCCATACAAATTTGAATGTACAAACCAAGCCCAATATAGAACACATGCAGGCTTGGTTCGTAAGCAATCAAGGCACATACAAGGCTTACTCGTCGGGGCGTACTCGGCCGTTTTGGTGCGTGACATTGAAAGCGCAAAAAAAAACTGTATGGAAACTTTACAATAAAATAGTTTATACATCATAAACGTTTAGCATCTTAGCCTTCTTTTATCACGGGAACAAATTCCTTAGAGAAACATGAGCGGAAAAACTTATTATAAACTCGAGAGTTTGTAAGTATGGATGGATGTTTGTTACTTTTTCACGCAAAATCAACTGAATGGATTATGATGAAACTTTACAATACGCTTACACTTTTTATCCCGGGAACATTCGTTCAAAACGTTCCTGAAAGAAACATGAGCGGAAAAAACTTCACCGCACAAAGCTGTGGGCATCAACTATAATAATGTGTGATGTATGTAAATGTATAATCCGGTCACACAAACAGTGTTATTTAAACTAGTAAATAAATCAAAAACTGGAAAAGCCTTCCTTTGTTAATTATGTTTTACAACCACATTATATCAATTAAACCTATTACAACACCCGTCAAATTTTAATCCAGTTTAATATTTCCAGTTTCGTCATTAGAAGCGTACATACGAAATTATAATTATATTGTGACATAACGATAAAGGAATTACCTATTTTGACCCACATGAAATTATTTTGAATTGAATGTGAAACTTCCCCGACAACCCAACGAAGTTATAAACATTTTGCAGACCAAATGAAAATTAACATTTTATTGTGTTACAACAAGGCTCGTACGGGCTACTGTAAGTACTTTATATAGAGGTAAAATAATTAATAATTGTTACGTTTGCGTATGGTTTGCTTACATGTAGAATTGAACAGATTAGTATGTGTTTTAAACATTTTAAATAACCTACCTGAACGATTTTACGACCTTATTCACATTTTTTTGACTGCCTGTGTGGCGCAGTGGTACTGTATGCGAATGCCGCAACTATTCCCCTTTGATTCCAGGGCCGAAAAAAATATTTGGGTGTACCACAAATGTCTGTTTTGGAGTTTGGTGGTTCCTATGAATATTCCTATATATTTAGTGTGTATTTAGAAATGTTTAAGTATGTTTATCAGTCATCTAGATGCTATAACACAAGCTTATATAAGTTTAGATTGGGCTAGACGGCACTGTGTAAAAAAATGTACCACAATATTTATATTTTATGATTCGGGGATATTTTTAATTGGAAATAATCCCACCCACATTCCCATTACTTTAAGTCCTGTAAACCAGAATCTACATCAATAACCAAGATCAAAAAGTTACACCGAGCTCGATCTCGGTGAAGTCCCAGAAGTTAAAATGTCTTGGAACGAGAATCGAATTTAATCAGAAATAAAATAATTTGGGGAGAGCAAAAATATAAATAAAACGCTAACAGTCAATCACCAATCAGATTTAGAAGGCTCGTTTAGCCATTGGTCCCGGTTGCCAATAAAATGGCAGTCTTTAAGCCAAGTTGAAGGCCTATTGGGCGGCTTGAAAAAATTTAACAGCAGTTCGCCACAGCCTGCGCCTGTCCATTTCAATACGGTAATGGGCTCAACACCTATTACGTGGGACAAAAATGCATACAGTGAAATGTAGGCGTTTAATATGCCTGTTTGCTCTGCCTACCCCTTCGGGATAAATGCGTGACAATATGTATGTTTGTATGTACTGGCACCTAAATACACAGATTCTGCGGAGCCAACATATGTGCATTAAACGTTCTTCTATACATATATGTGACATCATAGTAAGATAAAGCATATTATAATATGCAGGTGCGTACTTTACTCCTATTTATAAGCAAGGAGTTGATATCGCTACGTCGTACCTGCTACGTAAGCTCTAATGCTACGCATCATGTAGCTTTGCTGCGATGTTAATAATAATAATATAATATGTTCATATAAATTTTCTTTTACAAAGGTGTTTTAAATTTTAATTTACACACAGAAATAGCATAACGCATGTAATATCCTTTGTGAAAGACTGGCATCTGAACTAGGAAATCAATTCCTGTCATACAGATTTACCAGGCCCCCCTGCCGGCAAATTATAGTTGATACGTTTACATCGGGGATGAAGAGTAGAAGCGTGCACGTCGCCATCCCTGCCAGCTACGGCTGCAATTCTACTCCAACACGAGCACCGCAAGGGCGAACAAAGTTAGGGCGTGCCCCCGAGGCGACGCGCACCAGTTCGTCCCCGCTGGTGCAAAAAGTGTGTGCCAGAGCGGCGTAGGGGACCGCCACCCAAAACGCGCGGCCCGACACGGCGGGAAGTGGAGGATGGAGTGCAGGGTAGCTGCGTGGAATGTTAGGGGAGGAATGACAGATAAGATGAATGAGTTGATGGATGTTATGAATGAGAGAAAGTTAGATGTAGTGTGCTTGACAAGCGCAAGGGCAGCGAAGTCTTGGAGCTCCCGGGTGGGGTGCTCGCGCTATGGTCTGGAGTACCAGAGAGCGAGCATGGCAGTCGGGGGGTTGGAATTTTGTTGTCCTAGCGATTGGCCTCCGGTATGTATGAGTACAAACTGGTAGGTCCTAGAATCCTCTGGATCCGTGTAAAACTTGGTTTGACGAAGATTTTCCTGGTAGCTGCTTACGCGCTAGTATCTTCGTCGAACGCGAGTGAGCTAGAGGACTTCTGGGAGAGTATGAGAGAAGCTCTAAATGTGATAGAAGGAAATGAAAGACTTATAGTATGTGGAGACTTGAATGGATGGGTGGGTACCGCTCGCGATGGTTTTGAGTCGGTACTCGGGAAGTATGGGGATAAAAGGGTGAACGACGCTGGCAAGCTTATACTGGCATTTTGTAAGGAAAAGGATTTGTTTGTGGCGAAAACAATGTTCAACCACAAACAAATTCATATGTATACGAGGAGATGTAAGTCAAATAGAAGCATGATAGATCTATTCCTAATGGATAGTCGGCTCCGTAAACAGGTGATGGACACAAGGGTTTATCGAGGCGCTGAGCTAGGATCAGACCACTACCTAGTAATAACTAGGATTAGGGGTCTGTTCGCGGGTTGGCGTCATCGTACCGAGTGTCCTGAACCTGAGCCAACTTATAGCATCAAAAGCTGGAAGCTGCAGGATGCATCCATTAGGGCTAAATATAATGAAAGGGTAGCCAAAAAGCTTGGCGACGTCAATGTTAGTAGTGAGAATGTGGAAAGTGTATGGCAGAACCTTGGGGTATAATTTTTTGTATGGTAAATGCCGCTGTGGAAGTGTGTGGAGAAACGAGAAGAGGCAGTAGTAATAAGCGTGACGCATGGTGGAATGAGGAAGTGAAAGAAGCAGTTCGAATGAAGAAGAAAGCATGGTTAGTCTACTTAGCCTCGCGGAATGATTTTAATATGAAAGAGAGATACAAGCTGCAAAAAGGTAACACAAAGGCACTGGTAGAAGAAGCTCGTGAAAGGTGCAGAATGAAAGCGGATGAAAGGTTGTCGTCCAATATCCGGGATAATGCCAGGCTCTTCTGGAAAGAGGTAGGCAAGACCCGGAGTTGTTCGGCAATCTGCAGTATGAATAAAGTGCTTAGTGTTAACAATGACGTCCTAACAGACCAAACTGACGTCCTGCAGAAATGGAGTGAATATTATGGAAAGATGTATGCAAGAAAAGACAGAGATGCCACATCGGGAAGTGGAGCTCACTTCGGTGCTCCGGATCCCGATGTCATTGAAGTCATTAGTATGAAAGAAATTGAACAAGCGATAAGAAGTATGAAATGTAGTAAGGCTGAGGGAAAAGACAGAGTTACTGCTGAGAAGGTTTTCTGCGCTTTTGTGGATCTGGAGAATGCATTTGATAACGTTGTGAGGGAAACTCTGTGAGATTTGATGCCCAGATATAGTGTGGACGGCTCGCTACTGCGGGCAATACAGTCGATTTATAAGGACTGTAAGGCTTGCGTGCGAGTAGGGGGGATGTGTCACCTCTTTTTGATGTCTGTACAGGCGTCAAACAGGCTGTGTTATGTCCGCCTGGCTGTTCATAGTGTATCTGGACAGTTGCCTGCAGAAGTTGAAAGATTGTGATATGGGTGTGAATTTGGGTGACTTTTCAGTAAACTGTCTGCTGTACGCTGATGATGCGGTGCTCATGGCCCCACCAGAAACCGACCTTCAGGCATTAGTCGATAATATGAAAGAGCAGAGTGAAAGTAAGGGTCTTACTTTCACACTCCTATATATACTTCTGTGGCAACACTATCGTTAACAGCTGATTTTGAATTGTCCCAAATTTTATGTAAATAAAATTACATTTATAATACCATTTATTAAAATAGCCACCTAATATAAAGATAAAAAGTGTAATTGGGTATCATTACGTATTATTTTAGTGTTTTTTTGTTTGAAATTGCTGGATGTAGAGTACTAATTGTGTGAAGATTACCGGTAGTTTGACAACGGATTTGTAAGGTAAAAATACTGTATTTGATCTCAATTTCACGTAAAATTTAATTTATTTCGTTTTTTTAATCAAAGTAACATAGTGATTATTATATTTATCAGTTTTAAAAGTAGAACATAGCACTGGTTAATGCGTGAACATACCTAACCTGACCTCCTACCTCGATTGTCTAGTTACACGATTGTTTTAGTTTTGTTTTATTTTTTAATCTAAACAATAATGGCTGGCATTACTACCCGTGGGGCCTTGGCTCGCCAGACAGAGGAAAAGTTACAAATTGTACTGAAGGAACTACAGGCCTCCAAACAATTATGTAACCAGTACAGCAAAGAGTTGGAGGATAATGAAATAGTTTTAAATCAATCTTCAGAGGAAATAAAATCTCTTAAAAACCAATTGGTTATATTATATAATCAATATAGTGATGCCATTGATGAGCAGAATAGGCTGCAATCTGTGATAGATGGGTTTGACCAATGTCGCAGAGAGTATGACTTTGGGTTGCAGCAATTTTCAAGGTTAGAAAAAGAGCTTCACGAAGCAAATAATGAAATATCAAGATTAAAATCACAATTAGATAATCTGAACATAAGTTCGTTGCTTTAACGAATCGGTCCCTCTATGATGAATTGTTAGTCGAGGACGCTTCTATGATTTCTGGTGCTTGTTATATGCCGACTGTAAACAAATTAAAGAAATATGTTAAAATTAATAAGTATATTAAGAAAACTCAAAAATTAATTAAAAAACACAAGTTTTCTTTTAAGTATGAAAAGTTTAATAGAGAGAGATTGCAACTTAAAGAGAAAGTAAAGGAACATTCAATGAGGTTAAAAAATATTATTTCAAAACATACATTGGATGTGCATACTCAAAAAGTTACAATCAGCCAACTCCAGGATTCACTCCATTCAATAACCAAAAAATATGAGCTTTCTGGACTACAAATCCAGCAGCACATTCTTGCTATGGATGAACTAAGGTTCTCTCGGTCGGTTAAGTAATTATAATAATGAACAGTTTGAATCTTTATCAAACAAGCATATTTGTGATTGTCAGCTTTTAAGCGATGAACGGTTATGTGAGCAATCCTCTTTGGAAGCTGATTCTCCGGCTATGTTGCAAAATAAATCCAGTAATAGTAAAGACTCCTTTAGTGTGTCACTGTCTGTAGAAATGAAGCACCTTGCTACTAAGTTATATAAAAAAATTAAAATTTCAAAAGCAAGCGTAATATTTTTTTCCAATTTCATCACTAAATATATTTAGTGATGAAATTGGAAAAAAATTAGGTTATTTATTAACTAAGATGGGACATTGCACAATCAACTGTTGTATGCCTGGTGCCTCCCACCAGTACATATTAAAATCAGCTACTGAGTATGTATATAATAATAATAAAACCTTAATGATATTTTTGGGAAATAGGGGGAATTTGAACAAGTCCATTTTGATAAACTATATAAATAAACTGGATTCTTTAAATGTAAAGAAAATTATAATGTTCACACTCCCCTATAGTAACAGTTTGTCACAGGAGGAAAATATTACTAGATATAAGTTAAATATGACTTTGCATACATTATGTATGAATAATAAAAAGTTTCATTTTATTGATACTAACAACTATGTTAGAAAATCATTTTATTTGACAAAAGATAATTATTATTATCTTTCCAATTATTCTATAAGACAAATAGCTACTTCGCTATCATATTTATTAAATATATCAGCCAAGAATTTGGCTAAACAAGTTGCTCCTATTGAGCAATGTTTTTATGACATTCACAATGTCAGTAATTTTACTACTGACAATTCAAATTTATTTAATTTAAACTGAGTAATAAGACAACAGATAATTTTTCTTGCATAGTACCTACTTATGTACCTCCCTATCCTGGGGCTAAAGAAATAAAATGTATAACTAGGGTTTCTAATAAAAATATGAACCCATCAAACATTTCTGTGAATTGTAACAGTATGAAGAAGTTTCTCAACCTGGTGCATCAAAACATTCGAGGTTTAAAAGGTAAAGAGCTAGAATTGGAGTTGTTAATGAATTGTAACAGTATTGATATTGTATGTTTAAATGAGCACTGGCTAAAAAGTCATCAATTCACTCATAGCTTCAATAATCACCAGGTTGCAAGCTCGTTCAATAGAAAGAAATATAAACGAGGTGGCTCTTTAATATTAATTAATAAAATATTTAAATTTAAAGAAAGATTGGATTGGAGCCTCTCTGTTGAGCGAGTTGTGGAGATTTCATGTTTGTTTGAATTGGAGCGATTCATTGTGTTGAATCTGTACAAACCTCCATACGCGCCAGTTAAGTCTCTTTTTGAAATAATGGAGGAAGCCTTAAGTAAAATATATAATAGCCATAAAACAATTGTGTTATGTGGAGACTTTAACATAAATGTTTTAGATAAGTCTTCAGAAAGTATAGATTTTCTGAATTTAGCAAAATCATTTAATTTATATCACAATTTTATGGAACCCACTAGAATAACGGCCACTACTGCAAGATGTATTGATAACATATTTAGTAGTGTGAAACCAATACGTACATCTATAATTCATAAGATTGACTCGGACCACACAGGGCAGTTGGTTTCCTTTGGTAATTCTCAAACTAATGTAAAAAGACAAATAAATGTGATACCATTCAGTGAGAACCGTATAGAAAATTTTAAATGTAATATTACAAAAAAAGTTACATTTTTGCCCTGTCACGGAAATGTGGATCACTTATACAACTCATTAGTCAACTTGATTAATGGTGAGTTCAGCTCAATTTTTACTCCTAAGCACTTATCTAAGAGTGAAGGCCTAACTTTTAGTGACTGGGCAACTCCAGGAATCTATAATAGTCGTAAGAAATTGTATCAACTATACGAAGAGAAGTCCTATAATCATAATCCAAATTTTCAAGAGTTTGTAAAATAATACTCAAAAACATTTAGACAAACTTGCCTGAGAGCAAAATCAATTTATTTAAAAAATAAAATCAAATATTCAAATAATGTTATTAAGGAAACTTGGAATGTTATAAATATTGAAACCGGTAAATCCAAAGTGCGCAGTCATGATTTTCATTTAAAAATAAATAACGTAAATATTATAGATTTTAAAGTTGCAACTGAATTTGAAAAATATTTTTCTAACATTCCTCTTTCAATTACAAGAACTCTCTCGTCTTGCTCTAACGATGCTGAACAACTTTTAAAACAAGGCGTGGAGGAATGTGGCACCGACTTTGAATTTTCAGCTGTTAGTCCTAGAGCTATTTTAAAAACTTTTAAGGCAATTAATATGAAAAACACTAAAGATTTGTGGGGTCTATCTGTTAAAACTGTCTCTCATATTATCACTGTAATAGCTCCACATCTGGCAGCTGTGTTCAATTGCTGTGTCAAGTCTGGGATATTTCCTGACCTAATGAAACATAGTAAAGTAATTCCTTTATTTAAAGCCGGCGATAATGCAGATCCCTCTAACTTTCGGCCTGTTTCCGTACTACCAACACTAAGTAAAATAATTGAAAAGCTAATGCTTGGACAGTTGCTTAGTCACTTTAATATACATAATATACTACACAGGAAACAGTTTGGATTTACAAAGGGTTGCTCAACGGTGGATGCAGGGGTTGCTTTACTCAAAAGTATTTATGCGGCTTGGGAGGATTCGCAGGATGCATTAGGTGTTTTTTGCAATTTATCTAAAGCCTTCGATTGCGTTCATCACGAAACTCTTGTAAAGAAATTACGCCACTACGGTATCAGAAATAAAGCTCTCGACCTTATGACTTCTTATTTAAGCGATAGAATTCAGAGGGTTGAAGTAAACGGTAAACGATCAGCAGGATCTCCAGTTGTAATGGGTGTTCCACAGGGATCAATCCTTGGTCCATTTCTTTTTTTGATATACATTAATGACCTTACTATGTTGGGGATAAACATGAGATTGTGCTGTTTGCGGATGATACCTCTTTGACATTTAAAATTAATAGACAATTAATTAATTATGACGATGTTAACAGTGCACTCTCAAAAGTTGTTTATTGGTTTAACGTGAATGATAAAAAAACCAAAGTAATTAAGTTTTCGACACCTAATGTGAGACAGGTGGCAACCAATGTGCAACTTAATGGATCAGGGTTGGATAATATTGGGGCTTCTGTGTTTTTGGGTATAACTATTGATTCAAAGTTGCAGTGGAGACCACATATAGAAAAATTGTCAGACAAATTAAGCTCTGCTGCATATGCAGTAAAAACAATAAGACGGCTCACTGATGTTGAAATGGCTAGAATAGTTTATTTCAGTTATTTCCATAGCGTCATGTCATACGGAATTCTTCTCTGGGGAGACTCAGCGGACATTAATACGATATTTATTTTACAGAAGAGAGCTGTGAGAGCAATATACCAGCTTGGTCCCAGGGTATCTCTAAGAGAAAGATTCAAAGACCTTAATATTCTTACCGTTATATCACAATATATATATATATATATATATATGAGAATTTACTTTATGTGCACAAAAACATAAACACATTTCTTAAAAAAGTGATATACATAATGTAAACACTAGGCATAAAGATAATCTTGTATTACATTCTACTCGTCTCGAAATAATCAGCAATTCTTTTATGGGGCAATGTATACGATTCTATAACAAACTTCCCGATGAAATTAGAATATTGTCAATAAATATGTTTAAGACAACAGTCAAGGCCAAATTGTGTAACAAGGCATATTATAAAATTTCAGACTATATAAATGAAAAAAATGCATGGGAGTAAGTCGCTCTAAGTCAACACACATAAATATACAAATATAATTAATAATAATAATAAAGAAACATTATAAATATAATGTACATTTGTTCAACATAAGTGATCTGAAACGTCAGGTTAACTAATATAATTATATGTAATTTGAGTTTGTTATTATGTGAGCACCGTCCACATGGCTTTTTATAAATTTTGAAATTGACATGATGGTTGCTGTGCAGTTTGAGTATGTCATGCTCGCCTAAGTGTCCTGGCAGTGGTGGTGCATGCATCGGGTCGCCTTATTCCCTATAATACGGTTGAGTAGGGCGATGGCTGATATATGCGTCATACCCGTGAACGGGTGCCGTCTGTTGGGACTGGTCAGCACATAGCTGTTATAGCAATTATTACAAATAAAACTATTTATATTTAAGGCAAATTAAGTTTAGTCGACTGTTCTCACGTAACTCCAAAGGAGCAATGTAAGTTTAATATTGTAAGCCATACCTGCATTTTAAAATAGCAGCCATTTAGTTTCTTGCCGGAGTCTTCCTCATAAGGGTGGGCTACCTTTAAAACTGGCAACTAGAAACGCTCTCATTTTGATTTGATTTGGTTTCTTTTGTAAAGACTCATTACTATATAATTTGTTCAAATATCATGTAAATAAAACTAATGTAATTACTGGCAGTTAGAAAAGAGTGTCCATGAGTTTTATTGCCAGGTTCTTCCTCAGGCTCAACCTATTGCGTTGCGAATCTGGCAGTAAATGTAAATGTAGAAGCAATAATCTTGACGTTTATAAGTGTTACTTTGTGACCTACATGAATAAAGATTTTTCACTTTTCACTTTTCACTTCGCTTGAATGCAAGTAAGACTAAGGTTTTTAAGGTTTTTGAAAGAGATGACGTAAGAACTAAATGCGAGATTAGGGTAAACCAGGAACGTCTAGAGCAAGTGAATGAAATTGTGTATTTAGGGAGTATGTTTAGCGCGGATGGAAGATGTGATTAGGATGTACAACGGTGAGTAGCTGCCGGAAACAGAGTTAACGGTGCTTTGTCCCAATTAGTAAAGCGACAAAGCATCGTAAAAGAAGCACGACTGGCGATTCATAACGCAGTGCTAGTGCCAACTTTGCTTTACGGTAGCGAAGCCTGGGTATGTCAGCAGATGCATGAAAGTAAATATAATGCTATGGAGATGCGATCACTACGAAAATTGTGCGGAGTTACCTTGGCCGACCGAATACGTAACGAAGTGATACGCAATATGGCAGTTTTGAATGAAAGTGTCAGCGTTAAGCTGGAAAAGGGCGTGCTCCGTTGGTTTGGGCACGTCCAACGAATGAGTGAGGAACGATTAACGAAGAATATATATTGTGCGAAAGCAGAGGGTAGAAGAAGTCAGGGTAGGTCGAGACTTACATAATGAAGACCACGTGAGCAGATTGCTCAAAAACGGTAAGGTCAAAAGTACTCGGATACTCAGACGTGCGTGTATGAAGCGATTGATGAATCTTGAAGAAGCGAAAGAAGTATGCATGGATCGCGAAGCCTGGCGATCTGTCCTCTCTGACTACCCCGTCAGGGATACAGCGTGAAGATGGTTAAGTTACGTTTACATTGCTTTGTTCTTAACAATATTACTTTATAATAACACTATAATACTTCATATAAACATACTTAATATGTCTGTTGTGACAGTGGTAGTTTATTTTAATACACGATGATCTATAAGATTATAGCAAAAAGTCAAGTTTCAATTGCTTTTAGGTTTTTTAGCTTTATATTGTATTTAAAAATGTTGACTTAATAAGAAAAGAACCATAATGCATTGCAGAAGTAAAACATTATAAATGTCACGGGTAGTGTCAGTTAGAGGCTTTACAATGTCTCGAAAAAGGTTGCGAGCACTGGACCCCATGACCTTAAGATCTCGACCCTAAACGGCTCAAAAACGTTAATAATTATTATTAAACACTGGTTTACTTATTCAATATATTCTTTAGGATCTGTGAATACAAACAATAATAAAAATGACGTTTTCCTTTAATAATCTAATTTCATACTTTCTCTCTCACAGTGATTAAACAACTAAAATAAAATAAATATGTAAGTAGTGTTGGGACTACGATTGGTGTACGATTCAAGAGTAGCCGCGTTATTTTTTCTATGTTGCATCGCCGATCTACATTTGTTTTTAATTAATTAGTTGTCGATACTCACCCCCTTCCCTTTATTCCATTTCTCTTTCGCACCTACCTTGTCTCGCATAAAAGAGGACCGAGACAGATGTATTACGCGCTATCTAAAACGTCGCTTACAGGCAGCGACACACGGACTAAAGACGTTCTGTTAGTACTGCAATGACCGCGCGCGCGTTCGCACAAATCTTTCGCAATAATTGTGTTTTCCATGGATAAATAGTGTTTTCGTGCAATGGAACCAGGGATCTAAGACCAGGGACGTCCCCGGCTGCCTCCACCTCAGCATCTCGCAGCAAAAGAAAGGTAGTGTGCCCATTCCTGTTTTTCATTTCTTTTTCGTCAACAACCGCGTGTAAATTTCATTTGTCTTACCCCGCAAATACAGTCCACTTCGAATTTATTTATCTCACCCGCTCATCCATTTTCTGGTCCTAAGGATCCGGATTTTGATCCATTCGCTTTAGTAGTTTGCCAATAGAAACGCAATAGTTATTATTCCATAGGGAATCAAAGCAAAGGTATAGGTTATAGTTTTTACTCCATTCGGAATAAACGCATAGATTAGGTAATAGTTTTATTCTATTAGGGAATAAACGCATACTTACCTACTGTTTTTCGCATAGGTAGGTACTAAATAGTTGGTAATTTCGACTGCACCGCATAGTAATAGGTAGACCTCGGGCAGGTACCTAGGCCCGCGCGCGCAAGTACCTACGCTCATTCGCGCCGAGTCTCGCTGCTCGTCACCGCTTTCATTTTGATCGTTCGTTAGTTTTGCACTGTAGGTAGCTATAGTAGTTTGTTTTAACAATGCCTCCGAAAGAGATTCCGGATCTACAGTTAAAACTATTACACGCTAAGAAGGATAGCCTTTTTAAGCGTATGCAATTAATTTGTGATTATTCATCGAGGATCGCAGATGAATCAATAAAAGAATTGTTTTTATCCTCGATCGAAACCGTAGATACTTTGCGCTTAGATTTCGAAAATGTTCTCGATAAAATTAACTTGCTTGAATTAAAATTAAATCCCGATTTCTTATTAAGTTACGACGCCATGTCATCTTTCGAAGATTTAATTTGTCGCATAAAACGTATCGCTAAGTCATTGCAAGCTCCCGTGCTTGTAATAGTCACCGATTCGAAACCCGGGCCAGCCAGTTTTGATTTGCTGAAACGGGACCGACCTAAATTACCGCTCATACAAATACCCGAATTTGCTGGCGATATTAAAAATTGGCCTTTGTTTTTCGCTAGTTTCGAAAATACGATCCATAATAATAATTCGGTATCGGATTACGAAAAATTACATTACTTAGTTAGTTAACTAACCGGGAAAGCAAAAACCGTTTACGCCGGTATAACGCTTTGCGCCGAAAATTATAGTATGATTTTGAATACTTTGAAGGTCAAATACGACGACAAACGCTTAGTGACAACCGCTTATTTGGATTAATTATTTTTTTTTGAAAAAAGGTCATCGTGTACTGAACACGACTTGGAAAAATTCTTAGATATTTTTGCATCAGCTGTTCGCGCCCTAAATAATGTCAAGGTCAATGACCTCTGTGATTTTTTAAAGAATATGTATCTGTTTAAAGAAATTAGATTCCGAAACCGTTCGCTTATTTGAAATGGATAGACGTGGCCATCAAATACCTAAGTTCGACGATTTAGAAACTTTCGTTCGTCAACATATTCGAATTTTGTAACGAACTTCGTTAAACCAAGGAGTAGCGAAAAACAGTCCGACTAAACGTAGTAATAGTAGTAGTATGCCTTCGTAGGCTCCACGCACTCTTTTGTTAATTTTGAACCCACAACTTCGCAATCGCAAGTGTTGCATTCGAAAAATTGTTCTTTGTGTCAAGGTCACCATAACCAACTTTATAAATGTTCGGAGTTCAATAAACCCACTCCTAGCGATCGCTATAAATTTGTTCAATCTAGTAATTTATGTATCAATTGTCTCAGTGGGAGGCATCGTGTTTCATTCTGTAATTCGAATCATTTTTGTCACAAGTGTAATGGTAGACACCATTCAATATTACACTTCGAAAACAAAAATGCCGCGTGCCTCCAGCCGAACGATGTCGCTTTGTGCTCGCTATCAAGTTTGCACACAAGCCCTACTACGGTACTTCTGGCAACCGCTCGAGTTGTTGTTTACGATTCGCATTGTAGGGGACATAGTGTTCGCGCACTTTTAGATAGTGCTTCTCAAACTAATTTATTTAGTAAAAATTGTTGTAGTCGTCTTGGTTTGCATATAAATAACCGCCCCGCCTGTAATGTTGTGAAAGGTATTGGGGGTTCCACTAAAGCCGTTCAAGGTTCTGTAGGGATTAAATTCCACTCGCGTTTTGATTTTGATGTTAGTTTTTCGATGGATTCGCTAGTCGTCGATAAGGTTACCAAACTTTTACCGACTGTCGCAGTCAATACCTCATTATTGACTAATTTTAGAGATTTGCCGTTGGCCGATGATACTTACGCCGTTCCAGGAGATATTGATTTGTTAGTTGGCGCTTCGATTTTCCCGCACCTCCTGTTGCAGCATAAGGTTCAAGGTCACGCATCGCACCCCGCGCCGCTCGCCTTAGAGACGGTTCTTGAGTTTGTTATTGTTGGTTCCGCACCCGCTTATTTTGATTGTAACTCGACAGTGTCATATTGTTGCACCGTCGAGCCGCTGGACTCCGCTGTCCGTATATTCTGGGAGATAGAAGAGGTGAACGTCCCTCCTATTGTCAGCCCGGATGATAAACTTTGTGAAGAGTTTTATAGTCGCACGACTACTCGCGATAGTGATGGTCGTTATGTTGTCGCACTCCCCTTTAAGGGTGATGTTAATTTGCTTGGAGATTCGTTTCAGTCAGTCGAAAAACGCTTCTTTTGTTAAGAAGGGAAAATGCAGACATCTCCAAAGTTAAAGGAGGCTTACGATAGCGTAATAGTAGAATATTTGGATAATTTTAGGTTTCGTTTCACCCGCGCCTCCCGAAACCGAAGAGACGAAGCACGCTCCTTCGTATACCATACCACACCATGGATTTGTCCGCGAGAATAAACTAACCACCAAGTTGCGCGTTGTTTAAGATGGCAGCACCAAAACTAGTTCGAATGTTTCGGTAAACGATATTTTGCACAGTGGTCTAAATCTCCAAGGTAATTTGTTCGAAATTATAGTTAACTTTCGCTTATTCGCTGTCGCGCTTTCAGGCGACATTAGACAAATGTTTCTTTGTATAGGTGTTCGCGAATCAGATCGCCGATTTCAACGCATTAATATAGATAGAATTTTCGCATTCTCGGACTCGACCGTCGCTTTGTGTTGGACACATTCTTCGCCCCATCGCTGGGATACATTTGTCGCATATAGGGTGGCAAAAATTCAGTCGGAATTGGCGCCGCAAAACTTTTATCACGTCTCCGGTACGGACAACCCCGCCGATTGTTTGTCTCGTGGGTTAACACCTGCACAGATTTTAGATCGTCCGTTGTGGTTCCATGGATCTTCCTGGTGCCAGACCCCACCTGATGAATGGCCTGTTAGTCCTTTCAACCCCGCTACTGTGTCCACGCCGCCAGAGGAAAAGAAAACCTCTTTAGTTACTACCGCACCGCTCGAAAAATCGCCTATCTCAGAGTTGGCTAGCCGTGTTTCCTCGTGGTCGATTCTTTTACGTAGTGTTGTTTTTATTTGTCGATTTTTGAAAATCCTTCCTCGTCGCGAGCATGTTACCGCCTTTGACTTAAACAAGGCTGAGTTAATCGTGCTTCTGTGTCTGAAATTAGAAATTTGGAATTAAATAAACCTTGTAGTCGCGCTTTTCAACATTTGACACCTTTTTTGAAGGATAGCCTCATTCGAGTTAGTGGTCGTTTGAGCCAGTCCGCATTAGAGTAAGATCAAATGCATCATATAATTCTCCCGCGCAAGGATCATATTGTTGATCTATTAGTTGAAAATCACCATAGGGTGAATTGTCACGCTGTTCCAGATTTATTAATGTCGATTTTGCGCCAGAAATACTGGATTCTCTCCGCACGCAATTTGATTCGTTCGATAGTTCATAGATGTATTCCGTGTTTCAAACTTCGCCCGAAGTCAATCGCGCCCGAAATGGCCGATCATCAACCTTGTCGTGTTGTTCAGGCTGCTAAACCGTTCGTACACACGGGTACCGATTACGATGGCCCCTTCAGGGTAACAGTTTATCGTGGTCGTGGTATACGCTCCACGAAAGCTTATATTCGTCTTTTTGTTTGTATGACGACTCGCGCCGTTCATATAGAGTTAGCTGGTGATTTGAGTACGCCATGCTTCATGGCTGCATTTAAAAGATTTTTGTCGCGTCGGGTTACGTATCTCGAATGTATTCGGACAACGGTACGAATTATGTCGGAGCTCGTCGTAACCTTCCCGAACTAGGTACATAATTTTTTGCGTTCCAAACACTTTACGTTTGAAGAGCTGAGCACCGTGCTCACTCAAGTCGAGGCCGTAATGAATACGCGTCCTCTTTGTAGAACCTTATCTAGTGATCCCTCGGAGCCGCTTGCACTGACTCCATCGCACTTTTTGAATGTTACACCGTTAAAATACTTACTCGCTTTTGAAATAGAGGAAGATCGACTTCATCTTCTCTCGCGTCATGCATTATTGGATAAACTCGTTCAATCGTTTTGGAAGCGTTGGAGGACACACTATTTGCATACGTTACAGTCACGTCAGAAATGGAATACTCCATCGAACCCTATTACTGTCGGTACTGTCGTAGTTATTTTAACTGAAAATATGCCTCCATTACATTGGCCTCTTGGGGTAGTAGAAGAAGTTTTCCCTGGGTCAAATGGGATCACCCGTATAGTTCGCGTTAAAACCGCAACTGGTTCGTAGTTGTGACCAGTTATTCGTCTTTGTCCTTTGCCTAACCAACAGTAACTTCAATAACAAATTTAGCTTGTTCGATTAGGTTTAGTTTAGTTTAGTTCGATAGCATTTTGTTTTGTTAGCAGCTAAAGCTTAGTGGCAACTGTATAGTCAGTTGTTCCTTGTTCGAAGGTAACTCTTCAAGCCGGGGGTAAATGGTTGCGCCGGTATACGATTCGAAGGTTGCCGCGTTATTTTTTCTATGTTGCATCGCCGATCTTTTGCTTTTCGAGCAGGAATTTGCTTTTAATTAATTGGTTGTCGACACTCCCCCGCTCTCCTTTATTCCATTTCTCTTTCGCACCTACCTTGTCTCGCATAAAAGAGGAGCGAGACAGCTGTATTACGCGCTATCTAAAACGTCGCTCACAGGCAGCGACACACGAACTGAAGACGCTCTGTTAGTACTGCAATGAACGC
Organism: Thumatha senex; assembly: GCA_948477245.1. Taxonomy (NCBI): domain Eukaryota; kingdom Metazoa; phylum Arthropoda; class Insecta; order Lepidoptera; family Erebidae; genus Thumatha; species Thumatha senex. Next base: position 1,612,123 of record OX419731.1, read on the forward strand.
GCGCGCGTTCGCACAAACCTTTTGCAATAATTGTGTTTTCCATGAATAAATAGCGTTTTCGTGCAATGGAACCAGGGATCCAAGACCAGGGACGTCCCCGGCAGCCTCCACCTCAGCATCTCGCAGCTAAAGCAAGGTAGTGTGCCCATTCCGGTTTTCCATTTCTTTTTCGTCGACAACCGCGTGTACTCGTAAATGTCGCTTATGTCTTTCCCCGCAAATACAGTCCACTTTGAATTTATTTATCTCGCCCGCTCAACCAATGGTAACCAGTTATCTGATAAACACACTTATATATTTCTAAATTCATACACATTATAGATAAATAACACCAAGACACAGAATAAACCATCGCACTTATCACACAAAGTTAAATCCTGGGTAGCAATCGAACCCACGGCCTCTTGCGTAGCAGTCGACAACACCCCACCGCGCCACAGACGCACTCAATTCTTCTAGTATTTGATATTACTTTACCTTCACTGGCACAAACGTAAAGCCTAATTAACTGGTCAACTGATAACAGAATGGGTATCTGTAATCCGCCTTGATAGCGGAGCAGATAGCAGTGCCCCAGTTGTAGTTATCTGAAAATAATATCTATTAATCAGACTTTGGACTGTGAGCGTCTGAAACTTGTAATGTTATATGAAAGGACCTTTTTTATATTTTGTCTCTAGATGTACTCTCTATGATGATACGAGAGACAACGTTATTTGTGTTACGACAGCATTATTGAAATTATGTTTCCTTTTTGATGTGAATATTCCTTTTGGCGCACCGCACACAGATATTTCCGTAGGTAGTCAGTTAGTTACACACCAATAGGCTCATCACCTGTTACGTGGGACAAAAATACACTCGGTGCAATGTGGGCATTTATTTTTTTCCTTTTTTTTTACAATTGCTCTGCCACCTCTTCGGGGATAAAGGCGTAATTGATAAACATAGTAAAATAGGCTGATCCGTCACGCTCTGAGGTGAAAAGCTCGATAGGGTGAACTCGGGAACGCCGATTGTACCCGAGCGAAAACGATTCAGTCAGTTGCTCTTCGCTGTTGTGTCGCTGTGTTTAGTATATTCAATTCATACGTACTTTTATATTTTGACAATTAATCTATATATATAAAAATGAAACCCGTTTTCCGTAGTCACGCCGGGTAGGTCAGCTAGTTATAAAGTATTAGTTTTCACTTGCACTTGCGCACACTCTTTTTTTATAATATTGCAGCAACAACTTGTGCAGTAGGTATTAATATTGATGAACCTGTATGTCGAAATTTATTTAAATCAATTAAAATATGACATCCCGCCACTTCATTTCTATATTTCTGTTTAAACATGATGAACAGACTTAAAAAACTTCGCACACAGTTTTCACCAATTGATTGTGTGTGAGTAACACCGCAGATTTTGATGTATATACAAAACAAAATCATGTTAATTACACTATTTATAACTCAAAAATGAGTAGCTAGATTTTTATGATCCTAAGTTTGTTTCATTTGTTTTCACACCGAAAAGCAGAATAGTAAAATAACCAGAATACCTAACAAAATCAGAACTATGTAAATATGTCATATATTTTCCATGGGACGTAATTTCTAATGATTCTAAGGCGATGCAGAACTTGCAGGGACCTCTAATACTTATATAATTTAGAAAATTGTAGTTAAATTATTCGAGGCACACAGTGATACGCAATATGACAGGTTTGAATGTAAGTGTCAGCGTTAAGCTAGAAGAGAGCTTTGGTTTGGACACGCCAACGAATTAGTGAGGAACAATTTACGAAGAATAATATATTGTGCGAAAGTTGAGGGTAGAAGGAGTCAGGGTAGGCCGAGACTTACATATGAAGACCGCGTGAGCAGATAGCTCTAAAACGGAAAATTCAAAAGTACTCGGATACCCAGACGTGTATGTATGAAGCGATTGATGAATCTGCAAGAAGCGACAGAAGTATGCATGGATCGTGAAGCCTGGCGATCTATCCTCTCTGACTAACCCATCAGGGATACAGAGTGAAAATAGTTAGTTAGTTTTAGGTACGAAACGAACTATCTTCTAAATAAACTAGAAAGGTATCAGGACGTGAGTAAAATAAACGAATCATGTATTGTTTAGGAGTGTAGTTCTCATAAGTAGACTCCATTCGTCTATATTATTTAGTAAATAGCTGTGAAGTGTGCCACTGATTGGTACGATGGAGAAACATTAGTCTTTAATTAAGTGTTTTCGTAAGTATAATTATAGCTGAACTTTACGTAATATTCAGTAGAATCTTGTTACTATTAATACTAATAAAATAAATGTTATTGATCATCTTTATTTTGCTATCTTTCTAAACATACCGCTTTTCGTAACGCAAAAAAGATTTTTTAACAATAATCAAATAAGTAGCCAACATTTCTTATACTTTACTTATCAAAATCATCCACAAGGGTATTTTTAAGGCATTTTTATTTCTAAACTATTTTTAGTAGTCCTTTTAGCTTATATTGGGTATTCATTGGAAAATTTTGCATTATTAAGTACCCATATAAGAAAGGGTAAAGATCAAGTCCATTGTCAACCTTTCATTCAGCCAGAAAAGGTTTACACCGAAGTCTATTCATCGCAAGATGACATTGAAAGTTACTTAATATTACCTTTTGTAGTAGAAAATTATTGTGTACCTTCGAATAAGATGGTAATTTGGAAATTGAACTTTACTTTGGGAGACACAATTTATATAAGCACCGTTCCTATTTAAGTATAAAGAGAGATCCTTTTTATAATACTAGCCCACGGATTCTTCGTTACGTACTTTGTGCCCCTGTTATAGTAGTCACATTTCATACCTACACTCGTCCGGAAAAATAAAAGGACACATCATTTTTTTCAAATAAAGCCTGATCGCATAAAAACCTTTTGGGAGTCAATGGAGAAAACACAAACTAAAATACTGATTTTATAAAACAATGACAAAAAGAAATAAGAAATAAGGTTTTGAAAGAAGAGAGAATTTTAAAGAAGTTCCTTAATTTTAGAAGTTTAAAATTTGAAGTGAACCAGCGCCTTCTTAAGACTTCCCCTTAAGACGTAAAAAGATGGATTAATTCTCCAAAGTTGTTGGAAAAAATTTAAAAAAAACTTTTTTTATAAATATCCATCACGCCTTATCCCCGAAGGGGTGGCAGAGGTATGCCTCTGCCACCCCTTCGGGGAATCCACACGGTGAAAAGTGGGCATATAATATGTTATATGCCCACTTTTCACCGTGTGGATTCCTGTCCCACGTAATAGGTGGTGAGCCCATTGCCGTGTTGAAATAGATAGACGCAGGTTGTGGCTACCTGCTGTTGACATTTTCAAGCCGCCCATAAAGCCTTCAACCAGGCTTAACGACTGCCATTTTACTGGCAACCGGGATCAACGGCTTAACGTGCCTTCCGAAGCACGGAAACGCTCGCGAATTTCATTGGTTCAGCTCAAATAATCTTTGCCTTAATGAAAATAAAACTAAATGTATAAAATTTACTCTACCAAATGTAAAACAAGTTGCGGCCAATGTTCAACTGAATGGACAAGTGTTAGAGTTTGTAGAATCAACTGTGTTCCTAGGTATAACTATTGATGCCAATTTGCAGTGGGGCCCACACATAGAAAAGACAGCCTCTAGATTAAGTTCGGCTGCATACGCTGTAAAAAAGATCAGGACTCTAACAGATGTGGATACGGCTAGAATGGTTTACTTCAGCTATTTTCATAGTATTATGTCTTACGGTATTCTCCTTTGGGGGAGTGCTGCAGATTTAAATATTATTTTTGTTCTACAAAAGCGGGCTGTACGCGCTATTTATAATTTGGGCCCCAGAGTTTCTCTCCGAGAAAAATTCAAAGAAGTAAATATTCTAACCGTACCATCACAATACATTTCTGCCAATCTTATGTATGTCCAGAAAAATCTATCACAGTTTTCTAAACTCTGTGATAAACATAATATAAACACTAGAAATAAAAATAATCTTTCAGTCCACCACAGTCGACTACATAAGATTGGCGATTCTTTCCAGGGTAACTGTATACGCTTTTACAACAAGCTTCCCTGTGACCTGAGAAATTTACCTTTAAATAAATTTAAAAAGTTTATTAAAAGCAAGCTTTGTGAAAAAGGTTTTTACTCCGTTACAGACTATTTGCAGGACAGGGACGCCTGGAAATGATCTGCTGGCAAAGTGAAATAATATTAAATTGTAAATAGGCCATAAAAAAAAAAAGCCTTCCTAAGTTTCTTGCCGGTTCTTCTCAGGTGGGCCGCGTTCCGAACCGGTCGCTTTAAATATTTTAAAAAGGGTATGACATTTTGTAAGCGCCGTTAAAATGGTCTATGCAAAATAAAGATATTTTTATTTTTATTTTTTTATTTTTAATGTAAATACCACAAAGTGGTCACCCATCCGAGGACCAGCCATAGTGAAAGTTGCGTAACTCAGTGATCGTTTACAGAACACTGAGACCGCGGGGCCACGAGCGCTTCTTCTTCCTTTTTTTTAAGTATAAATTTTATATATAAATTTTTTAATAAACAAGAACTGTAATTTTAGTGGAGCAGTATGTAGCATTGACTGTGACTAACAAACACAATTGAATTAGAGTGTCGGTTCTGTTATTTATAAAGACGCTTCATTAAGAAATTGTTGTGTCTCTTAATTAGTTGTTTTTTTTTAATTTTAGTCAGTTACGTTAGTGAGCTGGTTGTCGTAAAGAATAACAAAATTTATCCTATTAATATAATGTTGGATTAATTGGTTCGGTAGTAACAGGGTTGCAAAGTGCCTGAATGCATTCCACAATTAACAAAAAAAAACATAATAAATACGAAACCCTGAACCAACATTTGTGAATATATACAAATATTTGTTTCAAGCCAAAATCCGAACACGAAACCTTAGCAACACAGTTACACACACTACTGCTGAACTTGGTCATGTCCAATCATTGAGTGAAGAACGATTGACGAAAAAACAAAGATAATATAAAGTTTGCATCTATCGCGAATCTTGGCGATATCCCATCCGGGATACAGCGTGAAGATAGTTTTAGTTAGTTCTGTACTACGTGAGACACAAATTTTTCATTCTAAATTCAAGATAATCACTGTAAAATTCAATTTTAACGTACCGTATTGAGAATTGCCAATTGAAAGCCGCCAAATGAGCCGGCCCCGATTTGATAAATGATATCACTTTATCCAAGAGAGTTTCTGTAGTAATTTCCCCTCTGGCAATCCGGTTAATAATAATAAGATTACATTATACATAAATGTTATATACATTAATAATGTATTATATTTGTGTTTCGAATTTTGTGATATTTATTTATACATGTCACAAATATTGTTATTTAGTCTAAAAAAGTGTATTTAAAGAGTTAACATTTAAAAAAATAGTCTGAAAATTATAAAGAAAACTACTACTCGTTGAGAGCGTTCTTATAAGCTTATATGCCCAACCATAGTATAATGCTTTTTATTCAGAAGAGTTTGGTATCCTGCCGAATACTTTAGTCCTAGAAATACTAGGAATACCTGAGCCCTCGGAGGACAACCCTAGTGCTACCAAATTACCTTGTTCGACACGTTCAAATTCGGCTATTACCCTGCTTTAAAGGACGTGCGAGTAGCTCTCACGCCACGCTACCGTCTGTGGTTTTCTTCTGTAAAAACAGCGAACAATCCACCCACCGTCATCAGGCGATCAGTCAATCCACCGTCATCAGGAAAATGGTACGATAAAGAAGAAGGGTATAAAACAACTTTAAAAAAATGACGTTCAACAAATGAGTGAGGAACGATTGACGAAGAATATATTTTGTGTGAAAGTCAGGGTAGGCCGAGACTTCCATATGAAGACCACGTGAGTAGATTGCTCAAAAACGGAAAAGTCAAAGTACTTGGATACCTAGACGTGCATGTATGAAGCGGTTAATGAATTTACAGGAGGCGAAAGAAGTATGCATGGATCGCGATGCCTAGCGATCTCTCCTCTCTGACTACCCTGTCAGGGATACAGCGTGAAGATAGTAAATATAAGTTTAAGTTAAAAAAATAAACTGTCGAATGAAACTGACAACAGCAGTTACAAGTTTATATAAAACGAGTTGATACGCTATCCACATACAGAATCCAAAGTACTCGTAGCAACAACTGTAACACGTATTATTTGCAAATCTCTTGTTCGTGAACGTCATTGTAACTTTGTTGTGGCAGGGACGCCAAACAGAATTTACAGAACAAGTCACACAATCATATCTGGTGCGTGATTTAACTTGTACGTATGAAGTTATAGGTTATGGGAATTTGGTAGCGCATTTGAAAGAGATTATAGTTCAATGTATCTCAACTATTGAGTCAAATTGTATTGGATTGATGAACGTCACCAATAGCATTATCTCTTTTTTACGACATGTAGCTCTGAATTCTGGAGTAACGATGAAATTATTATTTAATATTACATCATTGGTGCATATGAAATACTTTTTTTTTAATTGGGACTATTCCCACCCACATTCCCATTACTGTGACTCCTGTAAACCAGGATCTACAGCAATGACCAAAACACCAGAAAAGTTACACCGAGCTCGATCTCGGTGATGTCCCAGGAGAAGTTAGCATGTCTTGGAACCCGCAACAAATAAATACACCGGTTAAAATCATTTAATATTACTTCACCCGACAGCTTGCAAGCCTCCTTTATCATTTTGTTAGATATTTTATCGTCCCCCGACTCCTTACCTATGGACAACGACCTAACAATTTCTAGGAACTCATCAGAAGTTGGTAGGTCTGACTGGGGTGAGTATGGTGGCTCAAGAGCCCACTGTCTTATCTGTCGGTGATAATCACTATCGTTCTCCGAGCAGTCGTCGGGTATAAGAGAATCCAAGAGGTAATCCGCGGTTTCCTTCAGACCTATAGTATGCGAGTTGTTAATTTTGATATTTCGTACATAGGCAAGATCAACAGAACGGTTAGCCCTAAACTCATGGTATATAGGCGACCACGGACCCTCAGCTTCCAGCCCATGCACTAGTTTACGTAGCAAATTACCCTTTGATTTTTCAACAGCCGCCCTGTAATGGGACCTGGCAACTCTAAGAGCAAGTAAAGCGCTATTGTATTCCGCACCGGCACTAATTTTATGATTTTTAAAATAATTTAATTTTCTACGAGCTCTCCGGAAACGCCTTCGAAGCTCAGCCAAACGATCACTCCAACAATCGCATCTCCGAGTGTTGTTAATAGATCCACGACCAATGGCCACGTCGGCACAGTAGGTAAAAGTTTTTGACATTAACGAAGCACTCTCTTCGACAGACAGGTTACCACGACCAAAATCTTTAGCGTGAGCCGCAAACAGAGAACCAAAGAGCTCCCAGTTTGCGCCCCTACTTTTATATTTGAAGTTACAAGTAGTACTTTGCGCCTTTCGTGCATCACCGGGTAAGAGCTTGTAAACGATTAGACGATGGTCACTACAGGACGCATCCGGGAGGACACGCCATTCGGATATCGAGACGTCGCCGCGTGAAAGCGTCACGTCAATAGAAAACTCACCCATAGGGCCGCAAAAAGTAGGTGGTGCATTGGGACAATTGTGTATAGATAAATTTATTTCTGCAATTAATTCTTCGACGGCACGTATGAAATACTAGTTAATACTTGGGGCTCCTCTTTGCTAAAATTTTCTCGTTTCCGCTTGCCGCAGGAACTTGTTTACCGATTAAAAAGCAGCCTATGTAGGAATTGAGGATGTTAGCTATCTGTTTATCAAATTCCAGCCAAATTGGTTAAGAAGTTAAAGCGTGATTAAGTAATAAAGATCAAAATATTGTCACAAAATTTCACATTTATTATAAGGTTAAGATTATTTCGATACCATCGTTAAAATTCTCATACAACTTAATTTCAAGGTTCAAGTATCAAAACAGTAGTCGCTGGGAATAGTGGTAGCTTTCGTCTCTGTGCACTTGACACTTTGAACGTAGACACTGTCAAGTGTAAGCCGCACGGCCAGTTGTGGTCGCTTTGATCAGAGTAATAATGGAATTGACAAGATTTCAGTTGTTCGATCAGACATTTGAGTAGAATTTTAATGCAATAATTTAAAATCAAGTTACTGGCCACTATGTACCAAGTTAAAGAGTGAAGTTGACATACACAGCTGTACAAAATATACTTAAGATTTATTATTATTATTTATTAATGAGCAGCACTTGCAACTTTTATAGAAGCGGCTCTGCAGTATAGTACTGCCGTTTTTGTAGTAATTTCCCCTCTGATTTCTGAGTTCTAAACAAGGCATTGTTTAGAACTCCAATAGCTAGTGTCAGTGTCGCCTGAACTTCGAGTTTGGGTAGTTCAGGTGGCTAGAACAATGCCCTGGTTAGGCAAAAGTCACGGGTTCAGTCCCCGTCTCGAATCGAATTGTCTTTGTCCATATTATTAAAAATTTATGAGATATTTAGCAAAATAATTGCTTTCAAAATTTATCCAAAGCAAAAATTGTTAACCATAGGCATCCCTAACGTGCTGTCACAAGTGCGAATATCGTGCAGGAGAAGAAAATGTGCATTAGGAGTATGGAAATATTAAAATTTATTTATTTATTTATCACGCCTTATCCACGAAGGGGTGGCAGAGGCATATAATATGTCCACTTTTCATCATGTTCATTCCTGTCCCACGTAATAGGTGGCGAGCCCATTGCCGTGTTGAGATAGACAGACGCCGGTTGTGGCTACCTACTGTTTACTCTACTTGCCTTAACGACTGCCATGTTACTAACAACTGGGACCAACGGCTTTACGTGCCTTCCGAAGTACGAAAACGCTGGCAAATGTAAATGTGGTATGGTTACCACATTTACATTTGCGTCTTACCACAATTTACATTTGGTCATTCCATGACCAGCCATAGTAAAAGTTGCTTAACTCCAGGAAGTAATGTATACCTGAAGTAAATATGAGTATCTGTTCTGTAAAACAGTGTATATTTTGTTTTAAAATGTTCACTTTACCGGCGCCTAAGAGCAAATATCTAGTAATGAATCTTTCAAAACAATTTGCATTGATTGGTTTTTTATGTTCGTAATTTAATTACTTTTGAACTAGAAAAACAAATATTTCCTGAAATTTGATAAGATATTATTTCATTAAGAGAAAAAAGCAAGCTCTTGTAAGTTTTCTCAAGAGTACAGAAGCGTAAAATTACATACACGATCTGCTCCAATAAACTTGTAAATATTATTTCTTTAGAAAGTAAAGCGTCTGAGACAAACTAGAAACATTTTGTTGTTTGACAAAATAATTTTATGTGAACTAAATCTTTTACTGCCTCAATTTTTCAAGGACAAGGACACAGAAGTCAATTATCTGTAATAGTAGTTTTCAAATTTTTAATGTTGTCATGATTTTCTTTCAAGTGGAAGATGTCATGTGATGAGCTAAATTTAAAAAAAAAATAATCTCAACAAGATACTCTGAATTTTACTTTTTTTCCAGGATAAGATAGAAAGGAAAGCTGCTTGAAAGGCTTTAATTACCACCGTTACTAATCTTCTTTATGTATAAAAATAAATTGCAAAATATGTTGCTAAGAGCAAAACTCGAAAACGGCTTGACCTTGAAATTTAAGGAAGGTTTTTTTTATGTAGAGAAAGATTGCATAGATGGGAAACGGCAATGGGAAAGCCTTATTACGCAGGCGAAGCCGTGAGCATTTATTAATACAAAATATTTATTGTCTTTTTAATTTATTATTCCATCATAAATTTGTGAGGCATTACTTACATATCACTCAAAAACAACTGAAGAAAAGTAATAAAGCTGCAGAAAGTTTCCAGCTTGCAACTATAAAACAAACGTAGTTCCTCCCGGAAGATTCACGATGCAATTTTTTACCCTCGCAGCGTTGTGCACGAGATATATTACATCCATTTAATGCATTATCCTTCAACTATAAGTTGAGGAATAACCTCTTATGCATGGTAACGATAAAGGCTGCTCTCCTGTGTTATACTGATAACGCAAAAAAAGTCCATTTCAACATTTGGTTTCTTCTATTAAGATAACTGTTAAGGCTGATTAGTAAACAAGTAAAAAGTATGGGTAACAGACAATTTTATCATTTTTATATGATTACAAGCTGTCTCGTAGTCAATAATTACTTTTGTAAATGTTTTAATACACTTGAAGGCCTCGATCTACAAAAGTCAGCAAAAATAACAGATAGTAAAACAGAACCCGAAGAACTAAGATTCAATCAATAAAATAGTTGCTGGTGTTTTATAAAATAAAAGTAACCGAAATTACCCTTGTGCAGACTACATCAGTTATCTACCAGTAAAAATCCCGACAAACTCGGTTCATCCGTTTAAAGACTATCTATAGTAAAGAGACAGATATATAAACAGCAAAAATTGTGTTCATTAAAGTTTTTTGGTGTTAGTATAAATACAACCAAAATGAATGAATTATTAGAGCAATTAATGTGCTTAATTTTATGCTATATTTAAAGTGAATAAAGACAACTTGATTCAGGTGAGACCTTTGCCAATGTTTACATTTACATGAATATAGTAATAAGGTGTAATTTTCAAGTAAGACTAAGGTTCTAGTATGTAAAAGAGATGACGTAAGAACTAAATGCGAGATTAGGGTAAACCAGGAACGTCTAGAGCAAGTGAATGAAATTGTGTATTTAGGGAGTATGTTTAGCGCGGATGGAAGATGTGATTCGGATGTAGAACGGCGAGTAGCTGCCGGAAACAGAGTTAACGGTGCTTTGTCCCAATTAGTAAAGCGACAAAGCATCGTAAAAGAAGCACGACTGGCGATTCATAACGCAGGGCTAGTGCCAACTTTGCTTTACGGTAGCGAAACCTGGGTATGTCAGCAGATGCATAAAAGTAAATTGAATGCTGTGGAGATGCGATCACTTCGAAAATTGTGCGGCGTTACCTTGGCCGACCGAATACGTAACGAAGTGATACGCAATATGGCAGGTTTGAATGAAAGTGTCAGCGTTAAGCTGGAAAAAGGCGTGCTCCGTTGGTTTGGACACGTCTACCGAATGAGTGAGGAACGATTGACGAAGAATATATATTGTGCGAAAGCAGAGGGTAGAAGAGGTCAGGGTAGGCCGAGACTGACATATGAAGACCACGTGAGCAGATTGCTCAAAAACGGAAAGGTCAAAAGTACTGCGTGTATGAAGCGATTGATGAATCTCGAAGAAGCGAAAGAAGTATGCATGGATCGCGAAGCCTGGCGATCTGTCCTGTCTGACTACCCCGTCAGGGATACAGCGTGAAGATAGTTAAGTTTTTCAAGTTAGGTGTAATTTGGAGATTACATACAGAACAATGAAAAACTTTATTCATGTAGGTCACAAAGTAACGCTTATGAACGTCCAGGTTACTGCTCCTACATTTACATTTACTGCCAGATTCGCAAAAGCAGTAGGTAGAGCCAGAGTAAGAACCTGGCAATAAAGCTCATGGCCACTCTTTTCTAACAACCAGTAAATACATTTGATATATTTGTAATTAATTTATGTGTACCAAACCGACATCGTTAATGCTGAAATCCAGTTAATAAATAAACCTAAGTAAAGTAAAGGCAAGTGTCTGTTTTCCTTCGGTCGTTATTATTAATGTGTGGTCGAAAGGTAAGCTCTGGGTGACCCAGTTACACGTTTTACTTACCATAACAATATTTTAAATCTAGTAACAGGGGTTTTATACAGTTACATTATTTTGTGCGGCTTATTTCAGTAGGTGTTCGTTTTGACTTTTAACAATGTTTATGTTTTAACCTTTGTAGTGGAAATGGAAGATTGGGATAATAGAAGTAAGGTAAATTCACAATGATAGTTCTGAGAACTACCTTCAATATACCTATGCGGTTTTAAGTAATTACATGTTATACATGTAGTAAAATAGCCCGTTATTTATATTTACACCACGTTTAAGTTTGTATTTTAACCGACTGTATTTGTATGCAGGCAGGCAAACATTAATTTTTAAGTCAAATTAATGTTTTCCTGCCATTTTTTTAGGCTTTTTAGGAATTGAATTGAATATGACATGTATTCTGCCTTATTTACAGCTTTTCTTTTAGACTTTGATACATCTAACTGCCACGTACTTAGACAAGTCACGTTCTATATTAAAAGTGGCAAAGAGAGTATTTCTGTGTTCTAAAGTTCAGTTATGATATTTTCATCCTGTTGTAACAATGTAGTTTTTTTTGTTTAATTAGTCGATTGCTGTCGACTGGGGAAGGTCACTTCATTCCAAACACTATGGGATCAGTTGTGTCTCTTCACTAGTCGACAGAGTAGGGATGTGGGTGGTGGTCAAATAAAACGGTTGGCTCTAAGCGCATCGACCTCTTTATTTCGCCACACTCTCCACTTACACTGATCCGGGTAAGCTCCATTAACAAAATTTTTATAATTTAATTTTTTACAGGGTTTTGGCATTTTAGCATTCACAGGGCATCCGGTAAATCACGCTGTGTTTGAAAACAGTTGAATTCTACAAATACTATTTAATACTGCAGCATACTCGTTGTATGTTACCGGTTACCTACCCACCTTCATACCGTGTTGATGAGGGTACATCACGAGGGTTCGTGTGAATGCAAATTAATAGGAAGTTGAAAGGGGAGTTCTCTGCGTCCGAATTTCGGTACGCTAATATAACATACTGACACTTTTTCCTTTGTTCGCAGGGTCTCGTCTTCAACATTACTTCTTCCTGTTTTCTCCCGCCGTCGTGTCCAGCAGCACCAGCGCCGTGCCTACGCCGCCGCCTCCTAGTGCAAGCTAAGTCCTTCCCTCCATCTCGGGCACACGGAGGGACTTCCAAGAGTGTTCTTTAACCTAATATTTCCTCGGAACCATTGCATTGAATTCGGCCCTGAATGTACCTAACTACTTAAAATTCTAATATACTTACTGTTGTATTTAAAGCTTATTCGTCATCGCTTAATCATCATCGCTTAATTTATCTCTCAAGCTCTCACCTACCTAATTTTCCTTAACTTGTTGACTAGGGGTAGTTGGTCTACCACCAACCCACCTTCAATTTACACTGTAAAAATATTGATATCATGTTTCTTTGTCGAGAAGATCCGAGTTGCAATCACTAGTTATCAACTAATTTATTTCAGCATTACCACATTATGAAGCTTTTAGGACTTGTCATAAATATGCGTATTCAATGCAATCATTTCGAAAATTGTGCGGCGTAATATTGCGATACGCAATATGGCAGGTTTTAATGAAAGTATCAGCATTAAGCTGAAATACATCTAGTGATGGACTGAGAATCCATTGACAAAGATTATCAATTGTGCGAAAGTAAAGACCTTCTATCCTTTATTTTCTACTCATGGTGAAACGAGACTTACATACAAAGATCACATAAGCATGTTGCTCTAAAACGGAAAAGTCAAAAGTTCTCGGATAAACTAGATGTCAATGTATGAAACGTGTACATGGATTGCGACGCCTGGCAATCTATCTTTTCAGCATGAAAATAGTTAGGCAGTTTAGAATTTAAAATGTAAGTAATATTTAAAATATAAGCAATAAGTAATCATCAAAATTTTCAGTAACTAAATAAAATGTTTTACTCAAATATCATGATTTCTATATTAGTAATATTTTTATTAATTAACAAATGCCTTTAACAAATTAGAAATTCTTACGTCTAGTTAAGAAATATCCGTCAAAGTGGATCGTCACCTTGCTCCAAACACCCAAGATCAGATTTACTAGAGATGGTCAGAGGCAGTTTCTAAAAGCGTTAGATACTATAGGAGCCGTAAATATATATAGAAGAAGAACCTAGCACGATGGACGTCATGGTATAAGGATCGCGGGCTGCACAAGTAGCCCGTATGGTACACGACAGGGATATGCCGTATTGCATAGCTATGACTGACGTCAACGCATTGTATAGACATGAACTACTAATACCAAAAAAGAACCTCCCCGTGTGAAAAAGCAACCTGCCCCTTGTAAAGGTTCGGAGTACTGAAAGGCTTGGAAAGGCACCCGTGTGGTGGCGGGCAAACCACTAAACGATAGCATTCCCAAGGAGAGTTGGTGTCAGGCTGGCGGACGACCATAAAAACCAAGCCAAAACATTTTGCAGTATGGAATTTATACATACTGCGCCGACCCCAAGTAAATTGGGACAAGGGCAAGAGGATGATGAAGCAATAAGTAATCATCAATCAAATACCACCTACCACAGTCTAGGCCCAATTTTGGTTGCATTTAGTCAGCAGGTTGTAGGCAACTTGCACGTTGCCAGGAACCATATAGATGGTGGTTAAACCATATAGATCTTGGTTGTCCCATCGCATAAGTATGTCTCGTAGAATCTAAGGAGAAATCATAAGAGTTGTATAAAACTGGCATCCATGTTTATGACCGTAAATAACATCTCGTCTTAAGCTAAGCTTAATATAGCACTGACTGGCGTAGAACATACACTATAATCTTAACGTATACTAGCAATAAACTAAGATAATGCCTTTGTTTACCTCCTGGTGACGGAAACTGGAGAAATTGTACTCCAATGGATGGATATGATAATATTGAAGCCTTATATTGTTTTAGGTTAGTACTAAACACAATACACATTTAACTGTAGTAATTAATAAAACTGTAAGTATTTGTATTGATCACGCATTTTCCCCGAAGGTGGAGAAGGTTGCAGGGGCATATTAAACGCCCATATTTCACCGTGTGTATAATTACTGTCCCATGTTATAGGTGGTGAGCCTATTGCCGTGTTGAAATGGACAAGCGCAGACTGTGGAGACCTGCTGTTGACATTTTTTAACGTGGCCTAAAGATTGCCAAGTTACTGGCTACCGGAACTACGAGCCTTCCGAATAATAGAAACGCTCGAAAATTGTAATGCCACAAATTGTGTGGCATTTGTAACTATAATTAGCTTTGTTTTTATAGTCAATTTGCTAAATGTCACCGATTTTATAAGAAGGAAGACACTGACACTTTCACAGGTATGCACGTACACACGCGCGCACAAGCACATACATACTATGGGACTACTCAAGTATCATATTGCTATGACATTATATTGTTATTACAGTGATTTGTTGAATATTTTGAGAGAAAATACTCGTTGTTCGTTGACCGGTCTCAGATCCTCACAAAGATCATTGATGGTCGTTTTCAGATTTGAAATGCAAATCGGGTGTTACTTTACGTGTGGAAGTCCACATGGATCGCATGCCGAAATCCAACTGACTTAAACCACACAGTGTCTTTTCGTCTGCCTATGACCCGGAGTCCCGCCTGGATTTTGCTCCAACCCCGAACAAACATACAAACAGACACGAAGAAATGAATCACAGTTTCGGACTCAGAATCCCTTTATTATTCGATTACAATTTCTTTTTATTATCTTATATGTACCGTTTCTTTTTATTATCTTATATATACAGCTATTTTTACAATTTTATAATAGTATAGAAGACAGATGAACCACTAAAATTCTTTAATATACTCGTATAATGTCGGTTGCTTTGGGACGTTGCCAAATGTTTTGGAAATGACCTCCGTTAGGTACAAAACTAGTAGGGCTATTCCAAAATTTAAATGAGACTAAAACCGTTGGTTAACAAATGCTCGCTTTGTGTTGCACGATAAAAGGACTATATTTTTGCTATAAGGTATATTTTTTCAAAATTGAAGAAATAATTCGATATTTTTAACATCAATCAACAAAAATCGAGGTGTTCTTGCAGCTTTATAGCTAGCTATTAATAAATATTGCAAGGCAATTAAAATGATGACCTGCTGACATTTGACGGTTGATCGTTTCAGTTAATTAATGTCACACAATTAGTAAATAATTTATCATACTTCAGAATTCTATCAAACCACAGTTTGTTATTGATATTGCAATTGCTAATATCCACATATTCAAACATTCAAGGTATTTCCGTTAGATAACTAGATAAATTCAGCAACTAGTTTCAATTCATAGCCAAATTACTGTTATTTGTTTACGAAGTATATACATAAGCCACTTAGATCAAAAATTTTGTAAAACATTTTGTCATTGCTTTTAAATAAAATAATGTGTTGTCAAATAAAAGCTTTGTCAAGGGTACTGGAATTGAAAACCCAACTCAAAAGGAAGTCTAATTGGGTTTTGTTTAGTACTGATTGAGTAGATCTAGTACATACTAGGAACTTCTGTTCAAATTACGAAAGCGTATGAGACTTATTTGCAAATTATGAAGCACAGAAAGTTGCACAGATAGTTACGTTTGATAAGTTACTTCAGTAGTATGGTATTATTTTATAGGACGTAGTTGTATTTTATCATCACCCGTTACGTGGGACAGAAATGCACAAGGTAAAATGTGAGCGTAAAATGTGCCTCTGCCTACTCCCTTTAAAGGCGTGACAATATGTATGTATCTTGTACTACTATCTGGTAATCAAACATAATACACAATTAATTTTTTACCTCTACCGCAGTCAAAAATGTAATTGTACATGAAAATTATGAAATTCGTCTTAACTTAATCGTGGGCACAATTCTTATTGTAAAGGCTTTTAAAGCCTAATATATATAGCCTATAAACTTAAATAGAATTGTAAGAGCCGGGTATGATGTATGAATACAACTGAGGGTATGATAATTAATTTGTACCTGTAGCTGTAAGTACTTAGGCAATTCAATACTCTCCACAGTTTGAGTATTAATTAAATTTCATTGGCAGTACATATCCTTTCCCTTGATATTATATATTTTAATAGTGATTTTGGGTTACAAATTGACGTCTTCGTAATTGAAGGATAGGTAGTACATTGCATACAAAGTAACCTTACATATTTAATCTACTATGTGTCTACTACATAATCTGAATATAGTTAGATCAAAATAACTTTTGTTTTTATATCACTTAGGTGGCAGACAAGCATACGGCCCACCTGATGGAAAGTGGTCACCGTAGCCTATGGACGTTTGCAACACCAGAAGTGCAGCACTCGCGCTGCCGACCCTTTAAAAACCTACTAAGGCCCCTTTTAAAGAACCCCATACAGAAGACGTTTGAGAAAACCCAGGCACAACATTCCACAACCTAAGCGTACGCCAAATAAAGCCTTTATCGGATCTAACCGTATGTGAGCGCTCCGGACGCAAAGTAATTATTTATTTATTTTTGTAGTTATTATTTTTTGAGGATTGGTCTAATTTCAGTTCATTAACTAGTATCTCAATACCTATGTTATTTGGTAGAGGTTGTTAACTTTGTTTCTTTAGAGCTATATATAAACTGATAATGAGTTGGAAAACTTTGTAAGAAAATCGCAAATAATATTACTCAATTTTTTTTTAATATCTCCAATGATCTATTAAAATTATAATTGAAATTTACAGTCAATTTTAAATAAATACTGTCTTGTGAAAACAAAAGCATCTTTCATAATACTAAAGTTTACAGAAGATGTTTATGTTCTGAAAATATAGGAATCGTACCCATCTAAAGGTTAAATTCGTCACAAAAATATATCTGATATGTCCCAAAGGTCATTTTGTACGTATTCATTGCTTACCCATTTAGAGTTATGTATGTGTATCCTGGTGACCATAAAAGCCCAATTCATTACCATAACAGTGAGAAGTAAGCAGGACGGAACATTAACCGTGTCCACTGCCCCGCAATTTAGTTAATGAATACGAACAGGATCACAATACCAAAGTGAGGTTATGGAATTTAGATTTGAGCTAGAGTTTAGTTCTACATTAAGGGTGTATAGTTCAGTACCTAAACACACTTTAAGTTGAAGGTATTAAATATTGTATTTTTTTTACACAGCGCCATCTAGCCCAATGTAAGCTAGTGCTATCGGATATTTCTAAATATAAAAAAAAAATGGGGTGTCGTGGGACACCAGGTAGGAACGAAGTTAACAAGTTCAGTCACCGTTTGTACTAGGATTTGAAGTCACCCAAACCACACAGCTACGTTACTGCAATTTCCTAATTAGTGTTTACTTCACTGAGGTAAATAGACAGTTTGAAAATCGACACAATTTGCTAAACAAACGACTGTCGCGCCTGCGCATTTAACGGTAAAATTCCACGGACTTTTTCTAACTTTTTTTTCTTACGGTTTTACTATCACATATTTTTCAGTTAAGTCGCGCAGCACCATCCCTATCTCCTCCAAGCCTGCCGTAAGGAACATCGTTCCAATAAATACTTATTATACATACGAAACTCCGAAACAAACGTTTGCGTATTACTCAGTTATTTGTTCGACTCGGGAATTTGCATACAGAATTCCCAGTGACTTTCAAGCTCAACCTGGTTGTAGAGCCCGAGGTTCCGTATTTAGCTGTTCGGCTTTGATAGGGGCTTTTACCGTCGGATCTCTTGCCTGACTCCGAGAATTGGGAGAAGTCTACGTCCAGCAGTGGCTGCTATAGGCTGATTTGATTCATTGATTGTAAGTTCACAACTCTAATTCTTAATTCTATACTAATATTATAAAGAGGAAAGATTTGTAAGTTTGTTTGTAATGAACAGGCTCAGAAACTATTAGGCGGATTTTAAAAATTATTTCACCATTAGGAAGCTACATTCTTCGTAAGTAACATAAGATATAGGATTTTCAAAAGTATATGGTTCCGTACGAAATCTTGGATGGGAAAACTTCATCACGCGGGCGAAGCTGCGGGCATCACCTAGTACTATACATACTTTGAAATACGTAACATTAAAAATATATATATAAACAAAATGTATAATTACGTTTACCTAAAACAAAGCATAAACATAAAAGTTAATTATACCACCAGGTTAAAACATTTACATGCTTTTCTTTTTTAAAATCTAATCATGTTCTTGCATTATTGCGAACGCAATGACTAAACGTAAATTAGAAACGTGACTAAAATTTTAAACTCACTACGAATATTGACAAAGTAGCTACAAGAAAAATCACTCGAGTTGCAAAAAGTTTTGCAATATATTTGTACAAGTTTAGTGGTGTGTAATTATTGATCACAATAAAAAAAATAGTGGCATCTTTACAATTTAGGATGTAATTGGGACAACTACGTCATTTTGAAATTCGAATGAGTTTTTCTTGCATATTTGTGTGTGTGTCTTTATACAATTTTATTTTTTGGATGAAATATTCATGGGTGCTAAGACTCCCATCGATTAAAACTACACGTTGCCCTTCCATCCGCTATAGCCGGGAGTCCCGGGTAAGCACTCGGAAGGATAACCCCAGGACTCCCGACAGACTTTAACCGCTACCACGGCCTCGTCTTAGGGGGTTCTGTTGGTATTCCACCGCACTTTGGTGGTTCAAGTGTTGTCTCGCACCATAACTTCAAGAAGGTAGGCAGAGGCAAAACGTACACTTAGTCCTACGATTTCTATAAAATGTTAACATTAAAAATGTAGGTTAGACCGAGTAAAAGTAAGGACATAAAGTACCAATTCCGTCAGTTCACTCATTATTGTTATATGGCCCTTGTAGCGCAAAGGGTTAATAGATTTGTTTGGGTGAGTTTGGCCAAATTGAAAAGTTATTTTGTGTACCGCATAAGCACTTTGAAAGTCACAAACATGTTTTGGTAATGAATTTGGTTATGTTGGTTGAAATTAATGTCATTCAAACAAATATTTTAAATGGAAGTGTGCGTTAATATTCATATTGCGGGACAACTTTTTTTTACACAACGCCATCTAGCCTACATACTTATATATTTCTAAATACGATACTATACATAGGTACGATATTATACATAGGAAACACCCAAACTCTGAAACTAACATTTTGACCCGAGAATCGAACCCAGGAATTCCTGCGGGGCATTCCCATACACTACCACTGCGCCACCGGGGCAGTCAGGCTTTTTTTGTTTGCCTATATCTTTCTACAAATATTTTGTGACTTTTCTCACAGCCCAAATTGAGGTTATATAAACTTGTACTATTAGAATCTAAACAACTGAGAAAATTCTACTAATACGAGTATTATAAACGCGAGAGCTTGTAAGTATGGATGGATGTTTGATACTCTTTCACACAAAATCTACTGAATGGATTTGGATTAAAATTTACAATAATATAGCTTACACATCAGAATAACACATAGGGAACTATTTTACGTGGGAAATGGTAACGGGAAATCTTCCGTACGCGTGTGTCAACTTATACACAATACAGAAATACAAAACGAACCCGAACTCCAAAAAATAACATTTGTGAATCATACGAATATTTGTCCCAACCCGATTCGAATCCAAAATCTAGGCACCGAGGCATTCAAAGTTGTTTTTACATACAAGGCAGTCATAATAGTTTTTTCACATTGCATATTAAGTGGTTTTGATTAGCTTCTTGATATTTTATCCCGTTAGAACTTTTCGTTTCCAGGGTAAGACCAAATTTATGAGAAAACCAAAACAGCGAGCATCCTCTAGTAGAATTTAAAGAAGTAGGTATTGGAATATATGGGTGAAATTATCGTGTATCCTACGACTATTATTAATGTGATTTTATGCAAAGATATTTATGTTTGACAATTTGGCTGAAATTTGTTATAACTACCAAATAACGAGCTCCCTGGATTATGTTCATCCAGGATTAAAACTAAGTGTTTGTTTAAGAAAGGGTAGTGGAAAACTTCAACACGCAAGCAAAGTTACGAGTACTACAAAGTCGAATTTCACAAAATGTATTTTGAAGCACTGATATCTCTACTAAGTGTTCTGTATAGCGATCACTGCGTTAGACATAACTTTTTTTTTTAATCGTATAGACCATTTTAGGCACTTACGAATAGTCATGGCAATTATTAAAATGAGAGTAATTCTAGTTGCCAGGGCAGGATTCTTCTCCATGAAGGCCTACCCTTTAGGAATCTGGCAAGAAACTTCATGGATCCTCTTTTAAAATGTGTGCATGGCCTTCAGTAATTAATTTACATTGTTCTTTGGAATTATGTGAGAACAGTCGACTAAACTTAGTTCGCTATGGATTGTCTTCAGATAGGTGACCGTTTTGTGGCATTCGAGCGTTGCTGTGCTTCGGAAGGCACTTTAAACCGTTGGTCCTGGTTGCCAGAAGTTGAAGGTATTATGGGCGGCTTGAAAACATTTTAATAGCAGGTCACCACAATCTACGCCTCTCCAGTTCAACATGGCATTAGGCTCACCACACCAAATTGCATATCAAAATCGGGGCGTATAATATGCCTCTGCCAACCCTTCAGGGATTAAGGCATGACTGATAATAATGTTTTTTTTTTTATTTTTGGTCCTCTGTCATGTCCACTGGTTAGCGGAAATGTAATCGCGGTTTAAAACTTTTATTATTGTTTGGAATGGTTCATTTTGCTGCAAATCATTACATATTATAAAACTAAGTCCTCCACTGCGTCTGTTTGTTTGCGATAAACTATAAAACCACTATATCAATTTTCATACTGTTTTCATCTAGCGTGGTCCTCGAGAAAGATTATATTATTTAATTTGTTAAGTTTTTGTGTTTATATTAGTTCAAATATAACGTGTCGGAAACAAATAGGCCACCTCGGAGCTTTTAAAAGAAACTTTGAGATATAAAAAAAATTATGTATGGTTGATTTGTGATTTTTATAAATATAGCTATACAGAATAGTCCGCGTTGGCATATGTCTATCTCTTAAGGATAACAAACTAGTTTACTACAACACTGGATAGAATGAGTATGAGAAAACTACACCGGGCGTGCGAAGGCGCGGGCATCAGCTAGTAAGTTATAAAATAAGGTATACGAGTATATTCAAATTCTATGCTACATGTTGCAATAAAATGAGATACCAACAAACCTACTCCCTCGTTATGTAGTTGTTTTATGGTAGTCAGTAACATTCAATGTTGAGGGTCAGTATGAACACATTAACTTGACCTAGGTCAGCTGAAATTAACATAGTATGAACTAATATGTTTATTTTAAGACGCTCGGTGAAGCAATGTTTAAGGCCATTCACTATCATACGTTGTTGTTTAAAAAGCATTTCACTTAATTAAACTGCATTTGCCACAAAACAAAGACAAGTAAACTTTTAATATATACCTAAGTAACATTAATATCTAACTATAAGACGTCATGTTATTTTTTTTTACATTACGTTACCGACAATTCACGCCTGTCTCCCATCGGGTTAGGCAGAGACTATGGCTTTCCACTTGCTACGATCGATCCTGGCATACAACTTTCGCTACTTCAATTTTAATTATTGTTTTCATACACGCTCGCCGATTAAGGCTACTCTTGACCTGGCCTTTTGTCAAAACAACTTCAATTTGATTGGCATATGTACGTCGAGGTCGACCCTTACCAGTTTGCCCATTTACTCTCGCCACTTAAATTTTCTTCGTCAGTCTATTTTCATCCACCCTCTCCACGTGTCCGAACCATCTAAGGGGATTACCTCGCTCAAATCCCAAAAACAAGGTAAGTTTAAAGAAGATTGCAGATGAATCCGTTTGTGCGTTTCCCTTATAAAAATTATATAGTATATTTAAGGTCATCACAAATACATTGTATTGTTTAAAATTTTAATAAACTCCCCAAAAATTTGATAAAAAATCTTATTAAATAGGTCCTTTTTCAACCTAAATTGTAAATTTTCTCTGTAACGGCTAAATAGTTAGGCATGAATTTGGTATCAAAAAATATGTACTGACGTATTTCACAATTTGTATTGTTTTTTTTTTCTTATTTCTTTAATAGTTTTAAACTATGAATAAAAACCTGAAACCTCACCAGCACCCCGCTTGAAGCACCCCGGCTAAGGCCTGTGACGCGTACTCGGGACGCGTTACTTCAGTGTCTCGATGACTCTAGTGACGGGTGGACTATACGCGCGTTATTTTTTCCAAATAAAATCTAAAAGTCCACGTTTTGAATGTTTTATGAATAAAATCTTGTTGTAAATAGTATAAATATAATAATTTCGTAAAAGAACATAAGTTTGTAAATATATTTAAAGTAGTTTGTAATTTCGTTTTGTTTTTTCAACCGGTCATAGAGTAACTGACTGACTATGCCTAAATATAAGAATAAAAGTAAGGTGAGGCGTGGCCGAGCTCTCGGAAACTATTGGTAAGTACTTACCCTATTGAGTACATTATTTGTATTGTGTTTATTTTTTATAGTTTTAAGCTATCTTGAGAATTTCGAATGACGGAGGATGGAGACCTTGGTGACTGATGATGTCACCTACCTGATGGTGGACTACGAAGGTGGGTATACGAACCCAGTGCCAACGTACGTAGAACCAGCGTGTTTGGATTCATTCGAAAGGTCTCATGGTGACCTTGGTGACTAATGATGTCACCTACCTGATGGTGGACTACAAAGGTCGATCGGATCTCAGTGACGGCACTATATAGAACCATCGTGATAGGACTCATTTGAAAGGTCTCATGGAGACCTTGGTGACTGATGATGTCACCTACCTGATAGTGGACTACGAAGGTGGGTATAGGATCTCAGTGACGGTGCTACGTAGTACCAGCGTGTTTGGATCCATTTGAAAGAGGTCATGGAAACTAAGGTCACCGGAAAAATAATCTTGTTTAAAAAAAACCTAGTTAAAATACCTTTTAGTTTTTTTGCGGTGTAAATATGGCTATTATCACCAAACTGTAATAGCAAAAAATATTACTTTAGCTCATTTAAGTTATTATTTTTCAGGCAATTAAGAAACCAGCAAAACTCCGAATCACAAAATCAGGAACTTCAGCCATTAACAGATACACACGATCTGTCTAGTATGGCAGTTGATGAGGGGGCAGAGCAAATTATGCCGGTAACTTATTGTGTTTGCTTACACTGCGGTATATGTTCGATAGTTTCCCTAGCTAATTTAATTTGACACTGTATTGTTAAAATGTTTGTTTTAGGTTGAAGAAGATGAAGAAGATTTACCAGATTTGATTATTGAAGAACAAGAATCACAAGCAGAAACAAAAAATATATCTGAAAGACGAATTATAGATATAGCTTACTTCTTTTCCAAAATACAAGAAATAGGCGGCCATGGTGCTTTTAACTGTGGTATACAAAGTTTGAAACTTATAGGAGAGAAACGTGTTGGACTTGCTTCTAAGTTTACAGTAGAATGTTTGATGTGTAAAGAGAAGTTTTCTCTTTGTAATGTCACTGGCGACTTAGATATTTATACAGCAGCGTTCGCGGGTGACGTTTCAGTTGGTATAGGGTATTCGCAATTAGAG
The DNA here is from genome assembly GCA_948477245.1 of Thumatha senex. Classification (NCBI taxonomy): domain Eukaryota; kingdom Metazoa; phylum Arthropoda; class Insecta; order Lepidoptera; family Erebidae; genus Thumatha; species Thumatha senex. The sequence goes on from OX419731.1 coordinate 1,636,478, forward strand.
GAACTGTTATCAGCATTTGACTTGCCCGTGATGTCTGAACCTGTATACCAAAAACGCCACGACATTGCTTCCAATGCCTGGGACAAAGCACTTAGCAAATCCATGAATGATGCTGCTGAAGAAGAAAAAAGAATTGTTTTAGAAAAAAGTAACGTCAGCAAAGATGGGATACCTATTATAGATGTGGTTGTAGACGGATGCTGGAGTAAGAGGTCTTACAAAAAGAACTACTCCGCAATGTCAGGAGCTGCTGCCATAATTGGAAGACACACAAAAAAGATTTTGTTTCTTGGTATTAAAAATAAATACTGTAGCATATGTACGCAAGACCTTAATAAAAATCAAAACCCAAGAACTCACCAGTGCTTTAAAAATTTTACGGGATCATCGACTACCATGGACTACTATCGAAATGTATGGTCTGATTTATGGTCGCCTCATTTCTGACGGAGACTCTAGCACGTATGCGAAAATTTTGGAAGCAAGACCTTATCCTCAATTTACAGTTGAAAAGGTAGAATGTAGGAACCACCTTCTAAGAAACTTGTGCAACAAATTAGACAACCTAACCACTGATACGAAATATCCTATAAGGGTCAGAAAACTAATCACAAAAAAACGCATCATGAGCATTAGGTCAGCAATACGAAAATGCAGCAAAAAATACCACGACTCGTTAGAAAATTTAGATTTTAACACTCAAAAACTTTTTGAAGACATCCAGACTGTACATTTACATGCCTTTGGTAACCATAACAAATGTAAAAGCCATTTCTGTAACAGTGCACAAAATGTTGAAATCTTACCGCAAGCATTTTTTACAAGTTCCTTATGGCAGAAAATATGTTTTTTTTATTAATACAATTGCGGGGCATTCCAGAAGTCTTGTTCATGATGTTGACAGTAACATCGTGGAAAGTTTTCATAGCGTGGTAGCCAAATTTGTAGGTGGTAAAAGAGTGAATTATTCGTGCAGGCGTGGATACCAAACTCGATGTTCAGCGTCTGCAGTTAATTTTAATACTAAAAGAAAACCTGTTTCCATATTGTATAAAACAATTGTCGGGCAAAGTCCTAAGAGCAAAATGAGCACCTTAGATAACAAGTATCGCAGAAAAGAAATTTGTTAAAACATATTTATTACAAAAAACGACAGACACATGGTGCCGTAAATAAAGATTATGGAGAACAAACCATAAGGCCCGATGTGAGTGATGCGATGCTAGAACAAATGAAGGAGAATTTTCTATCCAACTTAGATAAAAGTGAGGAAGAAAGAAGACAAATTGAAAGACAAACAATTTTGCAGAGCGAGTCAAGCGAATGGCTCGAACTCCGGCGCTCCTTGTTGACGGCTTCAAACTTTGGAAGAGTTATTAAAATGAGGCCTGATACTAGTTGCGCCAGCGTAGTCAAACAACTGCTCTACAAAATAAATATAGATGCTGCGCCTATACAGCATGGAAGAGAACACGAAAATAAAGCGCTAGATCAGCTATCTATACAAAACGATGTTGAAATTAGACCATGCGGACTTTTTATAGATCCCGAGATTCCATATTTAGGAGCTACTCCAGATGGGCTTATTGGAGAAGACGCGATAGTAGAGGTGAAATGTCCCATCTCAGCGCACAAGATAGGACTAGACGAAGCCATAGCTCAAAAAAAAAGTAAATTTTTGGGTTAAAGATAACTCAAGCATTTTGCAGGTTAATAAAACCCACAATTGGTATTACCAAGTTCAAGGGCAATTGCATGTGACTCGGAAAGCAAAATGTTTATTTGGAGTATGGTTAAATGAGTCAAAGCCTCTGAAACCAGAAACAATAATTAGAGACGATGATTTATTTGAAAATAAAATGAAAATAAAATTATGAACATTTTATTTAAATTGTATTTTGCCGGAACTTTTGGATCCGCGGCACAGTCGAAATATGGCAATTAGAAATCCGCCATATATTTTACAGGCAATAAAGAACAAGGAAGACCGGAAAAAGGTGCATAACTTACAAAAACCAGAAGACGAAAATATGTGCGTACTTCAAGAAGAAAGCCTACATGCACCACCTTCACCAACACTTATCCCAATAAATGACCAACCGACCTGTTCACGATATTTAAATTTCAGTGACTTTTAACGGGAAGAGTTTGAGATTTTGTCATTATTATACAATTAACTAATAATCATAATTGTAATAATTGCTTGACAGTGATACAGAAAATAAAGGTGATTATTTATAGCTTATTGTTTATTTTGCTAATAACCCTAACTACACTCATGGACTCTTGAATCGAGCCACCTTACATTCCCGGGCCTGAAAGCCCAATACACAAAAAATATTTAATATAAAAAAAAAGTTTTTATGCATGTATTATGTATGTATGTGTGTATTATTCCAAATTTGAATTTTAGAATGTATAATAAAGAACAAAAGCCGAGCTTGGTCACTGATTTGAAAAAAAATAATGACTGTTGTAAGTTGCTTTTGAAGCAATTTAATGTCGATTTGGTTTGAATTTTCGCAATTGTTGTTAACCAAAGTTTAGTTTAGTTATTTTTCTATAATTTGAACCGTGTTTGGCTATTAAATTATGGATACTTCACTTCTTCAATCTGGGCTAAGTCAGCGAGATGTGAGTTCACAACTTCACATAAGTCGTTCCGCTGTTCAAAGAGTGTACCACCGATACATAGAGACTGGCGGCTTCGTTCGGCGAACAGGAGGACCTCGTTACCGAGTGACAACGCCGAGACAAGATCAATACATTGTCACTACTAGCTTACGAAATTGACGCCTTAACTCTGTTCAGATACAAGAACAGCTCAGGGACTTTCACGGAGTGGCTGTAAGTGCTCGGACCGTTAGAAGGCGACTCAATGAACGTGGTTTAAAGCCCCATAAGCCAGCCAATGGACCCAAATTGACACGAGCACACCGAATAGCCCGTTTAGAGTTTGCGCGCGAACATCTAAATTGGACTCGACATCAATGGAGCCAGGTTCTCTTCACAGATGAATCCAAGATAATGCTATAAGGTAATGCTCTAAATGAATGATGAGTATACCAGCTCCAAAACTGCATCAAAACATTTTCCTTCTACATACATCTTTTATAGGTTACAGTACTCCAAACCAAAAAAATCAAGGTGGCTCGATTTAGGTGTCCGGGAGTGTATTTCTGTTACTGAGATCCAATAAGCACTTACCAGGTCATCATCAGACCTTCAGAATGTATCATGTAGTAGCACTAGTGCTCAATTAGATAAATGTTGAAAGCTAGGTCATCCTTACTATTTCCGTTACTGAGAACTAATATCCACTTACCTGGTCATCATCAGACCTTCAGAATGTACCATGTAGTATCACCAGTGCTCAATTAGATAAATGTTGAAAGCTAGGTCCTCCTAATTATTTCCGTTACTGAGAACCAATATCCACTTACCTGGTCATCATCAGACCTTCAGAATGTACCATGTAGTATCACCAGTGCTCAATTAGATAAATGTTTAAAGCTATGTCATCCTTACTATTTCTGTTACTGAGAACCAATAAGCACTAACCTGGTCATCATCAGACCTTCAGAATGTACCATGTAGTGGCATCAGTGCACAATTAGATAAATGTTGAAAGCTAGGTCATCCTAACTATTTCCGTTACTGAGAACCAATAAGCACTTACCTGGTCATCATCAGACCTTCAGAATGTACCATGTAGTATCACCAGTGCTCAATTAGATAAATGTTGAAAGCTAGGTCATCCTAACTATTTCCGTTACTGAGAACCAATAAGCACTAACCTGGTCATCATCAGACCTTCATTATGTATCATTTATTAGAATGAAAGCTATGTCAGAAGCCATATTGCATCGTGTAGTTAAAAATAAATTATGATGTAGACAAATAAATATAAAATATAAACTTTGATAGACTAGAAAAATACAAGACTACAAAAACCAGAGGAACAAAATATATTAGACCTCTCAGAGAGCAAATGAAATAGGCAAAAACGATGACAACTCGGCGACACATCTGTGTTCTTGTATAATCTTCAGTTAGTTTTTTTTTGTAGTACGGTCGTTGGTGGGTAGGTGGCGCTAAAAAACAAATACTTAACTTAACTTAACTATCTTCACGCTGTATCCCTGACGGGGTAGTCAGAGAGGACAGATCGCCAGGCTTCGCGATCCATGCATACTTCTTTCGCTTCTTCGAGATTCATCAATCGCTTCATACACGCACGTCTGGGTATCCGAGTACTTTTGACCTTTCCGTTTTTGAGCAATCTGCTTACGTGGTCTTCATATGGAAGTCTCGGCCTTCCCTGACTCCTTCTACCCTCTACTTTTGAACAATATATATTCTTCGTCAATCGTTCCTCACTATTTCGTTGGACGTGTCCAAACCAACGGAGCACGCCTTTTTCCAGCTTAACGCTGACACTTTCATTCAAACCTGCCGTATCACTTCGTTACGTATTCGGTCGGCCAAGTTAACGCCGCACAATTTTTGAAGTGATCGCATCTCCACAGCATTCAATTTACTTTCATGCATCTGCTGACATACCCAGGTTTCACTACCGTAAAGCAAAGTTGGCACTAGCACTGCGTTATGAATCGCCAGTCGTGCTTCTTTTACGATGCTTTGTCGCTTTACTAACTGGGACAAAGCACCGTTAACTTTGTTTCCGGCAGCTACTCGCCGTTCTACATCCGAATCACATCTTCCACAAAAACTAGTACAGGGATCAAATCTTCAAGGTCAACGGGCAAAGTAATGGCCCTAAGCATCCCATTTTCTATCTTAGTCACTACGTCTTCGGTCATACCATAATGTTCCCTTATCACGCTGTTCCTTTATATTACATTAAAGTGCGGAAAATATCCATACCTATACAGGTAAATAAAATGTCTGTATGTAATTTCAAATTAACAGCAGATGTGGGTAGGCAGTAAAGAAACATTGCAATTATTCAGCTCCCACTAATTATTTGTTTATTATTAGTTGTCTTTCTAATTGGTATTACATTAATGTATTAGTTTGTTGCCAAGCTCAACTATACTCACCAAAAAAATGTTTTTTTTTCTCCTTTTTTGCAAGAGTTATATAAAAATTTACAACATGAAAAGCATGTTTGTAAAGAGCCTGGAGGAATTGGAAAACTAGTTTAAAAGCCGTCTCCGAAACCATAGAGGGCGTTGCTAAAGGCACTAGAATCTACTGACCCTATTCACTCAGATGTCACTCACTGTATCCAAGGATTTTGTTGAGTTCAAATCTTTCAATATAGAATCTCTGGGACAGTTAAGGATTCAAATTCAGCTTTTCTCGCAAGGTATGAAGCGCATTGAAACAACAAAGATAGTCTTGCTTCATGGCATTCCTGAAGAATCAAATGAAAAATTACACAAAGCTATTGTAAACAATATCTATACTAATATTATAAAGCTGAAGAGTTTGTTTGTTTGGTTGAATGCGCTAATCTCAGGACTACTGGTCGGATTTGAAAAATTATTTTTGTGTTAGGTAGCTCATTTAGCGAGAAAGGTAATAGGCTATAAATCATCACGCTGCTGCCATGGAGAGCGGAGCAGTAGCCAAAAATTTCGAGAAATGGGGCAAATTTTTATGCAATATAATTGAATTTATAAGCGACGAGATTAAAAAGGTGCGACGGGAATCAGAAGTATGTTACGGGCGAAGTCGTAGTCGCACCTAGTATCCGATAAAATGCAGTTGCCCGATGTGAGTACAAATATTATTGAGGACTATCGCCTTGGATCCAGTTAGGAAAAAGGACGTCCCATTGTCATCAGGTTCCGTGAAATGGAGCACCTTCGCTTAGTCTGGGACAACTAAACATCCTTGAAGAGAACTTGAGACACCTTTTCCGAATTTCCCACAAGGGGTTGGCATCGGGTTTTCACAGCGTCAGCGTTCGTCATGTCTAGGTCCGATTGCACTCATGTTGTGTTAAATTATGTTTATCAATCACACTTTATCCCTGAAGCAGCAACAGAGGCATATAATATGACCACATTTCACCGTGAGCATTCCTGTGTGTATATATATATATCCATCACGCCTTATCCCCGAAGGGGTGGCAGAGGCATATTATATGCCCACCTTTCACCGTGTGGATTCCTGTCCCACGTAATAGGTGGTGAGCCCATTGCCGTGTTGAAATAGACAGACGCAGGTTGTGGCTACCTGCTGTTGAAATTTGTCAAGCTGCCCATAAGGCCTTCAACCAGGCTTAACGATTGCCATTTTACTGGCAACCGGGACCAACGACTTAACGTGCCTTCCGAAGCACGGAAACGCTCGCAAATGTAAATGCCATAAAGTGGTCACCCATCCGAGGACCAGCCAAAGTGAAAGTTGCGTAACTCAGTGATCGTTTACAGAACACCGAGACCGCGGGGCCACGAGCGCTTCTGTTCCTGTGTACAATTGAGTTTTAGAATACCGTAGTAATTATGAAACGTATAGCACTGTAGATGTAAATAATAAAAATAAAAATATCTTTATTTTGCATAGACAATTTTAACGGCGCTTACAAAATGTCATACACTATTTAAAATATTTTAAGCGACCACCGGTTCGGAACGCGGCCCACCTGAGAAGAACCGGCAAGAAACTTAGGAAGGCTTTTTTTTTGATGGCCTATTTACAATTTAATATTATTTCACTTTGCCAGCAGATCATTTCCAGGCGTCCCTGTCCTGCAAATAGTCTGTAACGGAGTAAAAACCTTTTTCACAAAGGTTGTTTTTAATAAAATTTTTAAATTTATTTGAAGCGCTCTTGGCCCCGCGGTCTCAGTGTTCTGTAAACGATCACTGAGTTACGCAACTTTCACTATGGCTGGTCCTCGGATGGGTGACCACTTTGTGGCATTTATATTTGCGAGCGTTTCCGTGCTTCGGAAGGCACGTTAAGCCGTTGGTCCCGGTTGCCAGTAAAATGGCAGTCGTTAAGCCTGGTTGAATGCCTTATGGGCGGCTTGAAAATTTTCAACAGCAGGTAGCCACAACCTGCGTCTGTCTATTTCAACACGGCAATGGGCTCACCACCTATTACGTGGGACAGGAAAATCCACACGGTGAAAAGTGGGCATATAATATGCCTCTGCCACCCCTTCGGGGATAAGGCGTGATGGATATTTAATTTAATTTTAAATTTATTTAAAGGTAAATTTCTCAGGTCACAGGGAAGCTTGTTGTAAAAGCGTATACAGTTACCCTGGAAAGAATCGCCAATCTTATGTAGTCGACTGTGGTGGACTGAAAGATTATTTTTATTTCTAGTGTTTATATTATGTTTATCACAGAGTTTAGAAAACTGTGATAGATTTTTCTGGACATACATAAGATTGGCAAAAATGTATTGTGATGGTACGGTTAGAATATTTACTTCTTTGAATTTTTCTCGGAGAGAAACTCTGGGGCCCAAATTATAAATAGCGCGTACAGCCCGCTTTTGTAGAACAAAAATAATATTTAAATCTGCAGCACTCCCCCAAAGGAGAATACCGTAAGACATAATACTATGAAAATAGCTGAAGTAAACCATTCTAGCCGCATCCACATCTGTTAGAGTCCTGATCTTTTTTACAGCGTATGCAGCCGAACTTAATCTAGAGGCTGTCTTTTCTATGTGTGGGCCCCACTGCAAATTGGCATCAATAGTTATACCTAGGAACACAGTTGATTCTACAAACTCTAACACTTGTCCATTCAGTTGAACATTGGCCGCAACTTGTTTTACATTTGGTAGAGTAAATTTTATACATTTAGTTTTATTTTCATTAAGGCAAAGATTATTTGAGCTGAACCAATGAACTACTCTTGCAATTGCATTGTTTACATCGTCATAGTTATCTAATTGTCTTTTAATTTTAAAAATTAATGAGGTGTCATCTGCAAACAAAACAATCCTATTCCTGTCCCCTACATAAAATGGTAAATCATTAATATAAATGAGGAACAAGAATGGCCCAAGTATCGAGCCTTGCGGCACATCCATTGTAACCATGGATCCTACAGAACGTGTACCATTAATATCGACCCTCTGTATTCTATTGTTCAAATATGAAGACAGAAGGTCGAGAGCTTTGCCTCTTATTCCATAGTGGTGTAATTTTTTGCACAGCGTTTCATGTTGAACGCAATCAAAAGCCTTTGATAGATCGCAAAATATACCTAATGCTTCGTGCTTGTCTTCCCAAGCTTCATGAATACATTTTAATAACTCAACACCAGCATCGGAAGTTGAGCGCCCTTTCGTAAACCCAAATTGATTCGCATGGAGTATTTTATGACTATTAAAATGGGATAGCATTTGATTCAAGATTATTTTTTCAAATACTTTTTGAAGTTAATACAAAATACCCTAAAAACACCCTGTAATTGAACACAAAAATCGTGCTAATTAATTATACCACTATCTGTTGTGGGTGGGAATCAAATCTGAAACCTCTAATTTAGCAGTCAAAGTCACTTACTATTTTTGTCTTTCGGATAGAAACAAGATTATTTAGATTGTAATAAATTTAAAACTCTATGTTTCCAAACCATTTCATAGGCTTTCTCGATGTCTAATGCTACGATTACTATGTAATTATTATTAGCACAACTGTCTAGTGTTTAACTTTCAATACTCATTAAATGGTCTAACGTGCAATGAAATTGACGAAAACCATACTGAAAAGGAGACAGGCATTTATTAATTTCTATGTACCAGCTGATTCTTTTGCTTATAATTTTTTCTAGAATTTTGGAAAAGTTACATGTTAAAGATATAGGTCTGTAGCTGGTTAGTAAACTTGGAATCTTTTGTGGCTTTAATATTGGGACTACCAAAGCTTCTTTCCAACTTACAGTATATATGTGATTATATAGCTGAAGTAAATATTCAAGTCTTTTAGAAGGCAGGTGTTGGATTATTATTTTTATTATTTTCGATATATTATCGGGCCCCGGACTTAAACTACGTACTTGGGAAAGGACCAATGACAATTCAGGCATTGTTATTTCGTTATTTATAGGATTAGAATTATTGTAATTATCTAGGTTAGAATTAGTCTCTTGTAGGGTCTTATACGTTATAAATTGGTGGTCATAATTATTCGAACTAGAATTTGCTACAAAGGTTTCAACTAATAAATTGGAAGTTTCATTAGGATCAGATGTGAGAATACCATCAATTCTTTGTAGAACAATTTCATTGAAGCGAGTATTGTGGTGGTTCATTTTTTGTATTTTTTTTCCACATTTCTCCTACAGATGTTTTGTGGTTAATAGAAGATACCCAATTTGGCCAATATGTCTTTTTATTTTCTTTAATAAGTCTTCTTTAAAAGCTCTTTTTTTCTTATAGTCAACTTTAAACATTTAGGAGTTAGGGTCATTTCTAGCATATCTTCTAAATCGTTTTAAGGCTTTCTTGGTCTCTTTGAGTGCAGTTTTGCAATCGTCGTCCCACCATTTGTTTATCCTTAATTTGCCAGATGTTTTGGGTATTGATTTTTCAGCTGCTTGAAGAATGACTTATGTAAATTTTTGTAAATTTTGCAACAGCACTGTCGATCGAAAATTCAGAATCACCATTTATTACAATCTATTTATATACAGGGAAACGCCATAGTATTTATCAGTAACTTCCTTTCTGATAGAACAATGAAAGTTCGAGTAATACACTATCAAAGCTAATAAGTATAGAAAATAATCTACCTCAAGGCTCGGTAATCAGTGTCATACCTTTTCTTCTAGCAATAAACGATGCCTTTTCGCATATCGAAAAACCGGTTAAGGGTTTTCTGTTCGCTGATGATTTAACAATTACTTGTAGCGGTAGAACTCTGAAGCCAACCTACAGGAATGGTCCCAGAAATCAGGCTTTAAGTTTTCAAAAACAAAATCGGAGTTCATTATTATATATAAGAAAAGAAATAAAACAAGAAATACGCTTTTAACGCTATATGGACATAATATTAAAGAAGTAAATAAATTAAAAATTCTAGGTTTAACATTTGATAAAAAAAGAAATGACTTGGAATTTTCACATAAATAAACTTAAAGCTGAATGCTATAAACGATTGAACATAATAAAAGTATTATCATCAACTACATGGTGGTCTGATAAAAAATGCCTTCTTAACACATACCGTGCTTTAATAAGATAAAAAATAGATTATGGTTCTATAATTTACGATTCTGCTAAAAGCCGTACACTAAACTCGTTAGAAAGCATACAAAATACAGCCTTAAGATTGAGCATTGGTGCGTTTAAGACAAGCCCGATTAAAAGCATCTTAGCTGAAGCTGGTGAAATGCCCTTACACTTTAGAAGAAAAGATCGAACCATTACATACGTTATAAACATATTATCCCACAATGAAAACCCAACCTATCATTATTACACTAAATCAATAGCCGTAGATACAGAATATGAACTTCAACCAAATTTACAGCAACTTCTACGGATAAGAGCCACTAAATATCTAAAAGAAACTAATATTAAAATCCCAAATATATTAAAAAAAAAACAATTAACAATTAGTTCTTGGGAAGAAGTCCCTATCAACTTAGAACTAACTAAATACCAAAGAACAATACTCCCCAATTTATATACAAAAACCTTTTTTCTTGAAATTAATAGTAGATATAATGAATATAAGCGTTTTATACAGATGGATCAGTAATGGAAGGAAGATCAGGCTGTTCCATAGTGATTGGTGATAATTGCTACCGTTACAGACTTGGAGATTTTAACACAATTTTCAGTTGTGAAGGTATAGCTATTCTCAAAGCCCTAGAAATGATAGAAAATGAAAATAATAATGACAAATTTATAATATATACAGATTCAAAATCTTGTTTAACAGCATTGATGAATATAAAAAACACAAATACTTTAATAATAGACATAAAAGGAAAAATATATAAATTACTCAAAAATAATTACAAATTCGAAATTATGTGGATCCCAAGTCACCAAGGAGTGGGTAATGACAAAGCAGACAGAGAAGCTAAGAATGCAACAAATGAAAATGAAAGTTGGCATCTAAATAAATCAACTCCTAGTGAACTAAAAATCTATTTTAAACATAAGATTAAAATCAACTGGAATCAGTGTTGGCAGACTGAAAATACAACAAAGTTATTCAGTATCAGGAAATCTATTTTTGAAGAGTCGCCTTATATCACCTGTAGAAGGAATCAAGTTATTGTAAGAAGATTGCGCATTGGACACACAAACATGACTCATATCCATTTAATTACAAAAACGAACAAAAACAAATGCAAGTGTGGCCTAGACCTGACTGTCTCACATCTTCTAATAGATTGCTCAGCTTTCATTAATGAGAAACAGTTGTGTAGGGTTCGAGACGACTTAAAGGAGTGCTTAAATCAACACGGATACGCACGAACCTTACATTTCCTGAAAATTATTGGCATGTATAACCTAGTATAATAATATTGTTTATTACCTAATACGTTAACATAACCGATTGTTTATAATTGTAATATTAATAAGCTAGTATTATAGACCTACGTAGTTAAAAACGACCGTAAATAATAAATAGAAATAGAAAGATTATTTAGTAGATTTCCAACACAATCTCAAAAAGTGAATATTAAGTAACCGTGGCAATTCTATTAGGAGAAGAATTCCTTCATGTTTTTTCTGTGGCGCAGAGGCTTCAAACGAAGCCCTTTTGTTTGAGTTTCATTTAAACATCCTAATCTTAATTGTAAATCCAAGGTTTGGCTCGCTCAGGTATTTTAACGAGAATTTCGGGAAGGTTATAAAAACAACTACCTCACGTTCATTTAGACGAAATTTAAATTGGTATGCTGTTGCAATTTAATTTACTATTAGTTTTACAGAATTTAGTGATAATTGTGAAAAGATTTGAAGCCAAAACACTGAGTCTGTGGGTCCCCACAGACTCAGTGTTTTGTATACGATCACTGCTTTAAGCAACTTTCGCTATGGCTGGTCACGGATGGATCACCACTGTGTGGCATTTACATTTGCGAGCGTTTCCGTGCTTCGAAAGGCACGTTAAGCCGTTGGTCCCGGTTGCCAGTAACATGGTAGTCGTTAAGTCAAGTTGAAGGCCTTATGGACGACTTGAAAAATTTCAACAGCAGATAGCCACAACCTGCGTCTGTCGTTTTAAATACGGCAATGGGCTCACCACCATTTACGTGGGACAGTGGGGACACATGGTGAAAAGTGGGCATATAATATGCCTCTTATCCCCCGGGGATAAGACGTATATGAGGATATCTTTGGAGTTATTGGGTGAACCATTACTGGAAGGATACGAGGTAACAGGGCGTATAACGAAGATAAATTATTTTGAGATGGTATTTATTATAATTGTGATTCTCTTAATACTAAGTGGGCGGTTTGGAATGGACATTTCATTACTGATGATTTCTGTCTATTAGAGGTTCAGTGACGTTTGATTGATTTATCTATATCATAATAAAAATAAATTTTTATTCCAACCCGGGAATCAAACTCAGGGCCTCAGCGCGGCAGTCTCATACACTAACTTCTAATGCCACCGAGGCAGTCATCATTTGTATTTATACTCATTAGGAAGGTGTTCTCCGAGACAGATATATGATCCAACGCTCAGTTTGATTTTCATTTTACTCATTATCGTGTTTCCGGTACGAATTTATGATTTTTTACGGTGGAACAAAGCCACAAGCAAAGTTTTTGTTTGAAGACTGGGAACATAAATTAAATCGTATGAGACTTTGCGCCTTTATAAATAAAGAAGGATTAGCAAAGAGAATGAGTTTGGACCAAACAACCTATTTTTATAGATTTGAATTGTAGGAGTCACCAAACTAGAAATGCTTTAAAAACTAAACTCTTATCTGTTTACGGAATTACACTAAAATCGTTAGATCCGTATTTGAAAATGTTACAAATGCGACAGAAACTACTGTCGGGACAGAAATCTTCATAAACACTTTTGAAGTTGGTCAATTTTATATATTTTTAACTTTCTTTTCAATATTTTTTTAAAAAGATTATTTAAAGTAGGTCAAGAATGTTGGAATTTTATGTTATCATTAGATTGTTACCTAAATAATTGGTAATAGAAAAAAAATAACAACCCATTTTTAATTTTGAAAACGATGTCTGTCGGTAGGTAGGCTTAACCGAGTTTATCTCAAGATATCCAAATACCAATGCAATCTAATTATCCCAAGAAACCATAATCTATGAAAACAAATTACAGCTTTTAGATAAAACAGTGTTAAGCATAATTATAAATTCTATCATTGCCATTGTTCATAATACACAATGTGCAATAATCAATGGAGGCAGGTGTCACGATTTTATGACTACAGTTGAATACATGTCATTAGACTACTTGTTAGTGTAATTGGCTTATATAATAGTGTGAGTTTGCTTGTTATAACAACTTAAAATTCCGTCAATTTTCCAAATACATTTATCTCATACAATTTCAAGCCATTTCCCACTAATCAACATTAATTTATTTTTAAATAAAACTGTAAAGTAAGCTCTCCCGCGGACTCCGTGTTCTTTAAACGATTACTGCGTTAAGTAACTTTCACTATGACTGGTCCTCAAATGGGTGACCACTTTATGGCATTTACATTTGCGAGCGTTTCCGTGCTTCGGAAGGCACGTTAAGCCGTTGGTCCCGGTTGCTAGTAACATGGCAGTCGTTAAGCCCAGTTGAAGGCCTTAAGGCTGGCTTGAAAAATCTCAACTGCAGGACGCCACAACCTGCGCCTGTCCATTTCAACACGGCAATGACCTCACCACCTGTGGGACAGGAATACACATGGTGAAAAAAAACGGGCAAATAAAATGCCGCTGCCACCGCTTCGGGGATAAGTCGTGGTAGATAAATAAAATAATTCAAAGTATCACACTACAAACATAAAATTAGCCCTAATCACTAAACGATAATCTCGGATTAAACACCGATCCAATTTCATCAATCGTATTACGTTTAAGGCTTCCCTATGTGTAATGTGTTCGGACAACCGAGGTGTAAATGTTACGCCTGAGTTTGTGACACACATACGTGAGATTCAATACATTTGATTTGTGTGTTGCGGTAGGCATTTTGTGGTGAAGTGTCTGTGTGCGTATATGAGGATATCTTTGGAGTTATTGGGTGAACCATTACTGGAAGGATACGAGGTAACAGGGCGTATAACGAAGATAAATTATTTTGGGATGGTATTTATTATAATTGTGATTCTCTTGATACTAGGTGGGCGGTTTTGAATGGACATTTCATTACTGATGATTTCTGTCTATTAGAGGTTCAGTGACGTTTAATTGATTAAGTTTATCTAGTCTCTATTGTTTATGTATATTGCGGCTAAGCAAACATTCTTTATGACGCGGGGAATGCGTTTACGCTCCGTCAGTACTACAGCAGGGGCAGCAAGAAGGGTGTATGGTACTCCCGGCCCTTGGAGGCTGTACCTACCTACTACGCCCCGTGGTGTTCCGCCTACTTCCCAACCAGGTCGCGGAATAAGCCTGAGGGCTATTCACGGCGACCACTTTTCTGACATCCCACACCCGTGGGGCACCTGCGTCGTTGCAGCTTGTGCATCTCTAGCAGATGAGGTCGCTTGGCCTCCCAATTTTTGATTGCCCTCACACCCTTTCTAAAGATGCCTACATAAAAATGCCCTACATATAATAAAATAACATAGATCTAGGGGTTACAAATGTCGGATTCTTCTAGGTCGCTAGTATAATAGGCTGGTCTTCCTTTTCATAAATATAATAATTCTCTGGTACTGGTACCAGATAATTATTATATTTACTTATACATATATATATATATTAATACATAAACAACAATACAATTTTGTATGACCGAACCCATAGCGTGCGGGAAGACGACTGCTGCGCATAACGGGTGCTTGCGCCTCGGTATATAAAACTCCTACGTCAGCAGTGTGTCCCTTGACAACCAGGGTGAATAATGCTAGGGCGTGCCCCCGAGGCGACGCGCACCAGTTTGTCCCCGCTGGTGCGAAAACTGTGTGAACCAGAGCGGCGTAGGGGACCGCCACCCTAAACGCGCGGCCCGACACGGCGGGAAGTAGAGGATGGAGTGCAGGGTAGCTGCGTGGAATGTTAGGGGAGGAATACAGATAAGATGAATGAGTTGATGGATGTTATGAATGAGAGAAAATTAGATGTAGTGTGCTTGACAGAGACCAAGCGCAAGGGCAGCGAAGTCTTGAAGCTCCCGGGTGGGATGCTCGCGCTTTGGTCTGGAGCACCAGAGAGCGAGCATGGCAGTCGGAGGGTTGGAATTTTGCTGTCCTCGCGATTGGCCTTCGGTATGTATGAGTACAAACCGGTAAGTCCTAGAATCCTCTGGATCCGTGTAAAACTTGGTTTGACGAAGATTTTCCTGGTAGCTGCTTACGCGCCAGTATCTTCGTCGAACGCGTGTGAGCTAGAGGACTTCTGGGAGAGTATGATAGAAGCTCTAAACGTGATAGAAGGAAATGAAAGACTTATAGTATGTGGAGACTTGAATGGATGGGTGGGGTCCGCTCGATGGTTTTGAGTCGGTACTCGGGAAGTATGGGGATAAATGGGTGAACGACGCTGGCAAGCTTATACTGGCATTTTGTAAGGAAAAGGATTTGTTTGTGGCGAACACAATGTTCAACCACAAACAAATTCATATGTATACGAGGAGATGTAAGTCAAAGACAAGCATGATAGATCTATTCCTAATGGATAGTCGGCTCCGTAAACAGGTGATGGACACAAGGGTTTATCGAGGCGCTGAGCTGGGATCAGACCACTACCTAGTCATAACTAGGATTGGGGGTCTGTTCGCGGGTTGGCGTCATCGTACCGAGTGTCCTAAACCTGAGCCGACTTATAGCATCAAAAGCTAGAAGCTGCAGGATGCATCCATTAGGGATTAATATAATGAAAGGGTAGCCGAAAAGCTTGGCGACGTCAATGTAAGTAGTGAGAATGTGGAAAGTGTAGGGCAGAACCTTAGGGATAGTATGATAAATGCAGCTGTGGAAGTGTGTGGAGAAACGAAAAGAGGCAGTAGTAATAAGCGTGATGCATGGTGGAATAAGGAAGTGAAAGAAGCAGTTCGAATGAATAAGAAAGCATGGCTAGACTACTTAGCCTCGCGGAATGATTTTAATGTGAAAGAGAGATACAAGCTGCAGAAAGTTAACACGAAGGCACTGATAGAAGAAGCTCGTGAAAGGTGCAGAATGAAAGCGGATGAAAGGTTGTCGTCCGATTTCCGAGATAATGCCAAGCTCTTCTGGAAAGAGGTAGGCGAGACCCGGAGTTGTTCGGCAATCTGCAGTATGAATAAAGTGCTTAACAATGACGTTCTAATAGACCAAACTGACGTCCTGCAGAGATGGAGTGAATATTATGGAAAGATGTATGCAAGAAAAGACAGAGATGCCACATCGGGAAGTGGAGCTCACTTCGATGCTCCGGATCCCGATGTCATTGAAGTCATTAGTATGAAAGAAATAGAACAAGCGATAAGAAGTATGAAATGTGGTAAGGCTGCGGGAAAAGACAGAGTTACTGCTGAGATGATCAAGTACGGTGGGTCGCGTATCTGGGACACACTATGTCTGTTATGCAACTTGTGCTGGCGGACGGGTGAGGTCCCGGATGACTGGCGAGTAGTAGTTGTAGTACCTATTTACAAAGGGAAAGGCTCGCGCCTAAACTGCTCCAGCTACAGGGCGATCAGCTTAGTCAGCTTAGCTAGTAAGGTGTATGCAAAGGTTATAACGGCACGAATACAAGAAAAGTCTGAAAGGTATTTATGGGAGGCTCAATGCGGATTCCGACGTGGAAGAGGTTACATGGATCAAGTGTTTTCTCTCCGCATGATCGCGGAAAAGTTTCTGGGTCTTAGCCAGAAGGTTTTCTGCGCTTTTGTGGATCTAGAGAAAGCATTTGATAACGTTGTGAGAGAAACGCTGTGGGACTTGCTGCCCGGATATGGTGTGGACGGCTCGCTACTGCGGGCAATACAGTCGCTTTATAGGGACTGTAAGGCTTGCGTGCGAGTAGGGGGGGATGTGTCACCTCTTTTTGATATCTGTACAGGCGTCAAACAGGGATGTGTCGTGTCCGCCTGGCTGTTCATAGTGTATCTGTACAGTTGCCTGCAGAAGTTGAAAGATTTTAATATGGGTGTGAATTTGGGTGACTTTACAGTAAACTGTCTGCTGTACGCTGATGATGCGGTGCTCATGGCCTCATCAGAAGCCGACCTTCAGGCATTAGTCACTAATATGAAAGAGGAGTGTGAAAGTAGGGTCTTCGCTTGAATGCAAGTAAAACTAAGGTTCTAGTATTTGAAAGATGTGACGTAAGAACTAAATGCGAGATTAGGGTAAACCAGGAACGTCTAGAGCAAGTGAATGAAATTGTGTATTTAGGAAGTATGTTCAGTGCGGATGGAAGATGTGATTCGGATGTAGAACGGCGAGTAGCTGCAGGAAACAAAGTTAACGGTGCTTTGTCCCAGTTACTAAAGCGACAAAGCATCGTAAAAGAAGCACGAATGGCGATTTATAACGCAGTGCTAGTGCTAACTTTGCTTTACGGTAGTGAAACCTGGGTATGTCAGCAGATGCATGAAAGTAAATTGAATGCTGTGGAGATGCGATCACTTCGAAAATTGTGCGGCGTTACCTTGACCGACCGAATATGTAACGAAGTGATACGCAATATGGCAGGTTTGAATGAAAGTGTCAGCGTAAAGCTGGAAAAGGGCGTGCTCCGTTGGTTTGGACACGTCCAACGAATGAGTGAGGAACGATTGACGAAGAATATATATTGTTCAAAAGTCCTCTACTTTTGAAGGAGTCAGGGTAGGCCGAGACTTACATATGAAGACCACGTAAGCAGATTGCTCAAAAACGGAAAGGTCAAAAGTACTCGGATACCTAGACGTGCGTGTATGAAGCGATTGATGAATCTCGAAGAAGCGAAAGAAGTATGCATGGATCGCGAAGCCTGGCGATCTGTCCTCTCTGACTACCCCGTCAGGGATACAGCGTGAAAATAGTTAGTTACATTATTTTTTTTATTGCATACCGATTGTGTATAGCAATAATTATTACTATGAAACATGATATCTAAAATAAATAACAGGTATCGTTCTCAAACAATTTTAGTTACAAAAATCAGGAAGCCACGGGCAAATCATATCAATACCTATCCAATCGCAGACGTTGTATTCTTGGACTGTATCATAGGGTGGGAAGCATTGTTACTGTCCATGGAAAAGTATTTTTAGATATCGATATTTTAAACAATAATATATCTTAGTTTCAATATTATAAACGCGAAAGTTTGTATGGATGTTTTTTACTCTTTCACGCAAAAAGTGCTGGATGGATTTTTATGAAACTTTACAATAAGATAGCTTATACATCAGAATAACACATAAGCTACTTTTTATCCCCGGTACAAGTTCCTGTGGGAACCGGGAACGGGGAAAACTTCTCCACGCGTGCTCAACTAGTATCCAAATTTTAATCTAAATCTTGTGAATAAAAATGACACTACGCGTTCACGGTGACATTAAGGGATTTTGTCAATTGTTAAAGATGCAGCAAGATAGTAAAGGGCTCGAATTAATTACGCCACGTCCAAAAAAAATAGAATAAAGCAAACTCTGGAACCAAAATTTGTGGGCAAAACGCGTACAGTTCCGAGGAGACTAGTGCATAAGAATTATATGATCTGTGCTAGTGCACACCGCGATAATTCGTAAATGAATGCCCGAATGGTCGCCGTTTCCCACTCCAACTCTCCATGACTCCGTACAGCTCCGGTGGCGCTTGCGTTCCGCAACAACTTCAGAGTCATGAATACGGACGACTTATGACCTAAACCTTCCTTACTCATGAGCTAATACGACATATTTTAGTCTTCAATATCATTGCTGTAACACCATTTCTGCTTTACCGATTATGATCTCACACAGACAGCAGATTTTTATATACATGTAAAGTATTAAATAAATTGTTATAACTTTGGTACTGGAATGGTATTTGAAACTGGAATTTACATTGATAAAATAAAATAAATAAATATCCATCACGCCTTATCCCCGAAGGGGTGGCAGAGGCATATTATATGCCCACTTTTCACCGTGTGGATTTCTGTCCCACGTAATAGGTGGTGAGCCCATTGCCGTGTTGAAATAGACAGACACAGGTTGTGGCTACCTGCTGTTGAAATTTTTCATGCCGCCCATAAGGCATTCAACCAGGCTTAACGACTGCCATTTTACTGGCAACCGGGACCAACGGCTTAACGTGCCTTCCGAAGCACGGAAACGTTCGGAAATGTAAATGCCACAAAGTGGTCACCCATCCGAGGACCAGCCATAGTGAAAGCTGCGTAACTCAGTGATCGTTTACAGAACACTGATATTATATTGATACCAAATGTTAATAAAACTCGTTACCTTAGAGTGTTTAATTGGTACAGCTGTTCCTGAAATTAACGCGTATTAAAGCACTGATAAACTGACTAGATTTTTTAACGTCATAATATCTATTGTAGGCATTCGTAACTATAGCACAACACGTATAAAGTTATTTTTGTAATGTTACGAATGAGTAGGGAACAATTGACGAAGAATAAATATTGTGCGAAAGTAGAGGGTAGAAGAACTCAGGGTAGGCCGATACTTACATATGAAGACCACGTGACCAGATTACTCAAAAAAAAAGTACTCGAATACCCAGACGTGCGTGTATGAAGCGATTGATGAAACTTCAATAAGCGAAAGAAGTGTGCATAGATCGCGAAGCCCGGCGGTCTGTCCTCTCTGACTACCCCGTCAGTGATACAGCGTGAAGATAGTTAGTTACTTCAGCAACATTGCTCGTCTGTGATATTATTAAATTTATACAGATATTCTATAAAGTGCGATAAACACCTCGTTTATTTTGAGACCGATAACTGTATCATGTACCCTAAAAAATCTTTTCCCCTCTTCAGTGTGCATCGATGCATTTCCTACCAATAAAATTGCAGACTCGAAAGATGGGATAGGTCTACGTCGCAAAATATTTTTATCAGCTTTCAATTTCCTCCACGATGCCTACAAAGATTAGACCGTGTATTGAACTTCGGTAAACTTCGATTAAAATCGCTAGCTCGGAAGATCTTCAAACTTCTTCCTTGTAAATATATTTTGCTTTGTACACAGAAAGTTTCTAGACAGAACTTCAACCGAATGTGTTATTAAAATGTCTAAAGACTTCATTGAAAGGGGTAAAACTGTTTATCTGGTTTATATGTAGGTTTTGTAATAGTATTGGGTAAAGGGGTTGCAGTAGAGACTTACTGAAATCTCTGGTGCCCAAGCCTGCCTCATCTGCAAAAGGAGTGACCTGCAGAGTAATTAATGGACGAGGTCAACTGTGACGAGAAAGAAAAGTCATAATAAAAACCTTTTTCAGACTATTTGGCCAGCGTCCCAAAATAAAAGGTAAGAATAAGGAGACACCTTCGTCCAGTAATGACTGCAGCAGATTTGATTGAGGATATATAAATATATTACCAACTACTTCTAAATTGTCTTTTTCCACTTTATTAAAAATTTATGAGAAATTTAGCAAAAAAATGCTTTAAAAATTTATCAATATACTGAGTGGAGTCCATTGCATCAATGTTTAAAAATAGTTGTAACACTGTTCATTAATATCGAGTTGTTCATTAGCTCGATAGATGGCTCTGGTCATACTCTTAAAATGACGATTTAAATATGGTGGAGAATTTCAACTTGATTCGATACGGTTCGGGTAGTTCAGGTGGCTAAATCTAGTATATTCATACGTCACGCCTTTTCCCTAAAGCAGTAAGTATATAAATAGCTTTTTGTTGGCAATTGTTATAAATCTAGGTAGATATCCGGTCACATTTCACCATTGGTATTTAATCCTACTTAATATATCTATGGGATAAAGGGTGGCGAGGCTATAGCTATATTGAAACGAATAGGTACAGGTAGTAGCTACCTGCAACTGATTTTCTGAACCACTCATAAGATCTTTGACATAACGACTGCCATGTTACTAGCAGCCTTTAGATAAAATGAAAATATTTTTATCCATTCAAATTCGAGGTTCCATTCAACCCTTTTTTTTCGGCATCGTAGTGATAGAATACTTTTCACGCATGTCATAATAGCTTTATAAAAAACCATAACACACTATATATCACACACAGTTACCCTGTGCGTTTTTTGTTTGCGTTATTAGATTTTAAATTTTATTAGCAATAATAATATAAATTCAAATGAGTCTTAGAAAGTTTTTACAGGGTCGGCAGCTGCACCTCTGGTGTTGCAAACGTCTATGGCCTCTGGTGACCACTTTCCATGAGGTAGTCCGTATGCTTGTCTGCCCCTTTAGTGGTATAAAATAGAAAAATAATCTTAACTAAAGTTACAAGCCATCCTATAGTCTGAAATACTCGCAGATCCTTTTATTTGTTAGTAAAGGCAAAAGGAAAACTTGTTGTATTCGAATTCTTACTCAAACTTTAAACAAAGTATTTTCAAATTATCCAAGATGTTTTTTACTATTCTTCTCGGTATCGTGCCAGAAAACTTCACCTCCTTACGCTACAGTCCGTAAAATGGAAATTGCTAGGTGATCAGAGTATAAACGGTTGAATTCTATCTGTTAGAAGATCTTATCGTCATCATACAATTTTATTGTATGTGCATTAGAATGTGTTTATACCCAATAGTTTACTTGGTAAGGGTCTTTGAAAAGATATAATAAGCTCTATCTCCGTATTTTGTCGTATAAGTGAGAGTTAAGATAACTTTGTAACTTAAAGTACCTACTGAGGCACGTTAACGATTTTCCATTAGGTTAGTTGAGTAATGGATTACTGGAGAAGTATAAAATAGTATTTGAAGTTTTAATTTAACAGAATTTTCTTTGTACTGTCAGAAGACTATCTACGAATCTAAACTTTAAACATAGAATTCAGTTTATCAACAAGGATACTAAACTGTCTATACTTCTGTTCTATACTCTATACTTCTATGTTATAAAGCTGAAGAGTTTGTTTGATTAAACGCGCTTATCTCAGAAACTGCTGGTTCGACTTATTTTGTGTTGGGTAGTCCATTACTGAGGAAGGCTATAAACTATATATCATCACGCTACTAACCTAGAAAGTGGAGCAGTAATCATAAATCGGACAAGTTTTCCATACATTACTACAAAATTAAGAAACTAAAATAAAATTAACATAAATAACAAGTAACATGCACATTTTTATTCAAAACTAGCTGACCTGCCCGGCTTCGTCCGTGGCGTACTTCCAACCCCGTGGCACCCATTTTTACTTTCCCAATAATGTATGAAAATTTCCCCGATTTGTTGACATTTATGATTACTGCTCCGCTCTCCTGTGTAGTGGCGTGATGATATATAGCTAAGAACTTTCCTCAATAAATAGGCTATCCAATACAAAAAGAATGTTTCAAATCGGTCAAGCCGTTTCCATGCTATGTCGTGACAACGTAAAAAGGGTTTCATTTTTATTTATATAGATAATATTCTGTAAGTAAAATATTGATTTTCGGGATATTTACCATGTATATACTTTCACACGCGAGCATCCTATATTTCGGCACTGTTGCAAGCGCCGTGATCACGGTGTAACTGGAGCCACTGCGGATAAAGTATTGTCACTAGCACGTAATATATCGTTCTACCCTCCTTCTAGTTCGTTTACACGGAACGACACCACTACCATTGTTTTCTTGAACTCGATCACGACACACTTATACACTATAGTGTACTTATACACAATACTCACTATATCACAGATATAGTGAGTATTGTGTCGTGATCGAGTTCGAGAAATCCGAAAATCAATATTTTAATTGATATTAATGAGAAGCGCTCGTGGCCCCGCGGTCTCAGTGTTCTGTAAACGATCACTGAGTTACGCAACTTACACTATGGCTGGTCCTCGGATGGGTGACCACTTTGTGGCATTTACATTTGCGAGCGTTTCCGTGCTTCGGAAGGCACGTTAAGCCGTTGGTCCCGGTTGCCAGTAAAATGGCAGTCGTTAAACCTGGTTGAAGGCCTTATGGGCGGCTTGAAAAAGTTCAACAGCAGGTAGCCACAACCTGCGTCTGTCTATTTCAACACGGCATTGGGCTCACTACTTATTACGTGGGACAGGAATCCACACGGTGAAATGTGGGCATATAATATACCTCTGCCACCCCTTCGGGGATAAGGCGTGATGGATATTTATTTATTTTATTTTAATATTTTACTTAAATATTCTGTAACTTTGGAGTGTGATAATTCTCTCTTCCAAAGCTGACTATTCAGTCAAAGTCAATGGTATAAAGGCGACCATCCTGATCAAATAACTTTAACATATCTCAATTGAATAAAGATCATATCAGGAAATCACCTGTAGTCTACATTCTGAAACATTCACTGTAACATTGAATTGACATTTTTTTTATATTTGCAAGTATATGTGTATAATACATATTTATATATAATACATTTGCAAGTATAATTTGGAAGAGTGTAGTCGTATTATTGACGCTGACTGTACTATATCCATTTTTTAGACTTATTGAAATTATATCTTCTAGACTGTACTAAATTTATTACAATTTATTTTAAATTTGTTTAATTTGTTTTAAGTTTAATACAAATTAATTTAAATACAAATTAATTTAAATTCAATTGACACAAGGGTTCAAAATACTAACTATCATTATTACTGGTGGAAACTGATCTAGATTGAGAAAGTCAGTCAACGCTTGATATCGTGCAAAAATAAAAAATAATACTGTTACTTTATTACAATTTTAGCTTAACTGCAAACATGTCTTTCTTTTTATTTTATTTTTATTCTTACGAATTTTGTTGGAATTAACAGGTTATGATACATTACGAGACACAGTACTTTGGTCAAGGGGTCACAATAGTATCACATTATCCTGTACTGTCCTAGAGATACCTCTTTTCAAATAAATTTTTAATTTCATAATCCTTATGACATCCTGATTCATCGTATTACGATACTAGAGGATACAGTTGTACTTAAAAAAAAGATATCCCTAAATGTATAGTGTCTTTAAAGTTAATATCCCTTAGAAAAGTACTCAATAAATTAATTTAAATATCCAAAATAATAAGTCTTGCCATTGTGATTGCAAAATTTTGAAGTCGAATCTCATTTCGCCAGACTCATAATTTGTACTGCTTTTAATTTTACATTCAACTTAATGGGATCAGTAAAATTGAATAAGTTGGAAAACTTTCATTAAACACTAGATTAAGCGTATTATAAAGCCATAAAAAGCTATTTTCATAACAATTTTGAGATAAAAATGGTTTACTCAAAATTATTAAGAATATTATGAACTTGATAGTTAATTAGAACTTTTGATTCTAAGTTTAATAAAAGCACGACTGGTTATCGTGGTATATTTTAGTTCCAATATTGCTTTTAAAAATACGTATCAAAATATGATTAAAACCTTCACTAGTCCTGGATTCGTGTACAGTAGATATTATGAATGGCTTCGACAAGAATTTTAAATTCAGTGTTTACATAAAAAATCTGTCGTTTAAGCAAACTTGGTGGTGGAGATCAACATACCTACATACATAACATCACGCCTGTCTCCCATCGGGGTAGGCAGAGACTATGGCTTTCCACTTGCTACGATCCTGGACTACAACTTTGGCTTCTTCCACTTTCCTAGGTGTTTTTCTACACACATGCCGGTTAAGGGTACTCATGACCTGACCTTTTCCCAAAATGTCTTCTATTTGATTGACATATGTACGTCGAGGTCGCCTCTTACCAGTTTGCCCATTCACTCTCTTCTAATAAATCTGTTTCGTTATTCTACTTCCATACATCCTCTTCACGTATCCAAATCATCAATGAACACTATTTGTCCAACGCGCCGTTTGCGAATAATCTTGAGCACGTTGTCCTTGTCGCGGGGACACACAAATGTTCCCGCATGACACTTCTCCATTTTTACGACATCTATGGGTACACGGTATAATATAACCAATACTAATAAGGACTGTAAGGGGTCCCACCAATATCTTTGAAGTCCAAGCAACCTCATCTACTAGATGTGCCTATTGACAAACGGACGAGACTACGACGCAGGTGGCCATTTACGGCGTTAGGTGGTTAGACGGCTGTCACTCCCAATAGTGTCGAAATCAAAAGAGAAACGATAGTTTCTCCTAGGAGTCAAATATAAGTGGACGCCAGGCTCCAAATTCAGATAGGGTTTGGTAGTAACTGGGAATACACTTAAATGAAAAGAGAGTCGTACAGTAACGGTGGTTAGTTTATACAAGAGGTGTGTCAAGTCACTTATGTTTAACTATGTATCTTCACGCTGTATTCCTGATCGAGTAGTCAGAGAGGACAGATCACCAGGCTTCGCAATTCATGCATACTTTTTTCGCTTCCTGTAGATTCATCAATTGCTTCATACACGAACGTCTAGGTATCCGAGTAATTATGACTTTTTCGTTTTTGAGCAATTTGCTCACGTGGTCTTTATATGTTCGTCTCGGCCTACCCTGATTCCTTCTACACTCTACTTTTGCACAGTATATATTTTGGTCAATCGTTCCTCACTCATTCCGTATTTAATTAAATTATTAAACTTGTCTCAATATAATAATGGAACTATTATTGGTAAATTTTATATATAAAATAAACTAACTAACTATCTTCACGCTGTATCCCTAACGAGGTAGTCAGAGAGGACAGATCGCCAGGCTTCACGATCCATGCATATTTCTTTCGCTTCTTGCAGATTCATCAATCGCTTCATACATGCACGTCTGGGTATCCGAGTACTTTTGACTTTTCCGTTTTTTATAAAATACATAATAAACAATATGTACAAAGAGAACCTCTTATCTCTTAGAAATAGGTTGAATACGATACTGTTTTGGTTTGTAGTCCTTCTAAGTCCAGAGTTTTCTAACATTTTGTTACCAACGCCATCTTTGAGGATTTCTACACAAAAAAATAATCTAAAATAATCTATCTATCATTGAGATATACCTCCAAAGCTTGAATATTCTTCAAAAAACATCAATTAATAAATGAGAAAATCACATTTGTACAGTTTCTTTTATTACACTAGCTAATGCCCACAGCTTCGCCCGCGTGGTGAGGTTTCCTTTTCGAGATTTCGTACGAAACCCTAAACTTTATTTAAATCCAATGTAGACTATATAATAATACTCACGAAGTATGTAGCTTCCTAATGATGAAAGAATGTTAAAAATCTACCCAGTAGTTTAAAGCCTATTCATTACAAACAAACTTACAAATCTTACCTCTTTATAATATTAGTATAGATAAGTTTTGCTCAGTATGAAATAATCTGTTGTTTTATGAACCACGTAAGCAATTTCGGAAAGCCTATTTTCTCCATTCCGTACCCGGAATCACGTTACAATTAGACCCAATAAAGTTAAGGGACTTGTAATCGACTAAACAGAATAATATCAGACTACAATCTTCCTTTTTTTTGGATTGGCAGTCGTATAATCAATTGAGAAACAGATTTTTTTAACAAGTTTTTATTGAGAACTAGAAAAGCACGCGGTTATATTCGCGTGAATTTGGTTATCACAAAAATGAGTTTTGCTATTACTCTTTATAGTTTACCCTCTCTTCATACTATATTCTTGACAGGTTAGCTTATAGAATAAAATAGAATAGAACAATCATGCCTAATCCTCGAAGGGGTGGCAGAGTCATATTATACACCCACTTTTCACAGCCATAAAGGAAGTTGCTTAACGCAGTGATCGTATACAATATAACTTATTATATATGCCCACGATCGTTTACAATATACTTTATTATATTTGTCAAACTAAAATGACGAAAAACTGGTCATGAACGTGTGTTTTTCTACCCCATGGTGCGTGGAGGTATAAAAAATAATATTAATAATGCTATTCATCATTATAAATTTTATATTGAATTAAGGTACCATTAAAGAAAATATTCCTTAACATTTTATATTATCATATCCTGAACATTAATAATACACGTTTAGGGTCTAACCGTGTATTATTCACGCCCAGGATATGTACAGATTAGTAAATTCAATTCAACAAGTATCTAATTTAGCAATTAAAATTAAAAGTATTTAAAAGCATTACTTACAATTTATTTGAACCTCTTTAATCCATTACGTATTAAGTAAAACTCGTAAAACGAGATTTAAATCTTAGAACACATTGTTGAGACTTAAATATATAATTGCATTTGAAGTAATTAAATTCTAACTCTCAGTATGTGTTTATCAGCATCTAAAGAATGTGAATCTTTTTGGTATTTGACTCAATGTTCTGTAAACGATTACTGCGTTAAGCAAATTTTGCTATGGCTGGCTACGGATGGGGGACCACTTTGTGACATTTACATTTGCGAGTGTTTCTGTGCTTTGTAATGCACACTAAGCCGTTGGTTGAAAATGTTGTGACATTACCAAAAACTCGACAGACATTTGAAAGGTTCCAAAAGTAATTTTCTAGGTTTCTGGATACAATTCTCAAAGTTGTACGATGAGAATCCAATTCGGTGTTTTAATTTTATATATAGATAGATGAAAGTTCTGCAGACTCTATAATACTCAGACTACAATTGGGCTTATAAAGAAGAAAGTTAGCCGAGAAAATACTTATTTCTGAACTCCCGCGTTCCACACTGCCAGTATATTTATTTGAACGGGAATAAAATATAATTATGTCCTTTTTGAAGTACCTGAGGTTTTATTTATATTTTCTTACATTTAGTAGCCCAGTAAATACATTTATAATAAAAAAACATAAGAATTTTCGAAAAGTTCATGCATTACCGAAGAAAAAAACATGAAAAACTACAATATCATTTGTGTCGACAGATTTGTTTTTTTTTCTAAACTCGCCCTATACGTCATGATTGTCAGTAGGTGCAATTTTACAAATACAAAATACCCTCATACTATCTGTGTAATATCAAGTAAGCCAGCCCCAGGCTTCGAGGCCAGAAAGGGTTCACTGAAGGGTTAAAAGTCAAACGGTAATCGTTGCCAACTATATAAAAAAGTCTAATCAAAGAGCCCTGCATTCAAAGCGCATGAATTTATAAAGATAAATAGCTCTTTTGATTACGTAATGAGCCCAATTCTTACCAATTAAGCCCCAGACTTATTATTTTAATTATAAATATTATTGTTAATAGTTAATAAACGAACAAAATCAGTAATTAATAAAGTGATAACAATCAGCAAAGTCATTAAATATTACAAACGATCAAAATGAAAGTTAATGTCAATTGAATTATTCATATTGTCCCTTTGTCGGTTTTAAAGCTGCTCGTAAACAATCGTAGAATAATTAAGCATGCAATATAGAATTTTATGACCATGCATTCAATTCACATTAATTACCCGACTACTGGACGCCCTCAGCTGCTGCTGTGGTGATGTTTACCCGTACCTGATTTTCTACAGGAACCTGCTCCCAAGATAAAGAGTAGTCAAGAGAAGAATATCTAAGAAGATTTTCGTTATGTTTGAAATTCCCACAGATTCCTGCCGTGGTGGAATGCGCATGTTGAATTTGAACCGACTAAAATCACACAATGATACTTTCGCTGACACGTTATGGCTATGCGGACAGGGTAGGGTAGACCTTCAAAAGGAAATCTCTGGAACCCTGAATCATTGTAGTCATGAATACTGACAACCATTGCGTGTTTGTTGAAGGTTCCTTTCTCTTCCACCACCCTGAGTCTGTCTCTGCTTTCCCTAATCATCACCCTGATCTCTGCGACACGTTAAGTGTTTATCTCTCCCGTACCTTTTTTGCTTCTTTTGTGCATATCACTGTCTTACGTTGAGCTTAAGTAAAGTGGCAGATACGATAACGCCACCCGTATGCTTGGGTTTGGTAACTCGTTAGAAAGCGAGGCACTAGCACAGAGTCCAGACATTTGTGATAAAACATAAGAATAAATAAAGGAACACGTCTTTACAATATGCTCCATAATGTGTGCTTAAATTTACATTGATTTGTCATGAGAGTCACATAAACTCAAATATTAGTTTGAATATTGTTGCCCATTTTCAAACGATGCCTCGGTATTCAAACAGTTGGAATTATAAGCAAAGTTTTCGTTGTTGGATATGTTGTAAAGGGATATTATTCTCGTGACTAGCGTTATAAGATACGTCAATAGTGATGTATGGGGCGGTGGAGGCGCAATCTCTAGACAAATGACCTTTCACAATACTAGGGGCGCTGGGTTATGCTACGAATATGGAATAGAAGTTTAGGTCCGATCAACTCATTTTCATGTACATAGTGAGAAAATTACGATATTTTGGATTAAGAAGTGAGTGATGTACTTAGATGTTTATTTATTATCATTAGTAAATAGTACAACGGTACTGAAGATATATACTTGTATTAAAAATAGATTTATTATAGTTACACATATTATATGCCCAATTTTTACAGTGTGTATTCCTGTCCCACGTATAGGTGGTGATGTTGAGCCAATTGCCGTGTTGAAATAAACAGACGCAGGTTGTGGATACCTGACAAGTTGTGCCTTGTCAGACTGCTTTACGAACAATCTGAGCACGTCTTTGTTTATCTTAGTCACTATATCATTTCTTGTGCTGCAATGTTGTCTCTCTCCGTCATCATTGTCACTCGAGGTATACCTTACAGATTTCTCATTTTCACGCTTCGTTTCCCAGACCCATATTTTGCTGTTAATAGTCGTACGTGTAAGTAACGAGCTCTTTTCGGTGTACATATTTCCTAGTCGTCTTAAACACGCTTCGACAGCTCATAGAAGTGTGCATGACTGAGAAACAGATCACAGCAAAATATGCAGTAGATTCATTGGTATTTTTAAATAAATAAATAAACTAAATATCCATGACGCCTTATTCCCGAAGGGGTGGCAGAGGCATATAATATGCCCACTTTTCACCGTGTGGATTTTACCTGTCCCACGTAATAGGTGGTGAGCCCATTGCCGTGTTGAAATAGACAGACGCAGGTTGTGGCTACCTGCTGTTGAAATTTTTAAGCCGCCCATAAGGCCTTCAACCAGGCTTAACGACTGCCATTTTCTGGCAACCGGGACCCCGTTGGTCCCGGTTGCCAGTAAAATTAACTTAACGTGCCTTCCGAAGCACGGAAACGCTCGCAAATGTAAATGCCACAAAGTGGTCACCCATCCAAGGACCAGCCATAGTGAATGTTGCGTAACTCAGTAATCGTTTACAGAACACTGAGACCGCGGGGCCACGAGCGCTTCGGTATTTTTAACACGTTATATAATTGAGTTTGTACGTTTTACGTTCTAGAAGCAGTAAATAGGGATTTTAATGCAACATGCACCATAATCTGACAATTAAATTAATACACTTAATATTTTTTCGACAATCGTTATGTTCTTATCTCTTGTATAAGATATAGAGGTTTTTAGAGACGGGAATGTTTGTAACTTCTTTAAGATCCACCTCAAAAATTCCTTTACCGACGATACCAATGACCAGCTCAATCAAACCACAAAAATTACAGTTGAAGCTTAAAAAATAAACTAATACTACAGTCAATTGAACTTCTGTCTTTAAAGTTTTTGTCAACGCGATTCCGTGCATACAGACGTCTCGGTTGAGACATAAAGCATACATTATGATATTTGTTCTGCCACTTATTTATGTGCAGCTCACCATCTGTCTCCGTATGCAGTATTTGTTCTGGAATCTAAGACTATTTACCAAAAAATATGATAACAATTTATATGAAGAGTAAGATGTGTAATGGGATTTTGTATAAAGATTACTATTAGACTGAATTTTCTTTCTTTTTCTTTTTTATTATCTATCTCCAACTCTTAGTGGTACTAGTTTTTACATATTGTCACGACTTTATCCCCGAAGGGGTAGGCAGAGGCATAGGTACTATGAAGCCCACATTTGACTGCCTCTGTGGCGCGGTGGGAGTGTATCCGACTGCTACGCAAGAGGTTCGATTCCCACTCAGGATAAAACTTTGTGTGATGAGCAGGATGGTTTATTCCGTGTCTGGGTGTTATTTATCTATAATATGTATGTATTTAGAAATATGTAAGTATGTTTATCAGTTATCTGATAACCATAGTACAAGCTCTGCTTAGTGTGGAATCAGATGGCGTTGTGTGAGTTGTCCCAACAATATTATTATTTCACTGTATACATTTTTGTCCCACATAACAGGTGATAAGCCCATTAACGTATTGAAATGGACAGGCGTAGGCTGTGGCGAGCTGCTGTTGAAATTTATCAAGGCACTCATATGATCTTCTACTAGGCTTAATGACTGCCATTTTCGCCTATTTACCATGAGTTTAGGGCCAACCTTTCTGTTGATCTTGCCTATGTACGAAATATCAAAATTAACAACTCGCATACTATAGGCCTGAAGGAAACCGCGGATTACCTCTTGGGCCTCTTATACCGGACGACTGCTCGGAGAACGATAGTGATTATCACAGACAGATCAGACAGTGGGCTCTTGAGCCACCATTCTCACCTCAGTCAGACCTACCAACTTCTGATGAGTTTCTCGAAATTGTTAGGTCGTTGTCCATAGGAATGGCGTCGGGTGATGATAAAATCTCTAACAGAATGATAAAGGAGGCTTGCAAGCTGTCGGGTAAAGTAATATTAAATGTTTTTAACCGATGTATTAACGAGGGAGTGTTCCCCCGTATTTGGCGATGTGGCTATATTCGGATTATTCCTAAAAAAGGCGACAAGCCGCCAGATGACCCTAAGTCGTACCGACCGATCATATTGTTGCCCTCCTTGGGAAAGCTTTTAGAGCGTCTCGTAGTACCCCGGCTCCGGGCGGTATTAAATTTCACGAAAATCAATTTGGATTTACAGTAGGAAAATCTACTATTGACGCAGCGATATCAGTGCGAGAAACTGTCACTTCATCGGTTTGTCAATATGTGCTGGCCATCTTCCTAGATATTTCCGGGGCTTTCGATAATGCTTTGTGGCCAATATTATTAATGAAATTAAAGTCACGCGGTTGTTATAAAAATATTTACTCTCTGATTTATTCATATTTTTCACAAGGTACAACAGCTTTAAAACTAGGTCATTATTCTGCTACCAAAACGTTAACAATAGGCTGTCCACAGGGATCTGTGCTAGGTCCACACTTGTGGAATTTAGGATTTGATGACTTTTTTAGTTTACCATTACCGGAGGGCTGTTCAATGACCGGATACGCCGATGACGGTATGTTACTCGTTCAGTCAAATACTCGTGCAGGACTCCAGAGCTTGGCCCACACGTGCTTGCTCGTCGTTGCGGAGTGGGGCGTACGAAACAAGTTATTTTTTGCTCCAAACAAAACATTTCAGCTGCTTTTGAAAGGAAGTTTGAAAGTACCACCGCGCATAAAATTCAATAACGTTTACATTAAAAATAAAACTTCGGTTTGCTATTTAGGATTGATTTTAGAGAGAAATTTTGCATTCGTTGAGCACATAAAAACTGTAGGTGAAAAGGCTAAAAATAGCTTTTACGCGTTGTCGAGAATATCTACTAATACATGGGGACTTTCGTTCAAAACACTGAAGGTCGTTTACGGGGCCACTTATCTAGGCTGTATGTGTTACGGGGCGCCGGTATGGGCCGATAAGGCTACAATTGGGGCTGCACGGTTAAAGTTACTTCAAAGTCAACGCCTTGCCTTGATATTTTTATGCAAGGCCTACAGGACGGTTAGCACGGAGGCTCTGCCGGTGATGGCAGGTGTCCTCCCGGTTGACCTCGAAATTCAGAGACGCGCGGCTTTATACTATTCGGCTAAAGATGGCATGGATGATAGGTTTTTGTTAGCAAGAGATCGCTGTAGAATTGCCAGGCTGTATCGAGATAATGTACGTGAAGAACTTTTAGACGAATGGCAGCTGCGTTGGAACACTTCCATCAAAGGGCGCCACCTCTAACGGTTTTTCCCAGACGTTCGTGAACGATTGAGAATATCCTGGCTGGAGGTTGATCACTGTGTTGCTCAATTTCTTACAGGACATGGTAACTTTAGGAGCAAATTACATTCGTTTAAGCTAGTGGAGTCACCGTTCTGTCAGTGTTCAACTGCTGATGACAAATATGATCAGACCGCCCATCATATACTTTGGGAGTGCAGCATTTGGCAAAACGAGCGATATAATATGCTTAATTGTTTACAAGTAACATCGGGAGTAGTTTACTATGCGGATCTCGTGGCATCGACGGTGAATTTTCGTGCTTTTAAACGTTTCTGCCATACATATTACTGGAATCAAACATAGCTCACATAGGACCCATACTATATCTACTATTACCGTGGTGCTTCCCTATTTCTATAGTATTTTCACCTAGTTGCTTTCCAGGTCTCCCGCTTTACAAAGGAGGGAAGGGGCATTACGTTCTTTTCCTACTAACTCACATTATCTTCTGATTAATTTCGTTGCGGGTTCCAAGACATGCTAACTTCTCCTGGGACTTCAACGAGATCGAGCTCGGTGTAACTTTTCTGGTGTTTTGGTCATTGCTGTAGATCCTGGTTTACAGGAGTCACAGTAGTGGGAATGAGGGTGGGATTAGCCCCATTAAAAAAAAAAAGCCGTTGGTCCCGGTTATCAGTAAAATGGCAGTCGTTAAGCCTGGTTGAAAGCCTTGAAAAAATTTCAACAGCAGGTCGCCACAGCCTGCACCTGTCCATTTCAACACGGCAATAGCCTCACCACCTGTTACGTGGGACAAAGATGCATACGGTAAAGTGTGGGCGTATAGTATGCCTCTGCCTACCCCTTCGGGGATAAAGGCGTGACCATATGTATGTATGCATTTATAAAAAAAAATTGCCAGTTTAATCATTTTTATCAGATGTGTGAATCAAGAACGAAAGTGGTTCTACTGTGAAGGTTGAGATCTAAACAATGTCGTTACAAGCGCACACGTTGAGAACTGCTGACGTTTATGGCCCATTGCTTTTATTAAATGGGTCGAACGGAACGACACAACTTCTTATACACATGTAATTTATCGGCATGTCATTGTTTTTAAGATTGACGGTTGATGTATTAGATTTGTAGATTAGAAATTTTGTCATCATTTCCTCAGTTTCAAAATAATTGTATTTATTACTAGTGGACGCCTCGTGGTTTTACCCACGTAGTATTCGTTTCCGTAGAAATACGGGGATGAAATGTAACTTAAGTACTCCTAATAACATCTGTTTGCCAGTTAAAGCCCTTTAAAATCGGTCCAACTCTTTATAGTATATAATAGTAACAGTAGCAAACTGACCGATAAATAGAAATTTTTTTTATGTAAGTACCTTAGATACTTTCGAATGCATTTAGTGAAAAGCTGTTAGTTTGGAATAGCAAAACTGGACAAGCCTAAAATGATTATTGATCAATCAATTACTTAACAATAATATTATAATTTATTTTACGACGGGAATTCAACCCGAGACCTTTGCTTAACCATGGCAATGTTCTTGGCACTGAACTACCCTAAAAGAACCGAAACAAGTAGAAATTCTTTACTATATTGAAATAGTCACTTTAATAAAAAAATATATGAAAGTTAGCAAACATTACTATAAAAAAAATATCCATTAATTTTAATATTTTAGCCATAGGTTAAACATAACAACAAAACCTTCCAATAATTAAATCTTAAAAGTTACCTAGTAGTAGTATGGTTATATAATATGTATAATAGGATTCAACAAATTATACCTCGTAATATCTGCAAAAATTATAATTTATAAAACTAATTCACAATATTCCTTATACGTAACTCCGGACCGTGTACTCAGAAAGTACTTGTAAGTGGGTGAGAATTGGAGTGGGGTATAGGCCCCTGTGTAAATAATCGGATTCATTTTCTCAATTCTGTCAAACTTCGTCGGAACACGACAGACGACATTTCAAGAGGCTTCGCTAAACGGAACCTACTTAAGAGGGGAGATTTAATTAAAATATTTTAGTTCTTAGTTCAAGATTCTCTGGAAATTGATTCCTTTGTATGTTGTGTTGTTTTTATATTCATGATCCAATTTAGGACCTTCTTATGTGAACGTTTGAATGACATTTAACTATTAAAAAGATTGTACATAAAGTTGATATGTTGTGAAAGAATCAATAACTCGAAAATTTATAGAAACGAAAATTTCATCATCCTTTGAGACCCAAGAATTGGTCTTTTTACTTTATACTTTATACTTAAAACTTCATTAGTTTTAAGTATATTAAAGACTGACTGCAACATCGAAGATAAAAAATAGTGTAATAATTGTGTATCTGAGCTGTGCTTGACATTTTATACCACCGAGTCTCAGTACTAGAACATCGCCAGTAAAGAGTCCTAATATTGACAAGGAACACCAAAAAAAAGTTCAATAAATAAACACTATACATGTCAGTAATTTGAATAATTAAAAAAAAACTGGTACTTTTACGTCATTATTGAAATAAACATTTCCTTTTGTAAAATGTGACTTATTTATTGTTTTAAAACGTCAGATATTCCTCTTCTCATTCATTATAAATACAATTCAAATTTCAGAATACAAAATCTCAAGTATGGATCGAATACTCAACTCAAAATTCTGAGAACGTTCGGCTAAAACTTGCCTAGCGTTTATTCAACTATTCTAGGGGTTGTGACTGACTGATGCAGTAAAACATTTGCTTATTGTCACGGAATAAACTGTCATAACTGTTTGATATCGACTACTACGAATATTTTATTTGTATGATAATGACGTAGTTGTCTAGAGCTTATTGAGATTCAGCAAGCGTCTTATTTATATCTAGTGTTGACGCTGTAAAATCATTATGCGCGCCACACGTACCTTATAAAATGAACCACGTACAGGCATGATCTGCCGTTTCCATTGCTCTTCGTGCTGCACATGTGTCCCCATGCCTGGTTACTGAGCTGCGACGTGACTTCAAGTATATAGCATAGCGTAGCGTTATAAAGGAAAATTGTAGCACCTTGTACAATAATGTGAATTGACATCATCGTATTATAATAATTATCAACACATAATATTATTTTAAACTGCAAGCTCTCTATAAAGTCAATTTATGAAGTTCTATTTTACAATATTTGATAGTAGTATACACATAAGATTGATTCTTCAATATAAGGCTAGTAATTGATATAAACTGTGTTGCTCTGTAAACAAAGTTTTATTCTCATTAAACACTATTTTTTACAAACAAACTAATAAGGTACTTATACTACAACGCCTACCTGTAAACAAAGAAACGACATTATAGTTTATTCTTCACTAGCTATCCTATTTTATTATTTTCTTTCAGTATTTTAATCTTCCTTTTACAATTCACTTCTCTGTCAATCCTTTTTGTATTTGACATTCTTCATAACATAGCATCAAAACTTACTCTGTTTTATCCACTTCACACGCACTACATTACCGACGATCTTAAACGTGGCAGATTTAAATTAAAAAAAACATTATTATTGTTCTTTACATCTCCCCCCCCCCCCCCCCCTAGGGAAATTTCACAATTTTCTCAGACTTCCTTCTTAGATTCCATCTTCTAATACTGGAATAAGTTTTGTAATGTGGTAAAGATTTGATTCTGTTTTCTTGTGGCCTGCATCTATCCTGTATAATAAATTTGAAATTTTCTCAATTATCTTATATGGACCAATCCTTAATTCATTTAACTTCTTTCTATTTAATTTGTTTACATTTTCTACATACACCATCTCTCCTACTCTGAAGTCCCAGGTTTTTCTATTTTTATCAAATTATGTTTTGTTGTAGTTATTTGACTTTATTGTATTCTCTAGTGCAATTCTCTTATCCCATAACCATTCCCTGTAAAGTTTTTTTTTTGTTTCAACTCTTTTGGTAAAATAGTCACATCGGTACCATGCAATAGATATGGTGGTGAAAATCCGGTCACAGAATGATCCGTTTGATTGTATTTTTCTACACATTCTTTAGCTATTGTTGTCTAAGCTCTTTTAGTTTCACTTTCATTAATCTGCATCTTATTTTGTTTACTAATGTTTGATTCAAACCAGTAGAAAATGGTGTATTTACTGCTGTAAAAACGATAGGTATCTGTTTATCATTTAAAAATTTCTTGAATTCCTTCGAGTTAATTCCTGGATAATGAACTGTGAGAAAAATTCCAATGATTTCTGTGTCCGTTATATTTATGACTAATTTTATGAAATCATTTGCATTCTGTGTTTTTAATGTGACATTAAATGCATACCTAGTTTATAGTATAGATGTAAGTATCTCTTTGTTGATCTTGAACCACCAAAACCCCCAATTGTGTCTATAGAAACTATTTCAAAAGGTTTCGTAGTTGGTCCTAAATGTGACATAAGTCCAAATTTGTCATAATATATCCTCTTGATTTATTTTTGATGCAAACTTCACAGTTTCTACATATTTTTTTAACTTGACTAACCATTTTTTGCATTTGTCTGATTCCAATATGGCACCATATTCTCATGTACTGTTTATAAAAATTTTGAACTAATTTTTTTTCTGAAATAACTATTTTCTCTTTTCTCCCTATATTTTTAAATAATATATTTTGTTTTTGTATCAGTTTATTTTTATTATTTTGAGTTCTTATATTCTTTTCTTGGTCTTTTATAATATCTTTCATATCTATAAAGTTAACAATTTTCAACTGTTCATCTGTGTTATCATCTGGTTCCAATACTGGGTTTCTGCTTAAACAGTCTGCTTCTATTTTTTTTTCTCAGGTTCATATTTAATTTTAAATTCAAATTGTGATAAGTAATATGATAAATCTCCCAATACTTCATCGGTTCTTGATTTCAAATTCATGTTTTCCAGTGGTTTATGATCTGAATAAACTGTAAATGATTTACCAATTAACCAATATTGCCAGTATCTCACAGCTTCTTTTATTACCAGTTATTCTAAATAAATTGCCTTTCTTTTTTCATTTAATGTTTTTTGAAAAATATGCCACTGGTTTTTCATTTCCATCACGTTGTTTTTGTTTTAAAATAGCTCCGACTCCTTTTATTAATGCGTCTGTATAAATATTTATTGTCAAGTTTTGATCAAATATTTCTAGAACTGGTTGAGAACATAAGAGATTTTTTATCATGTCAAATGATTTTTGACATTCTTCCGTCCAAACTTATTTGTGATTTTTCAATTCAATTTTAAAAAATGTTTACATTCTTTTGTGTCTTTGAAATAGGGAAACTCCTTATCGACACCAAGTTGTATTTTAGTGGTTTAACAGTATTATTCTGAATTATATGTTCAAGATATGTCTATTTTACTGAATCTGATGCAAATGTGCATTTTTTAAACTTTAGTCTGAACCCCTCCAGTTTTATGGCTTCCAGTAATTGCGTCAGGTGATTTATGTGTTCGTCAAAAGTGTTTGAAAATATTAATATATCATCTATATAATTTACTGCAATATCAGTAAGTTTGTATTTTCCTAAAATGTTGCTTAATATTCTTTAGAAAATCGCTGGTGATGTTTTTAATCTAAATGGTAGACATGTTCATTGAAGGTGTCTTTCTTGTGTTACAAAACCGGTTATTATTCTGTCCGCATAGGAATAGACCAAAACGCTGAGTTTATGTCTAGAGTGGTATAATACTTGCAATTTCTAGTCTTTACTACCAAATCTTCAATCAATGGAAATGGTTGAGCTTGAGGTACTAATATTTTATTCAACTCTCTGAAATCAATACATAGTCTGGATTTTTTGTTTTCTTCTTTTTTATATGCAAGAGTTACCGGGGCTGCAAAGGGACTGTATGATTCTTCTATTAGTCCACTCTCAAGTAATTTTTCTATTTGTTGTTCTATCTCTTTTTTGTCTTCCATAGTACATCGGTAAGGTCTTTTGCTACAATATTTATCTACCAATAAATCTATTCTGGCTTCATATCCATGAACAGTGCAGACGTCATATTTATCTTTTGCAGATATTGATCCGTACTTTCTGACAAGTTTATTTATTTCATATTTTTCTTTTTCATCCAAGTGATTTATTTTTATTTTAAAATCTTCCTCTTTAACATGTTCATTGAAATTAACTTTGCACTCTTTTAAGATTTCTTTGCTCTCTTCATTATTTCTCAGTGTGTAAGTTATTTCTGAACTCTTTGCTTTTTCTTCTATCTGATATTTTTTTCTCTCTTTTTGAATTATATTTAAATCTTCAGTTTGAATCAATTTAAAAGTTTTTATCATGTCTAGTCCAATCAAAAATTCATATTTAAAATTTTGTTCATCTATACTTCTTTTTCTATTTCAAAGATTTTTATTTTCAAATTTGTCAAACCACTTGCTTTTTTAACACCATTAATTGTTACTAAATCTGCTTTATTCAGGTTGTTTCCTTTTCCTTTTAATCTCAATAGCTTGGCATTTATCAAAGAAACATTTGAACCTGAATCGTAGACTCCATTTATTTGTAATACATCATTTAATTGTAGTTTGACAGTAATTACCGGTGTTATTATTTGTTTTTTTGATCGGTTTCATTCAACTCTGCTTCGATTACTGAATTGTTGACATGTTTTATTGTATTCTTTTTTAATTTTTCATCTTCTTTTGGTTTAAACCAGCATATAGCTTCCGGATGATAGCGTTGACCTTTATTACATTTTTTACATGATTTGTCTCTTTTAATATTTCTCTGTCTATTTTATTCAGTACTAGCTGTTGCACGCAGCTCCACATGCGTGGAAACGATTTTATTACCCTTAAATACCTCCTCATTGTTCCCGTATTTAGTATGGTAAAAATTATTGTTGATGCTGTCTGCGACTTGGGTTAACATTGGCTTCAATTTTTGAGATTTCTCTTAACTTCTGACGTACAAAATTTCTCATTATATATTTGCGTAGTTTAAAGAAATAGCATAGAAGAGAATTGTTATGTTATTTACTGCGATGCTTCTATGTACTTTGTATTAGATATATATTAAATTGTCGATGTAATAACAACCCGAGGTACCAACACGCAACAGAGGTGGCTCTATACGCTTATAGCTAATCGTGTGAAAAGCAGCTAACACTTAACATACACCTTTCAACTTACATCAAATTTCAGCTTAGCGCCCAGACTTTATTAATCTAGACTCGCTTCACACTAAATGTTTGTCCTACGGCTGTGGGCGGAGAAGGCACATGGAAAACCGACATATACTTCACACTACTTTTCACATGGCATGACCTTAATGCCAAACACGAAAAAGTCTACGCTTGAGGGTGCGTGGCGTAGGACCGGTGTGTGAGCCAGGAGTGTCCCCTAGCACTTAGTTGCCCGTTCTCTACCTCTCTGATCTTAGCTATCCCTATTCATCCCGTCAAGAGCGGGACGTGGGCGGAAATGCTACTTAAGGAGCTTGTGGAGGGAGAGGAGAGGGGCGTCCATCAGGCCTCCAAACAAACCTCTTATCCCGGTTTGTCCTTTTGCTGTATCACAGTGAATAAACCTCTGGCTATTAGACTTTGCGCGCACACGACCGCTGCGTAGAGATAGGGAGCCGACCTCGCGTCTGAGCCGCGCGGGTACCTTACTCATAGATCCAAACTCCCCTCCCGCACGCGCACCCTCGCCTTGGTGACGCCCACTTCGCAACGGGCCGAATCGTCCTATTTTAATCATTCAAAGACCAAATAATATCTACATAAACTGTACTTAGTGATGAAATAATTTATTTTGATAAGGATTAATAGCATGCGTAAAATAAATGTAGTCCAAAAAAATTCAAGATTTTTATATAAAAAAGTGATTGTTGTGCCTCACTCGACATAGATAGGTATAGTATGTCACGGACTTTTTTGTAGATATTTATAAGATCTACAATTAATTAGAACATTTTATGAATCTATCTTTTATAGTTTAGGCAGATGCCTGATGCAATAAGGTCTATCAAAGTACCTGTATCAATCGATGTCCTCTTGTCTAGTAGAAGTTTCTCCTTCTTTATAGCATAATCCAACAGGATGACCCCTCTTTGTATTTAAATAATAATGCATAACTTTCCAGGGTTCCATCCCTTATTTGCAAAAGTTTCACAAAATTTGTTTTTCCATGTGTACCATTCAGAGTTCAGGGTCAATTTCATAATCATGAAACTATACCATACCATTCTGCACAACTTTTATCCATAAACAATCTTATCGCTTCTATTTTTTTCTCATCCTTGGTCACTTCTAAGCGAAGACATTGTTTTTCAAACATATCAATCCACAAGTTAGCATTCGAATTTTTGCTTGTAAATTTTTCAATAATAAATTTATCCGCAATCTGTTTTAAGGATTGTTGCTTATTTTCCTGTGTGATTTCTACAATTTTTTCAAATAGTTGCTCTAAGGTATTTGTTTCCGTTTTCTGGGCACTTTTTACTTCTACCAACTATCTATCTATCTCCGTCATTGTAAATATTTGCCAGTACTTCTGTCATTGTTATACAAACTTTTCTTGTTTGGTATCTTTTCTTTAGACTATTTTTCACTTTGGCATAAATAGAAGAAGCGCTCGCGGGCCCGCGGTCTCAGTGTTCGGTAAACGATCACTGAGGTACGCAACTTTCACTATGGCTGGTCGCCGGATGGGTGACCACTTTATGGCATTTACATTTGCGAGCGTTTCCGTGCTTCGGAAGGCACGTTAAGCCGTTGGTCCCGGTTGCCAGTAAAATGGCAGTCGTTAAGCCTGGTTAAAGGTCATTTAGGCGGCTTAAAAAATTTCAACAGCAGGTAGGATGGATGATGGATATTTATTTTATTTTATTTATTATATTATTTTTTTTATAAATTGGAGTCTTCTTATTATTTCTTTGTGATGCCCTACAGCTTGTAGTTCTTTAGGAATAGCAAACTCCTTGTTATCTTCTGTGGTGATTGAGGTTATAGAATAAATGTTTGATTTTCCATCACTCCCAGGCAATAATTTAAACTTAAATTGATATTTCTCCATTGTGTTAACGAAAATGTCGTTTTATAAGATTGATTCTTGATTTTACAATTCACTTTTCTGTCAATCCTTTTTGTATTTGACACTCTTCATAACATAGCCTCAAAACTTACTCTGTTTTATCCACTTCATACGCACTACATTACCGATGATCTTAAACGCGGCAGATTCAAATTTAAGAACCAATATTATTGTTCTTTACATACATTTTATCGCATTCGTATATCACCGCATCAGTAAATGAGCACCCTAAAATCGTAAAGGAATATTTACATAAAGTCAGTAGCAGTGGAGCTAACTTTGAAGTTTTCTCTACCATTAACGATATTACAGTTCTCTGTAGTACAGTTGCAGGTACTAATGCCCCTTAGTTCTTATTTAATCTAAAAATAAACTCATTTAGTGCACTTTTATCTTCTTTCTTTCATAGAAAATCGATTTGGATGCAAGCCAAAATGGTTGAGGTTCCACTCCAATTGGCTGAACTTTTAAAAGTCGATTTATGATTTTCTTGAGGGAGCCTGACCTGGGGAAATGCAATTTTATTATGTAAACACGGAATTTATAAACAAGTTTTATGATTTATTACACTAGAAACATAAATTATATAGCAACGACTTATTTCTAAAAGTGTTAAGCAGAGCATAACTAAAGCCCACTTTTCGTCAGTTCGTCATTATATAATATTATCTCACCAAGTGGCTTGTCTGAAGATGATGCGTACGTGACTTGATAGAACAGCATAACTATTAGCTTTGTTAAGACTCTTTTTACCGCAAAAATCTTCTCTAATTCTTTAATTTAAGCGGTATAACGTACAGAGGAGCTTCCAGAAAATACAGAGCGCCTATAAATTTTATGAATTCATATTATTAAATAAAATAAATAAGTAAATAAATATCCATCACGCCTTATCCCCGAAGGGGTGGCAGATGCATATTATATGCCCACTTTTCACCGTGTGGATTCCTGTCCCAAGTAATAGGTGGTGAGCCCATTGCCGTGTTGAAATATACAGACGCAGGTTGTGGCGACCTGCTGTTGAAGGTTTTCAAGCCGCCCATAAGGCCTTCAACCAGGCTTAACGACTGCCGTTTTACTGGCAACCAGGACCAACGGCTTAACGTGCCTTCCGAAGCACGGAAACGCTCGCAAACATAAATGCCACAAAGTGGTCACCCATCCAAGGACCAGCCATAGTGAAAGTTGCGTATGTCTGGTCTTACGTGGTCTCAGTGATCGTTTACAGAACACTGAGACCACGGGGCCACGAGCGCTTTAAAACAATATTATTAATCATTTTGTAAGTACCTATAATCATATTTTCCAATTTCATATAGAATTGTGGTTTCTATTGTAGACCCTACATAATCCCTTGTGTTCCGTTTACTTCCCAAAACGATTCTCTCCTGCTCATACACTTATTTATTCGTGTTATAGATCACACCTTAAACTTTGCCTTAATTTCCCGTATCACAGAACTGATTCTACTCCTACTTCTTCATTGTTCATGGGGTTGGGTTGGTTAACTTTTTCTGCCTAATATATAGATTTGTAAAACGATTTTGGTTTCAAAAGCTGACATACCACGCAATACATATCCTCCCTTGAATTCGATCAGGATGGTTTTATGCTTATTCGCCACCTGTGTGGTTTAATATGTATATTTATTAATATAATTAGTTTATGGAAGTTTGTAGCTCTGTTTTCTACAATATCTCTAACTCTTAGAACTATTCGGAAAAATAATGAAAATTCTGACTCATAATATATATAACATACTCATTCAAAAGCTACAGAAGCACTGTAGCTTTTTACCTACAACTTTTTTCTTTTTCTTTTACTTTGGTGTACCTATACATATATACATATTGTCACGCCTTTATCTTCGAAGGGGTAGG
The DNA here is from genome assembly GCA_948477245.1 of Thumatha senex. NCBI lineage: Eukaryota > Metazoa > Arthropoda > Insecta > Lepidoptera > Erebidae > Thumatha > Thumatha senex. The sequence goes on from OX419731.1 coordinate 1,680,562, forward strand.
CAGTCAAGTGACTCCCAATCCGCCTTCGCAGAAATACTCGAATTGTGTGCCTTCTTTACAATATCCTATACAATTCAAAAACCCCTTGTTACCTGAAGGAGCGATTCATTTACACGATCTCCTGATGCTCATTGCAGGTCTCATCTCCGCTCCAACCTCAAATTCCCTGTCCACAAGACTGACTTCTATTCTTATTCCTTCACTGTTCATGCAGTCAGATTATGGAATTCGTAAAGTAAAAGTCGTACTATCTCTTCTTTCAAAAATAGAGTCCGTGAACACTATCTTTCCTCGTTATCCTGATCTTTCGATAAAGTTTTCGATAATTATTAATTCTTTTTTTAAATATGTATTTATATGTTTTTATATTTATGTGTTTATATATTTATAAGTGTATTTATTATTTGTATGTGTATATTATATTATATTATATATTTTTATTGTGTGTGTATGTACTCTCATTCCTTAAAACTTTCTTACACATTTCTACCCTTTCTATGATTTCTTGATTCTCTCCTCTCGCCGGTCTGCTGGAAGAGATTTCTTTAAGAAATAAGCAATACCGTTGTACTATTTTCCTGCTATTTTCAATTTTTAAATTATAATTTAGTGTACATAAATTGTTAATGTACTGTATTGTTAATTATATATTTTTGCTACTTAGTAACAACTGCGTAACTTGACGAAAATGTAAGCGATGGGGGGCTACCCATCCCTTACATTTTAAAAGTAATTTCATGTCGTGAAGTATTTTAAAATATCCAACACGCCTTATCCCCGAAGGGGTGGCAGAGACATATTATATGCCCACTTTTCACCGTGTGGATTCCTGTCCCACGTAGAAGGTGGTGAGCCCATTGCCGTGTTAAAATAGACAGACGCAGGTTGTGGCTACCTGCTGTTGAAATTTCTTAAGCCGCCCATAAGGCCTAACGACTGCCATTTTACTGGCAACCGGGACCAACGGCTTAACGTGCCTTCCGAATCACGGAAACGCTTACAAATGTAAATGCCACAAAGTGGTCACCCATCCGAGGACCAGCCATAGTGAAAGTTGCGTAACTCAGTGATCGTTTACAGAACACTGACACCGCGGGGCCAGGAGCGCTTCTGCGTGAAGTATTTTACTGCTTTAAACAAATATAAGGTCATAGGTAATATCATTTCTAACTTTTTAAATATATAGACTTATTTTGCAGTACAAAGAACCTTAAATTTTTAATCGTCACTAGGAAGCAAGTTCCGAAATAAGTTTTTGCCAATTTAAGACCGTCACCGAGTAGAATGGTACAAGGACGCGAGGTCATTTAAAACGAGGTCAAATAAGAGGTCAGGACTTGTCAGCACAGTTTGAGTTAGGTTAGGAAGCGAGAAAATGGAGTGTGCCAATAATTATGTCTGTAAATTGTTTAAATTTCTTGTTTCTTTAGTAAATTAAAATACTTGGAGACATAATTGAACATAAAGTTTAAGCTTAATTTTCCTTACAACTGGCCATAATAATTTGTTGTGGTTAGACCCATCACGGAGGAACGCTACATACTTAGATAAAGTTGCGCGGAAGTAGACTTTCTTGTCGGTATATTTTGGTGTTTTTAAGCAATTGCTTTGAATTTGGTGAAAAATGTCTTATCAGACGTAACTAATTAGTTTCGCATACGATATTTAATATTTTATAATATTAGGATAATTATAGTTGCCAGTTCCAAAGGCAGCCTTCCCTTTATGGAGAAGAATCTGGCAAGAAACGCCATGGATACTCTTTTAAAATGTATGTATGGCATACAATAAATAATTTATAGTGTTGTTTGGAGTTATGTGAGAACAGTCGACAAAAATTAGTTTCTAGAATATTTCACGCAGCTATACCAGCGACCTATTTCTTACTGTATTTGTACAACTAGTTGACTCCAATCCCCATGCGGATTCGGAGCCTGAGGTTCAAATTTATTTGGCTATTAGGTTCAGCAATTGTTTAGATTTTGGTTTTCGTTTTACTACTTGTCCGTTAGGCACCATTTGTACCGTGCTTGGGTCCCGAAGATCTTGGTGGGGCCCCATACACTCATAATAGATATAATTATGATTATTGTGTCGGTAACAGGGGAAACGTTGTGCTACTGAAGTTGAATTAAGTCTGTAACACCTTTACCTTACACTCCGGGTAGTACTTGATATTATGCGGATTAAGAGGAATACTTGGCAAACAAGTCGACGGCACAAGTCGAAGGCATATCGCTGTTGACTTTTAGGAATAGGTTATTTGGATTATTAATTTATTTGCGAATTATTTATAGATAACAATAAAATTGAAAAATGGAGTCTGGGGACGGCCGAGACTTACATTATGAAGACCACGTGAGCAGATTGCTCAAAAACTGTGAAGTCAAAAGTACTTGGATACCCAGACGTGCATGTATAAAGCAATTGATGAATCTGCAAGAAGCGAAAGAAATATACGTGGATCGCTAAGCCAGGGGATCCCTCCTCTCTGACTACCTCGTGAGGGATACAGCGTGAATATAGTTAAAAAATTATAATTATTCAAAATATGATTATTTATATTGAAAACGTTCAACATATTATATTTGCGAAGTTATGGCGTTTGACAGAACATAAAAACGGTTTTAAATTTTAGGAATATCTTCAAAGGTAAGTGAAATGGGAAGCGTTGGTGTAAAGGACTGTTTGCAAAAGTCTCACGTACAGCGGAAATCGTAATGTCACCTATAAATGCGTCTGGAAAAGACGCAGAAGTATTTGATGGTAGTTTTATATTTATTTATACTACTCACCATCTTTAGGTTCTTCCGTTTTAAATTCCAAAAGTATACTACTATACATTTGCTTTGTAGATCGTGGATTGCATTTTAACACAGCTAGTAGTACTGTGTTAAAATGCAATGAGTCAATTTTTGATATCGAAATTTACAAACCACCAATCAAATCGAAATAGAAATCAAATTATAAATTAAATTCATGAAGCGCTCGTGGCCCCGCGGAGTCAGTGTTCTGTAAACGATCACTGAGTTACGCGACTTTCACTAGGGCTGGTCCTCGGATGGGTGACCAATTTGTGGCATTTACATTTGCGAGGGCTTTAGTGCTTTGGAAGGCACGTTACGCCGTTGGGCCTGGTTACCAGTAACATGGTAGTCGTTACACGCCTTATGGGCGGCATGAAATATTTTAACAACAAGTAGCCACAACCTGCGTATGTCTATTTTAACACGGCAATGGGCTCACCACCTATTACGTGGCACAGGAATTGACATGGTGAAAAGTGAGCATACAATATGTATGCCTCTATAACCCCTTCGGTAAGGTCGGGTAAGGCGTCATAGATATACATAAAACAAACTAAAAATTTAAAAACAGGTGTGACTTCTGACTAAAAATCGAGCCAACGACGCAGCGGGCAATGGGTTATACATTAAGAGTGAACTTCAGGTTCCCAATCTAAGTAGGGGTTGGAAGCAACTAGGAATACACTAAGCTGAAGAAACAGATCAAAGCTGCCAAGCATTTCGCATTTACTTCGTATAATCTTCACTGGTAAATAAATAATATTTAATTTAAACCTGAACAAGTAAGTACAATCAAAATAAAAGATAACATTCCGAAATTGTGCGAATAACATCTCGTGTTCGTACCCACGCGTACTGATCAAACAGTGATGACTATGCCTACAGGGTTATGTTTAAAATCAGCGGCGTATTTACCTAACCAAATGTACTGTATTGCAATGTCACCTCAGTGTACAAGCGCTGATTGAAACTGCTTTTATATATAAATGTTTTGCTTGTTTTGATTCTTGGTTGATGAAAAATAAACTATTAGTAACTAATTGAATCAGGCGTTACATGGCGGAAATCCATTTTAAAAAGCTATAATTATTTTGTTTTTAAATGTTATTTTTGCAATATTCCGCTTTTAGGCATTAACGAGGCATTAGCAAGACTGTTTGGCAGCAAATGAAGAGGCTTTTGCTGCCAAACAGTCTTGATAATGCTTCGTGTGTAGGCGAAACACATGTCGACAACGTACGACATTCTAAAAAAGCGGAATATTGCAAAAATAACATTTAAAAACAAAATAATTATAGTTCTTTAAACTATTAGTGCTATTGTAGATTTATCATAAAGACTCTAGGTCTTTATGATAAATCTACAATAGCAGTAATAATTTTAGCATACATGAGGACTTCCAAACGAAAAAAAAAAAAAATTATATAACTTAACATTAAATCGGTAAATCAATAAAATTAAACTTCAAATAAAAAAAAAGCAAAATTATATCAGGTATCATTCGGTATCATTTTCATAAAAAAATAAGTTTTATAAAATATTGATTTGTAGCGCTTGTGAACCCGCTGACTCAGTGTTCTGTAAACGATCACTACCTTAAGCAAATTTTGATATGACTGATTACGGATGGGTAACCGCTTTGTAGAACACGTTCCGTTGGTCTCGGTTACCAGTAACATGGCAGCCGTTAAGCCAAGTTGAAGGCCGTATGGGCGGCTTGAAAAACGCGTGCACCGTATGCATTTCTGTCATGGGACAGGAATGCATACGGTGAAATATGGGAGTATAATATGCCTCTGCCATCACTTTTTTATCAATTCTTGAAATATTATATTTATCAATTCTAAGAAATAACAACGTGGTTTGGGACAATGCATTATGAAGGAAATATTTTTTTTAAAACCTGGCCGTGAAGTCTTCTTATCATTTTGATATTTTATGTATACTTGTATGTGAAATTGAGATATTCTCAGTAAGAAGGCGAGGCTTGTCATAGTTGTTGTATCTGTGTGAGGCAAATCAAATTAAAAAGAGTATTTAGTTGCAACTTCATGTATTAAATCTACGACAATACTTTTATGTCTGTACTTTATTTCGGTCTGAGTCTGTACACTAAGGTCAAATTAATTGACCAAACATTATTGTGGGCCGAATTACCTTGGATTAGCAAGAAAATGTGTCAATTCACTAGAGAACGATTCGTTTCCTCCAGACTACAAATGAGATAAACCTTCCAATCAATAGTCCATTACGACAAATTAACATCCAAAATTACTGGTAATCCATTTCCAAATCACGTCGAATCATTCTGAGTCCACATTTTGTCTAGCAACTGAATTCTAAGCTTCCATTATTAATAAACTAGCACATTCCCACAGCTTCGCTGTAAAAACGCCCCAAAAGTTTTTTTGTACTCTTTTCTCACAGAGTATAGTTTGCTATCCTTTAAACATACTCAATGCCATTGAAGACTTTTCTGTAGCCCTAAAAAGAAGAAATAATATATTTGTACAATAGTTTGTTGTAAACTCAAAGTTTAGGCAAAAAGCCCTTAGGAGAAAAGCCTTCAGTCGACTTTATCTATCTTCTTGAACTAAAACACTTGTACTGTTCCACTTATTTATTACTTAAATCTGACCGGTTTCGCCTTACGGCCTTTTCAAAGGGACAATGCTTATACCTTTGAAAATGCCGTAAGTCGGAACCGGTCAGGTTTAAGTAATATATAAGTGAAACAGTACAAGTGTTTTTGTTCAAGATGTGTAGCAAGTTCCACCAAGTGCCATTAGTCAACAGTGTAAACAGGCTTTATCTATTCCTACTCCATGAACAATATAATTAATCGTCATATTTTAATCAATTAACATAAAACCCTGACAAAATGACAAATTCTCATGAATCACTCTCTTCTCCGTCTAAGGGTTTTCCCAGTTGCTTCCAAATCTCTTGGATTTGAAGACTGAGGTTCGCTTCTATTTTGCTGCTAGGAGCAACTCTGTTTTTTGATTTTTGGGCTTTTAGTTTTCTCCATTGAGCACTGCCATCTGACCTCCCAATCCAGTAAGGGCGCCTGTGTTACTTGGGCAGGTAAGCAGGTAAAGTCACTTGGGCCTCGGAGACAACCAGAGTACCAATGGGCTACTCTCCATCAATTTGCCGTTTGCTTGCCTGCAACTTCCGCGAAATGAAAAAAAAATAAATAATAAATAAAATAAATATCCATCACGCCTTATCCCCGAAGGGGTGGCAGAGGCATATTATATGCCCACTTTTCACCTTGTGGATTCCTGTCCCACGTAATAGGTGGTGAGCCCATTGCCGTGTTTAAATAGACAGACGCAGGTTGTGGCGACCTGCTGTTGAAGGTTTTCAAGCCGCCCATAAGGCCTTCAACCAGGCTTAACGACTGCCATTTTACTGGCAACCGGGACCAACGGTTTAACGTGCCTTCCGAAACAAGGAAACGCTCGCAAATATAAATGCCACAAAGTGGTCACCCATCCAAGGACCAGCCATAGTGAAAGTTGCGTAACTCAGTGATCGTTTACAGAAAACTGAGACCGCGGGGCCTCGATCGCTTCCAAAAAAATAAGACTTTCTACATGATGCCAATAGGGTGGATAGTGTAATAATAATAAATAGGCATAGGTAGCTATATACCTACATTGATACTTAAGACAAACGACCGTATGTTATTCTTTTTCGTTTGGTACATGCCAGTAAGAAATGAGCCCTACATGACCCTACATACACACCTTTGAATTGTAGGTACTATTTATGTACTTTAGTACAGCGAAGGTTAAGAAGTATAGAATTTCTAAATTTAAAGAGAATTAACATTTTTCCAAAGGAACCACGCAGAATATCGGTATAAAATTATCACAAGCGCCGGATAAGGCTACCCGACCAGCTTACCGACAAACACATCATTCTGTTTTTCTCAAATGTCTACAATATGAGGCCCTTTACATAGACACGGTCTAAGATTATAGCGTTAGTGTTACGAGGAGTGACTACTTTTGATCACGACCATATGTTTATTGGACATCACTCAACAGTCATAGATAATTCAAATCTTATTTTATATACCTTACGCGAAACAATTTTGTACTAACATTCAACGACGTTTCGAGCGCGTTAGTATACAAAATATGAGTATAAAACGCGAAAGTTTAAAAATAACATTCTTCAAATCTTGTTCAAATTAATTATGGTAGTAATCAACAAAACACTCTGTAAAACTGTAACTGTAATTAAAACTAATGTCTTAAGGAAAGGTAATGATAATAATTTAATCACGAATACTAAATGATAGACACAAACCGCAGCCCCGGATTTAAGTAGGCTCCTTAACTGTCTGCGGAAGGAAGGTCGTTTACAAGAACCGACGAATTAGCATTTTTTTTATGATTCCATTTTTATGGAATATTAACGACTTCTTTTGGCTTCGCACGGATGCAGCAGGAAAGCATTTATAAACTAAGAGGTCGTGGATTCGATTCTGACTCAGGATAAAACTTTGTGTGAAGAGCACGATGGTTTATTCAATGTCTAGGTGTTATTTATCTATAATATGTATGTATTTAGAAATATATAAGTATGTTTATCAGTTCTCTGGTTACCATAGTACAAGCTCGGCTTAGTTTGGAATCATATGACGTTGTGTGAGTTGTCCCAACAATATTTAATATTTAAACTCTTTTTTTAATGGTCTCTCAATAATGACTCTCGAAACTTACATACAATTCTTCCAGAAACAAATGGTGCAGTAAAAAACCACAAGCAATTTTTTAAATATAATTGAATTGGAACGTGATTCTTATCAAGGAAAATCTCTCTTCTCCTACTGAAGTAAGCTACATGAGAAGCAAAACAATCGTCTCCCTTCAATCTTCCTGTCTTCTTCGGTAATTGACTTACTTGCTTTATTACAGAAGATGAATGTTAAGATTACGTGACTCTTTTCACCTGACTTTCTCAAAGATAATCACGCAATACATTACGTTTGTGAGTTTGAGTGGTAAGATAACACGTCTTATTTCCACACAAGTTGGCTGATTTTTTGTGAATGAATAGACTGGCAACTTTTTACAGATTCAATTGTAGTATTATATAAATGTATGTTATATCTAGGGTCGGCAGCGCGAGTGCTGCACCTCTGGTGTTGCAAACGTCTATAGACTACGGTGACCACTTTCCATCAGGTATATTGGTATGCTTGTCTGCCACCTCAGTGGTATAAAAAAGAAAGAAAACGTATTTCTAAATTTATTTATTTTCTTGACTTTCTTTCCAGTTTTGGCTTATACACGGAATTAGAACTATAAAATTAGATTAAAATTTAGCAGATCATACTAAAAGGCTTTTTTTATTTCGAACTAATACATATTATATTTGTGTTAATATTGTTTGACATATTTTTTAAAGAAATCATTTCCCGTATAGACCAGTAGAGATACGTAAACTTACATGTCAAGAGGCCCACTGACAGTTCCATGAAGAAAGTTTATCTCTTTATTTTATTGAGACTTGAAATCTGATGTAAGCATACACATTTACTATAGATGGCAGTGGCATTTCTATACCAGTAGAAAGCCTTTACACAATGCTGAATTATAAGTCACCAAATCAAATAAGATATACAGTTTTCACAATTTAATAGGTGCAATTTGATAAAAATAATAAAAGAGTAAGAAAGAATGCAAGGCAAAATATATGAAAATGAAAATTTCTATTTGCACATTTTGTGAACAATCAATATGGAAAACTAATTTAATACAACAATAAGTTGCCGGTCTATGGTACTTTAAATATTAGGCTTCTTACACCACTGTGACACATTACCTCATTTCCTCGCTATTGCAAAGCCTTGACTCACTCACATACTTGCTCATTCACATAATGGCGGTGCGATTATTTACGCTCACCAGATAAATACTTTACAATTTATCATTTGGGTTTATGAAGCTTTTTTCCGGCAAGGGTAATTTCTGGGTGGGTTTCTGTGTTGATTAGGATGCACGCATTATCTAGAATTTGAATAAAGCTATTTGAGAACCGCAATGTCATACTTAATTTACGTAAATAGATTTTTATTTACATAAATTGAACTATATACTATTAAGACAAATGTATACAAATATAACTTGTATACCCAGATGTATACGTATGGAACGATTGAAGAATCAACTTTCCCTCTATCACGTGTCGTCTATTTACCACTAATAGACGCTCGCTCCAATTGCGTAAAAACAACACATAGGAACCTTTTACCAAGACAAAAAGTATTCTGTATACCTGTAGGTAAATAAATACCTTTATTTATATAATTTTGTTGACCAACCCTTGTTGCGCGCATAAACAAACGTTTACGACAGATAAAAATTCCAAAAATTGATTTTTCCAGTCTTAATAATCCTATAAATATTATATTAAAATGTAAAATGACAACTTAGTTCGAGACGGGGATCAAAACCGTGACCTTTGTCTAACCAGGGCAATGTTCTAGCCAATGAACTACCCGAACCGTATCAAAACAATTTAATAAAATATTTATATGAAAGTTAGCACACTAATTGCTTTAAATATTTGATAAACCTCCTTCCTCAAAATGATTTTATATTGATATGATATTTTCTGTAACAGTGAAAAATATTCAAGAACTATCACCTAGATGAGACAATAAAACTATAAGTGTTAGATCTGGGGCTTATGAATACGAAACCAAATTCTAACAATTTAAAATAAATATATTTGATAGCTTTGGTAATATAAGTAAATATGTCTTAAGCGAGTGCTGTAGAACGGACAAGTGGGGCCCGCATCGACATGGTGGAGGAGGGCGGTGAAGAACTGGTTCTGCGCTGGCTGGTTGCGTTCCGGGTCTCAATGTGTATTTGTTTACTTAAACAATAAGTATTTTATTATGATTAAGCTTACGTTTTTCTAGAGCCTAAGAGGATTTGGTATAGATTTAAAAGCGATGACTTAGAAATTGATTTTTTTTCTCAACGCCAACCTAATATTTAAATAATTTAAGAAATCCGTTATTTCTCAAACTAAACCAGGGACCGCAAAGGTTATACATAACAATAAATATAATGATTTTAGGTAAATTGCTGACATAAAATGCAAAATCGATTTTAAACACTTCCGCCCCTGCCCTCGTGTGAAGTTATGCTATGAATATTCATAAGCATCACTTACTATTTGAACAAGAAAATTGCTTTTGTTTGCCAGGAACGCCTTCTGAATAATGATTAATGTGTATGATTTTCTGAAAGGCAGTGTTTTTTTTGTACGTAAATAAATTTGTGAAGCACCTTTGATTACATACTTAGAATTTTATGATTGTAGGTATCTAGTTGTTAGCACTTTTACACAAGTAAGACAGCAAATTATATTACTGCTATATTAACTATTTGGTTATTCTTTGGTTAGGAGTTGATTTTGATTAGATTAGTATATTTGTAATAAATCCGAAAAGACTCGATTAGTACTCTACCATTTCTACTTCATTTTCTTTTCCATATACCCACATTTTTTGCTTCGTATTTTGTTTTTGTAACTATTTATTCTCACAAATTTTCTGAATCTTGGTGTAATATGTTTGTGCATTGTATTTAGAGGAAATATTTCTGCAATTTTCCCATAAATTAATACAATCCATACAATCAACAATCACATCTAGAATGGGGAAGTTTACTAAAACGGCGGTTATAAACTATTTTCAAGAAATTGCTCAGTTTTTAATTACACGCAAGTTGAATTCAATTTCTTTTTACGAACGGTACACAGTGTTTTCACTAAAATTGTCATTAATTTTTTTTAAACATTGGCGATTTTCACTCATGTTAAATTTAACAATTTATTTTCTCTGGTTCAAGTCTAAGGCAAAAATTGAGTAGTATTGAGATATTTTTCCTTATTTTTAGAGTTCTCGAGTGGCAGTGAGTCTAGTTCCACTTGGATATCAGTTGGTCTCAGTAATCACATTATTTATCATTTCTCGAAGTTCTCGAAAGCATTAGTTCTCGAAGCTCTACTTTAAGTGAATGACGTAAAGAAAAAACGCTTTACCAAACTGGTTTTATCTTTAAGAAACAAAGACCTCTTTAAGTTTTCCTATTTCCGTCCATTTCCAGTTCCGCATGTCTGCACTAATAGCTCAAAGACTGTTACTACCAAAAGATGTAAAAAGACATATTTACGTATTAATAAAGCCAACAAAGTAAAGAAAAAAAAAATGGTTGTATATCTAAAGATATACAACCACTTTATGAGTAATTTATTACTCATTCAAACGGGACAAACCAAAAAATCTACTTTTCCTCCTTGAAGACCCTTTTGAAGGCCACGGAGGGGACAAATTCTTATGGTAGCCAACCATAAGAGTAAAAATGGAACCAAATAATGTTTCTACGTGTGTTAATTGTTCCTTTGCGGAGGCTGCATAGGTGGCTGGTGGAACGGATGGTATTGCCTCGACAATATACTCTCCACATCATTAGGCCTGGTTTGAACTTTGAATGAATGCTATACGGTTATTTCATCTACCCCCATAGTGGATAGTATCGTTGGATATGTCTTTCAAAAATATTATATTATTTGAATAATAAAGTGTAATAATGATTTTCCAATTACATATGTGAAGTATTAAGGGTTCGGGATATAACAAGTACAGAAACAAGAACTGTGTTGTACTAATTTTGTAAGCCATATTAATCCAGATGATTCAATCTCCAGTAATTCCTCCTCCAGTAAATCCTTATTGAAATAAAGTTTAATTCTCGACTTTATTTTCTTTTACTTTTTAAGTCCTCCGATGGTTAGGGACACAGCAAACTAGCAACTTTTCGCATCCACGATCGAAACTTTAGTATCCTTTTAGAAACTAAATTCAGCGTTTTAAACGTCACTTACCGCATATTTAAAAAAGTTAAACGGCGATAAAGTCGCTTTTTGGAAGCTAGACACAGTGACTAAACGCTGCATCCATCTATCTTCAATCTTAAAAACGCAGGAAGTCACGTAATCGCGATGCAATAACAGAAATTTTAAATCTTGCAATTTTAATACTACAAGTACGGTCGAACGCGTCGTCGAAGAGTGTAGACAAATCGCGATTTGGTTCTTACTCATAAGGTTTCCTACCTTATTTGAATGAAACCCTTTAGATAAGTACATATTATTACTCTAAGCATATTACATTTGTTCCATAAATACCTACCAATATGAAATTAGAATGAAAATAAGCCTTATAAAAGCCTACAGTTGAGTTGATGAAGTATTGATTGGTACAGGGCGGGGTGGCTGAATCAAACTCCGGTTAATGAGCAGCCGTAGCCACAGTGTCGTGTGAAAGGTTGTTGGCGACATACGGGAAGGGAATTAAGTAGAACAAGTGGAAATATTTTCATTGTAACGATTTCAAGAACACTATATATTTACAAGTTAGTATATTAAAGTGGAACATGTATTAGTGTTCACATAGACATACATACACATTAGACATATTGTCACGCCTTTATCCCCGGAGGGGTAGGCAGAGGAATTCGCCCACATTTCACCGTATGCACTTTTTGTCCCACGTAACTGGTGGTGAGCCCATTGCCGTGTATATAAGTGTTCACGTCGTAAAAAAATATAAATATATTAAATTTTTGAATTAGAGGTAGATAGAAACACCTGGAAAGTGCCATAGGCTATATACTTTTCGTCACAAAAAACCACTTATTCCCATGTGACACACATATATGTGCAATAACCAAATATATACACATGGGTTCTCTAGTATATTATATACCAGCTGACCCACTCGGCTTCGCCCGTGACATACTTTTCGAACCCCGTGGCACCCATTTAATCCTGTCGTTTATTAATTTCACGATAATGTATGAACATTTTCCAAATTACTTGATTACTTCTCCGCTCTCAAGTACTACGCCCGCGCCCGCACGGCCCGGTTTTTATTACACGAAATTAATTTCCTTGCGCATTTTTTTGATATTACCATATCGCCTAAGATATTCATTTAATTTGCAAAGTGTAAAGGGACAAAATAATCTTCATAAAATGCTGAAACCAACTAACATATTAAAAATGATAAGGATTAATAATGTGTTTGTGTAAATAGTCTTTAAATTACCGCTTTATTGTTACTGTTTTTTTAAAGTATTAAAATGGATATAGTACGGTATCCTTAAGAGATAGAGATATACCGTCGCGGACTTTTTTGTCAACCTATATTAGATACATAATTCCACAATACATTATTTTGTTATAGCTTAAAGGGTTTAGGCAGCGTTTTCGTTAAAAGCTCCCAGACGACTTATTTTTTCCGACACTGCCAACATATATCGTTATAATTAAGTTAATGTATACAAAAACTTAACAAAATATACATAAAAACCTTTTATAAGAATCACTTTATCTATTTAATTAAAACTTCATTTATTTAAAATTTATGTATTTCGTTGCGTAGTTTTAAAGATCTAAGCATACATAGGGACAGACAGCGAATAACGACTTTGTTTTATAATATGTAGTGATATTGAGAACTTGTCTTTATTTGCTGGTCTTAAGGGATCCAGTCCTGACTATTTCTTGCCTGTATTCTGTTTTACTTTCAAGTTGCAACAGATAATATAACATTTCTACCTTTTAGATACTTTGGTAGGTACACACTACATCTCAGCAAGAGATATTTTTTTCTATACCCACGAAGGCTAAGCGTAGCCACCTACACTACCATTGTCTTTGTGCGTATGTTATCGGCTGAAAGCTTTCGAGATAACTGTCACGTCACCAAAAATAAAGAAAGTTTATTTAGGCTTACATACTTCGTGTAACTTTTCATTTGAATTTCATGTTGGGAAATTAGAATATGAATTTGTATTGTTTCCTATTTGGAAACAACAAACGTTATAACATAGCTATAAAATAAACAGTCAAAATATAGTTAAATTCACCAAATTATACAGTCTTCACCTTAAATTGGCAACTCAATAAATCCAAAGCTATTAATTAACTAAAGACTATTCAAGAAATTCTCTTGTAATCCAAACAGGTGGAGAATAATTCATTACATTCGAGAAAATGGAAAAATGAGCGACAATCTTTCCACCATCAATCAAACTGATTTGCTTGATTAATGAACAGCACCCTTCGTGCATCCAAGTTTCTTTCTCTGTCCCTCGGCAATAGTCTAACTTTTGTCGTATTTCTTCCAAATGTGGCACATTAAGTTCTAACGTCCAAATATTAAATTTGATATTCAACTTATTGGTTTTGTTTGGAATTCTCTATTGTTGTTCGAGTTTCTAGTGAGTTTCGAGTCTCAAGGGCCGTTTTTACAAGTAAAATGTTTTGTCCTGAATGATATTTTTAAACTTATGAAAGTGCCGCGCCCGGGGTTGACAAAGGGAGGGGAGATTGGTGAATATGTGAAGGGTGGTATTAATCTGGTGCTGCGCAGCTCTGTCACCATTGATGGTGACTTAATGAAATGCATCGCTTGATCCTTTTAGTCTAGTACTATCGGTAAATAAAACAGTGTGGCCATGGCTCCTCGGCCTTGTGGCTGTAGAGAGGGTAGTTTCACATACTTGCTTGGAGACGAAAGTTATCAGTCTCTTTATTAGAAGCCGAGAAAAAACAATCGCATAAAAGCGTGTCACAGGCTCCAATACTGACGCGTAGAATATAATGATAATGTTTCCATTAATAAAGTATGACTAATGAACATTTACCCTCAAAACTTTTAATATACACATACAAACAGGAGCAGTAACAAATAGCCGCAAGCAAAACAAATGTGTGTTCCAAACACACATCTCTCTCACAACTGGGAGTGAATTGTAGTGTGCGATTTGTGCTGTCAAACTGCATAGTTTGAGAACTGGGGTAGAAACTTAGTTTAGATAACAAACAGTCAAAATGGTATTAGTTGTTATATGTAATATTACAATATTCTTAGTTTTAGTGGCTTGTTTTTTGTGTCTTTTATATTGTATACCACCGCTAATAACTAAGCCTATCCTAAACCCATGTTCAAATTAAGGATGTCCGGAAAATATATGTCTTATGTCGGCTTGAAGACCGTAGATTATATTTTACTATTAATTTCAAATTTTTATGTCCAAGGTGGAGAATCGCGTAGGTATATCTTATTATTATTTTAGTACAAGGTGATACCTGCGGCTCCGCTGGCAAGGAATTTTGCTCGCTGAGCACTCTAATATCCGCAAATATAACTAGGTAGCCACAGTCGCAAAGGTGTAACCTATGCTAGCAGCATAAATTAAAGCGAAGCGTTACATCAAACTAAGTATTTTCCCATAGACAACATGATTTGTGCGGATAACTTTTTTATTAGATCGAATTTTTAAATTCGGGCTTTGTCACGACCTGCATAATTTGAATAGATTTCCGTAGCAGAAAAATATTCCGAAAACCAATAAGAAATGGCGAAGTTCTGCCCAGTGTTACAAACGCCATTGAAGTCGCTCCATGGGAGTTTCGCTTCGCTTTGCTCAATAATAAAACCGTGTGCGTATATAGTAGCGTAGGCGCTTCTAAAAGGAGCGTGAGTGACACTCATTTCTTAAGGTGTTGTTAAATCTGAAAGAAAGCTGGAGGTGACTCATTATTATCATCTTCCAAGAATTAGCTTTGAGTATTATTATGTTCTCACTAGTCTATGTCTACATCACAATCATAGTCGTCGGGTATGTCTAACACTAGACTACAAATTTTATGAAAAGTATTAGAATAACATTAATTAGGTACAAGAGGAGTTTCTTCATTCTCAAATTAGTATCCAAAGACAAATGTAATTTATGTAAAGATACATTTGAAGGGCGAAGTATTTTGTCCGAGACACAGAGACTTACCAAAACAATTGAATTAATCCCAAACTAATTTAGTTTCATCTCAGCCTGTCGCCTTATTCATTATAAGAGGAGTTGAGCATGCTTCACTGACTGACAAGATAAACTCGTGTTTAGGGTTAGGGCGCTGTTGGTGGCTCGAGGAGAAAAGTTTCTTGAACAAGAAGTTCCGCAATGATAATACATAATCCACCTAACGATTATGTTCGCGTCTGTTGAATTATAATAATACTAGTTGACGCCTGCGGCTCCGCCCGCGTGATGAAGTTTTCCTGTTCCCGTTTCCCACAAGAACTTGTTTCCAGGATAAAAAGTAGCCTATGTGTTATTATAATGTGTAAACTAAAATATTGTAAAGTTTCGGCATAATCCATTCAGTAGTTTTTGCATGAAAGGTAACAAACATCCATTATTACAAACTTTTGCGTTCATAATATTAGTAGGATATTTTTACCTTATGATACTCGTACTATATGTTATCAAGTAGAATTTAATTAACAAATAAATTTGCAACAAATTATTAAAATATTCTACGATTTCAATTCTACAATGCGTAGTGTGCAAAATTCCATCATTTATCTTTAATGCATATTACACAAAAGGTAAAGGATATGGAGAAACATATCGAGTCTGATACAACACAAGAACAGAATAACACAACAAAATGTTCCTCAAGAAAAGCAACATAGTGTGACAAAAATTAAGCATAAAATCGTTATATTTGCGGACCAGGCAGGCTACGAATTCAGTGCAGAGTATTTTTTTTCTAACTATACTACATACATACATATTGTCACGCCTTTATCCCCGAAAGGGGTACGCCGAGGCATACGCCCATATTTCACCGTATACAGTTTTGTCCCACGTAACAGATGGTGAACCCATTGCCCATATAATGGAAAAAAATAGAATAATTTTGATTGCCACCAATTGTAAAAAGGGGTTTCAGTAAAGATGACGGTGCGTAAAAGCGTTCCTTACGTTATAAAAAAAATGTAAAAAAAAACCACCAACATCACCGGAATCTACGCTACCTCACCTACTACGAGTAACGGTGCACTAACTGGCTAATAGACAAAGCAACGACGCAAACAAATGGTTGTCAGGTCAGATGGCAGTCGCTACCAAGAATGACGAAAAAAGAAGTGTGTGTGTACTTATGTACATGCGTTAGAAGTTATACTGCTTTAGTCTAAGAAGATTTCATCACATATACTGCAACTCTTTGTTTGTAACAGGAATGATAAAAATTTTAATTAGTAAGAAAAAAAACATGAAAGGAATAAAAACTACCTTGAATGTAGTTATAAGTTGTGATGGAAACACTTATCAGCTAACTTCATGTTGTTTATAAGTTGAAGGTTGGTCGTCAATCGTACTCCAATAGACTTCGTCTTATTCATAATGAGATATGAGAGGTTTAATATACAGCATTACTAAAAAGTCTTATTCATAATCGCTCAAAAGCACTAAAACGTTCTATAAACCTCTGATAAATCTATCTGATTTTATAGAAGCCAGACCCCTTCTTTTTAGTAAGCCAAATGGCCGACCGCTATCAGCTGTTCCGTGTTTTGGGGTTTGATTGTCACTACGGTCAGGTATAAAACTAAGTTGCTTCCCGCACTCTGTCTGCCCCTATGTATGTTTAGATATTTAAAAATACGCAATGGATTTCGATACGGTTTTTTAATAGATAGAGTAATTGAAAAGGAAGGTTTTGATATATAATTTGTTAAGTTTTTGTATAGGTACATTGAGTAAATTGTAACGATATTGGTTGATATCGGAATAAAATAAGACGCTTTTTCAACGAAAACGCTATCTAAACGCTTTGAGATATTACAAAATAATGTATTGCGGAGTTGTGTACCTTAAATAGATCTGCAGATAAGTCGACGACGGCATATGTCTAGGTTTTCAGGATATCATACTATATCCAGTTTAATACTGCAAAAATTGGCAATTATAAAGTGATAATTGGAAAGCTATTTTACACAAATCCGATATTAATCCTTATCATTTTAAATATATTGGTTGGCTTGAATATCTTATGAAGATTATTGTTTCCTTTTACACCACGCTATTTATTTAATTGAATACCTTAGGATCAATGGTAAAATCAATAATAACTCGCAATGCAATATTTCGGGTCGGGTCCATGTCCTTGATGATGTCAACATAGGTATAAATAAAGTGACACCCATACATACATATTGTCACGCCTTTATCTTCGACGGGGAAGGCTGAGGCATTATACACACATTTCACAGTATGTATGCATTTTGTCCCACGAAACAGGTGGAACGCCATTGCCGTATTAAAATCGACAGGCGCAGGTTGTGACGGCCTGCAGTTGAATATTTTCAACCCGCCCATAAGGACTCGAACATGGTTTAACGACTACCATATTACTGGCAATCGTGACCAATGGCTTAACATGCCTTCCGAAGCACGGAAACGCTAATAAATATAAAATAAAATTGCATTCGTGATTACATATAATTTTTATTTTGATAAGATCAGACTTTTCTTAATCAAAGTCCCCTTCAATCCCAAACTTTTCTGCCGTAGGGTTTCATTACCCATTTAAATGGAGTACAGTTCTTTACGGCGCCCAATTTCAATATGCACTAATTTTTCAGCTGGCGTCGTAAACTGAAATACGTACAAGAAAATAATACAACAAATTTAAACGGTGCCTATATAAGTTAGGTAAAACATAACATTATTTCGTTGCTCATTCCGCTAACTTCGCGGAATTAGTTTTGTGCCAATATATTTATGTTCAATAACTCTGAGCTACCAAATAAATACTTTAAAATTATTTAAATCAATAATAAATTAGGCATATCTACACAAAAAAAGCAATCTGCAGCGTACAAACAATCTCATGAAATTATTATTAAAATAATAATAATTCTTTAATTCAGATAAAATCCATAGTAAATGTGAACACAAAAACAATTAAAAATAAATGATATTAACTACAGAAATAAATAATATTAATTAATTAAATTTTTATTACATACTCTAAAATCACTTTGTCAATGTCAATAGAATATAATCATTTAAAAGTAAATTATTTAAAAATAAATTGAATAAGATGAATAAATAATTACTGGATATTAATAAAAGAGAATAACATTATGACATCACGTGTATATTAAAGAGAGCTTCATAACATGCCCCCCGGGCTTACTAGCAATAACATTCAAAAGACTGTTGCTGCTAGCACGCACTCGTCACATTAGAGATGCTGCCCTTTTTCTTATAATTGCATAGAAATCATCTGTGTGCGCTACAGCAAACATAGTTGAAGCACTACAGAAACGCGGCAATGACAACAGAACTCTGAATGCATTATTATACTGCACTCTAATCGCATTGTACGCTCTTTGAAGATAGTGTGTCCATAGACTACATGTGTAAAAAGTTTGGCAGTATGCCTTAAATAAGGAAATTTTTACATGACAGTCACATCCTGCAAACCTACGAGCTAACATATTTCACTTTACAGTTAGTGCCCTACGCTCCCTTTCTATATCACTGTCATCTGATCCACTCTCTGTGACCCAATGACCAAGGTACCTAAATTGCTGAACTATTTCTATATTATAACCAATGTTACTGGTGGCACTATTTCATATGTTTTATTTCCAGATTTGAAAATGAGTAGCTTGCTTTTCTTGGCATTGTACCTCAATCCCTGAGCCTCAGCGTAGGTCTCACATACTTTTATGAGCTTCCTGAGTGCACTGATCGATGGACTCAACAGCACCATGTCATCTGCATAACTTATATTATTAAATGAAACATTGTCTATTGAGCAACCAACACCCATGCATCGATCAGCTTATTCATATAGAGATTAAACAATTATTAACACCAACCTTGTGTTCTTGTAACTTATATTCAATTCTTTGGCGCTTATATTTTGGTGACTTTACAGTAAACTGTCTGCTGTACGCTGATGATGCGGTGCTCATGGCCTCATCAGAAGCCGACCTTCAGACATTATTCACTAATATGAAAGAGGAGTGTGAAAGTAAGGGTCTTCGCTTGAATGCAAGTAAAACTAAGGTTCTAGTATTTGAAAGAGGTGACGTAAGAACTAAATGCGAGATTAGGGTAAACCAGGAACGTCTAGAGCAAGTGAATGAAATTGTGTATTTAGGAAGTATGTTTAGCGCGGATGGAAGATGTGATTCGGATGTAGAACGGCGAGTAGCTGCCGGAAACAAAGTTAACGATGCTTTGTCCTAGTTAGTAAAGCGACAAAGCATCGTAAAAGAAGCACGAATGGCGATTCATAACGCAGTGCTAGTGCCAACTTTGCTTTACGGTAGTGAAACCTGGGTATGTCAGCAGATGCATGAAAGTAAATTGAATGCTGTGGAGCTGCGATCACTTCGAAAATTGTGCGGTGTTACCTTGGCCGACCGAATACGTAACGAAGTGATACGCAATATGGCAGGTTTGAATGAAAGTGTCAGCGTTAAGCTGGAAAAGGGCGTGCTCCGTTGGTTTGGACACGTCCAACGAATTAGTGAGGAACGATTGACGAAGAATATATATTGTTCAAAAGTAGAGGGTAGAAGGAGTCAGGGTAGGCCGAGACTTACATATGAAGACCACGTGAGCAGATTGCTCAAAAACGGAAAGGTCAAAAGTACTCGGATACCCAGACGTGCGTGTATGAAGCGATTGATGAATCTCGAAGAAGCGAAAGAAGTATGCATGGATCGCGAAGCCTGGCGATCTGTCCTCTCTAACTACTCCGTCAGGGATACAGCGTGAAGATAGTTAGTTAGTTATATTTTATTGAAACAAAAATATTACTAGCCTATCGTTTTATCTGCAATATTTAAAATTAATTTGTTTTGAAAAGCTCATACATTTACGTGCTCACAATATTTAATAAAATAAATGACAACTATGCCATGAACGGTGATTGATTTTCAACATCTAGCACGGGGTTTTTAAATCATGTTTTTTCCATCAATTGGCAACATTTTGTATTATAAAGCTATTTTAATTATAAGAGGTTTATGGGCTCATTATGAATAAAGAATTTTATAGAAGGTTTATTAGGCTTAAAATACGTTTTAACTATAGAAGGTTTATGGCCTCGATAAGGGTTTTATTATGAATAAGACCGCGAATTCTATATACTAACACTTACCGCGCCAGTGACAGCTCGTCAGTTGTATTTTTGGTAGTCTACTAACATTTTGACAGCTAAAACAGCGAGTCTGGTTCTATTCTACGGCTTGTCAATATCCCCCGCGACATCGGGATGCCATCATACCACAAAGCGACTCCTTGAGAAATCTAGAGAAATTATTTTCTTATGACAGTTTGTATTATGCTCTGATTGCTGGGATCAATTTTCAACCATATCTTTGTATAAACTAGTTACTATATTCCGTTAGATAGAGCCATATCACGTTCAACAAACAAACGTCTTTTTCCGAATGTCTAACAAGTTTTATGACCCCACACTGAAACCGAATCGCCCAAGTAGTTCGATAGTGACAATTTATGTGAGCAGTTTTATTGTTATATTTGTTACTTAAACTGAGTTCACTGTGACCTATTAAATGGGACAAAAAATTTTACCGTGCAATGTGCGCGTATAATATGCTCTGCCCTTTAGAGATAAAGGCGTGACTGTTAAACTTAATAAAATTGTGTAAAAACAATGACGTAACGATGGATGCTACTAAAAAAGTATGATTTTTATCGTGTTTTTTTATATAATCGGTCACTCTTGTCAGACAACATACAAATTATTGTCTAGAAAGAGGTAACCAAGTCTAAAATATTTTTATTTGATAAAATAAATAAATAATAAATATCCATCACGCCTTATCCCCGAAGGGGTGGCAGAGGCATATTATATGCCCACTTTTCACCGTGTGGATTCCTGTCCCACGTGGGTGGTGAGCCCATTGCCGTGTTGAAATAGACAGACGCAGGCTGTGGCTACCTGCTGTTGAAATTTTTCAAGCCGCCCGTAAGGCGTTCAACCAGGCTTAACGACTGCCATTTTACTGGCAACCGGGACCAACGGCTTAACGTGCCTTCCGAAGCACGGAAACGCTCGCAAATGTAAATGCCACAAAGTGGTCACCCATCCGAGGACCAGCCATAGTGAAAGTTGCGTAACTCAGTGATCGTTTACAGAACACTGAGACCGCGGGGCCACGAGCGCTTTTATTTGATGATTTTTATAATCTTATATGTTCGCACTGAATTGAGTTTTTATAATATTCTACTCAAGAAATTAGTTTCTATAATCATTTCGTGCGAATCAATGAAGTTTTCAACTAACTAACTAACTAACTATCTTCACGCTGTATCCCTGACGGGGTAGTCAGAGAGGTCAGATCGCCAGGCTTCGCGATCCATGCATACTTCTTTCGCTTCGTCGAGATTCATCAATCGCTTCATACACGCACGTCTGGGTATCCGAGTACCTTTGACCTTTACGTTTTTGAGCAATCTGCTCACGTGGTCTTCATATGTAAGTCTCGGCCTTCCCTGACTCCTTCTACCCTCTACTTTTGAACAATATATATTCTTCGTTAATCGTTCCTCACTCATTCGTAGTACGTGTCCAAACCAACGGAGTACGCCCTTTTCCAGCTTAGCGCTGACACTTTCATTCAAACCTGCCATATTGCGTATCACTTCGTTACGTATTAGGTCGGCCAAGGTAACACCGCACAATTTTCGAAGTGATCGCATCTCCACAGCATTCAATTTACTTTCATGTATCTGCTGACATACCCAGGTTTCACTACCGTAAAGCAAAGTTGGCACTAGCACTGCGTTATGAATCGCCATTCGTGCTTCTTTTACGATGCTTTGTCGCTTTACTAACTATGACAAAGCACCGTTAACTTTGTTTCCGGCAGCTACTCGCCGTTCTACATCCGAATAACATCTTCCATCCGCGCTAAACATACTTCCTAAATACACAATTTCATTCACTTGCTCTAGACGTTCCTGGTTTACCCTACTCTCGCATTTAGTTCTTACGTCACCTCTTTCAAATACTAGAACCTTAGTTTTACTTGCATTCATGCGGAGACCCTTACTTTCACACCCCTCTTTCATATTAGTGACTAATGCCTCTAGGTCGGCTTCTGATGAGGCCATGAGCACCGCATCATCAGCGTTCAAATATCTAGTAAATAAGTTAACAGACATTTTTCTCTGAATACATTACTTACTTCCAAAGGATTGAAAACTCAATCCGTAAAGCGTCAACTTCTTTATTATAATTGTTTATTCTCGAAGACAGTAGCACTGAATCAACGTAATAAACTAAAATATCATCTCGCCTTTTGTGCATTTTAGAACAGTTGATGCATACCTTAAACCATCACTGATACTGGGAATATTTCCACTAAGCCACTACTTACTTGTATACTTTACAATTACATTTTTAAATAAATATCCATCACGCCTTATCCTCGAAGGGGTAGGGTGGCAGAGGAATATTTTATGCCCACTTTTCACCGTGTGGATTCCTGTCCCACGTAATAGGTGGTGAGCCCATTGCCGTGTTGAAATAGACAGACGCAGGTTGTGGCGACCTGCTGTTGAATTTTTTCAAGTCGCCAATAAGGCCTTCAACCAGGCTTAACGACTGCCATGCCTTCCGAAGCACGGAAACGCTCGCTAATGTAAATGCCACAAAGTGGTCACCCATCCGAGGACAAGCCATAGTCAAAATTGCGTAACTCAGTGATCGTTTACAGAACATTGAGACCGTGGGGCCACGAGCGCTTCAACACTTACATTTACAATCACATTTTTGTATAGTTTATAGTTATACTTTATAATTTTCTTATTAATGAAAGTTTATTTAAAATGTTCAGTGCGTTTGAGCTTCTACTCAAGATGTATGAACTCTCCACAGAGCAAGGAATTAATGTCCTTCGCGTTCAACTAGAGACGCCTTTCTATGGTTTTTTTACGAATCATTACTTGCTCTATAGTTTTTCTACGAATCCATGAAATAAAGAGAGTAGGTAGTATAAAATAAATTACATATTTTAGATGTAACCTTGATGCCTGTTTCTACTGTTGATTGATATCACTTGATGGAATTTGCTACATATATATATACTATAAAAAAGGTTTCAATTCTCCCTAAATTTTGGGAATTATTTTTTAAGTGGTATCCTATTATTTTGACACCATCAAATTGTAACAAATGACATCTGAGACTTATTAAATTTGTGTCAACTTTTGAAAATGCCGTAAGGCGAATAGAAATCTGTCAGTTGAAGAAAGTATATAATGTGGAATAGTACCTACAAGTGTTTCTATTTCAAATAACCTTGATATAACCTCGGGAAATTATGATTATTACTTCTTCCACGATTGTAAAATGAGAGAAATTTCTTAAGTGACATTTCTATTTAAGACGTGGTTTTGATGCAGTGAATGAAACCACTCATGATAAAAAGGATTGCGTAGGAACTATCGCATCAAGGCATCCCTAATGTTTGTGATATTTCATACAAAGTGCTAGGGTTGCCACGGTTTAACGGACACCTAACCGAAAGTGGGGAGTTACTATCCACCGTTTATTCCACCGAGAAAGCTAGATTAGGGAAATCCTGGCTAAACCTAATGTAATGTATATGTGAATTAGTGGCACTACTAGGTATTCTGAAGACCTTGCTGAGTAGAAAAAGAAAATTAAGAATGAAGAGCATAAGGCTCCGAGGCCTTTGGATACTATCAGGACTGACGCTTTGATGATAAATAACAGTGCCAAAATAAGAGCTGCCAAATAGAAGCTAAGGCTATTTTACAAACGGTAGGACTTATTTTGATAAATATTCCTTAGCTGATGCCTACCTTACGTAATGTTACGCACATAATGTTAACGGGGATATGTTACACTAAAAACCGGCATAATAAATATTTTTTTATTAACAGTAGAGGTAAAAAATAAAAAAGGTAAAAAAATATTATTATTTATTTATCCATCACGCCTTATCGCCGCAGGGGTTTCAGAGGTACATTATATGCCCACTTTTCACCATGTGTATTTCTGACCCACGTAATATGTGGTGAGCCAATTGCCGTGTTGAAATAGACAGACGCAGATTATGTGACCTTGGCCTATAAGGCCTTCAACTTGATTTAACGACTACCATGTTACTTGCAACCGGGACAAACGGCAACTGCCTTCCGATGCACGGAAACGCTCACAAATGTAAATGGCATAAAGTGGTCATCCATCCGAGGACCAGCCATAGTGAAAGTTGCCAAACTCAGTGATCGTTTACAGAACACGGAGTCACCGGGGTCACGAGCGCTTAAAAATTACACTGAAAATTACTAATTTTAAAAGTAAACTACAGCATTGGTCTCGTTTTCACAAAATATCTAATTAGTAAATCAGTTATGTCAGTAAAAAAATGTTTTTGTCATAAATGTCTCGAATTGAGCATTTCCTTTTATCCTATAGTCTGCGAGCTAGTCAGACATTTTTTCACAATTTGCCCTGTCTCCGCTGGAATCGCAAAAATCGAATAGAACAATGTCAATGCATGGCACTTTTATCTTTCATTTGCTATTTGATGCCGAGCTACCGAGCGAGAGGCATGTTCCTTTTGTTTCTTTCAGATATCACGTCTGTCCTTTGTTTCATCAATCTTCTTTGTATTAAATGTATTTAGAAAATGTTTTATGTTCTGTATAATTTAATATTGCAAATTAAAATATTTGTAGTGAGGAAAGCAATACTTCACAGAAAAAAGGTCTTGTGTGTCGCAGTCCGAGACTACCAGGACTATAATTGGTCGTGCTAATTAGTGTCTAGCACATAAGAACTTTTAGCCTTTTTGTTACCACCTCACTAAAAAGGCAACGGGTTTCTAAATTTCTTCCAAATTTAATATCTAAAATAGACACATTTTACTAAATTTATTCGGCCTTTTAGACCCACCCCAGTTCCGTGCTTCGGAAGGCACGTTAAGCCGTTGGTCCCGGTTGCCAATAAAATGGCAGTCGTTAAGCCAATTTGGAGGCCCTATGGGCGGCTTAAAAATTTTCAACAGCAGGTCGATGCAGCCTGCGCCTGTCCATTTCAACACGGCAATGGGCTCACCACCTGTTACGTGGGACAGAAATGCATACGGTGAAACGTGGGCGTTAAATATGCCTCTGCCTACCCCTTCGGGGATAAAGGCGTGACAATATGTATGTATGTATGTATGTGTCGGAAAATCTATTTGTGTGATCCGCAAATTTTCATACCAGAGTTTGGATGTTTTCTATGTATAATAAAACGAGTATTTATGTATTTAGAAATATTTAAGTATGTTTATCAGTTGTCTAGACCCAATAATACAAGCTTTATATTAATTTGCTTTGGGCTAGATGGCGCTGGGTAAATAAAATGACCTCCAACTAAATATATGTAGATATAATGCCACCTCTTGCGGCATCATAACGTTGGAATGCCAATTCGACATGCCAAGATCCCATCTTTTGTTCCTGTCTCCGATTAACTTAATATATGTGTAAATACTAGCTAAGCCGGGGTAAATAGCCTCGGCTTAGCTAATACTTACACATATATTAAGTTATATATAAAAAATAATATTTGCCAAAAAAATAGTATTTCGTGTGAAGTCCCGAGCAGTATATATAAGAAAGTTAGTCTAGATCCTATCCTATTTCAAAAATGTCACTAACATGTCATCAGCCATTTCAGTATGTATTAAATATGTAGAAAATAATGTGCTGTGAATGAAAGTAATTTTACACAATGACATGCAAAAATCTAAACTAACATATTAACTCATCGTGTCTTCATAAAATAAGAAAGAGAATAAAGTCTGGATTTTGACAGAAAACTTTAATGCACATCTGTGTAAATATCTTAAAGACAGCATTTTCAAAGCATCCGTTCTCCTCAAACACGGGTTCTAGGTATTAGATGCATTATATGAAGACTCGAGAACTCAGACGACTCAGCATTTGAAAGCGGAGCACTGTCGACTGTTCGGGATTTGAATCAGCTTGTCACTGATGTGAATTTAAAAGTGAAATGCTTCTAAAGCGGTATATTAAGCGAGTAAGGAGGTGTTTTATATAAATAGATGACATAAAACGTGTATTACTATGAAATGTTAGAAATGTAAGAGCTAACATAATTTTAATACATACATACATATTGTCACGCCTTTAACCCTAAAGGGGTAGGCAGAGGCATACTATTCGCCCATATTTCACCGCATGCATTTTTGTCCCACGTAACACGTGGTGAGCAATGGGCTCACCACGTGTTACGTGGGACAGAAATGCATACGGTGAAACGTGGGCGTTAAATATGCCTCTGCCTACCCCTTCGGGGATAAAGGCGTGACAATATGTATGTATGTATGTATGTGTCGGAAAATCTATTTGTGTGATCCGCAAATTTTCATACCAGAGTTTGGATGTTTTCTATGTATAATAAAACGAGTATTTATGTATTTAGAAATATTTAAGTATGTTTATCAGTTGTCTAGACCCAATAATACAAGCTTTATATTAATTTGCTTTGGGCTAGATGGCGCTGGGTAAATAAAATGACCTCCAACTAAATATATGTAGATATAATGCCACCTCTTGCGGCATCATAACGTTGGAATGCCAATTCGACATGCCAAGATCCCATCTTTTGTTCCTGTCTCCGATTAACTTAATATATGTGTAAATACTAGCTAAGCCGGGGTAAATAGCCTCGGCTTAGCTAATACTTACACATATATTAAGTTATATATAAAAAATAATATTTGCCAAAAAAATATTATTTCGTGTGAAGTCCCGAGCAGTATATATAAGAAAGTTAGTCTAGATCCTATCCTATTTCAAAAATGTCACTAACATGTCATCAGCTATTTCATTATGTATTAAATATGTAGAAAATAATGTGCTGTGAATGAAAGTAATTTTACACAATGACATGCAAAAATCTAAACTAACATATTAACTCATCGTGTCTTCATAAAACAAGAAAGAGAATAAAGTCTGGATTTTGACAGAAAACTTTAATGCACATCTGTATAAATATCTTAAAGACAGCATTTTCAAAGCATCCGTTCTCCTCAAACACGGGTTCTAGGTATTAGATGCATTATATGAAGACTCGAGAACTCAGACGACTCAGCATTTGAAAGCGGAGCACTGTCGACTGTTCGGGATTTGAATCAGCTTGTCACTGATGTGAATTTAAAAGTGAAATGCTTCTAAAGCGGTATATTAAGCGAGTAAGGAGGTGTTTTATATAAATAGATGACATAAAACGTGTATTACTATGAAATGTTAGAAATGTAAGAGGTTGAAAAACTAACATAATTTTAATACACACATACATATTGTCACGCCTTTAACCCTAAAGGGGTAGGCAGAGGCATACTATTCGCCCATATTTCACCGCATGCATTTTTGTCCCACGTAACACGTGGTGAGCCCATTGTCATGTTCGTTCATCTTTTTAATATCTTTCTACATTAGTTATTTAAATTTTGGATACTTTGATTGACGAAGTTTTGATTGTCGAAGACGAAGATACATGTATGTTGTACAAAAACTTAGGGTTCTACTTTTGGAGTCAGGGTTGACCGAGACTTACATATGAAGTCCACGTTAGCAAATTGCTCAAAACGGATAGGTCTAAAATTCTTGGATACCCAGACGTGCATGTATGAAGCGATTAATGAAAAGCGACAGAAGTATTCATTAATCAGAAGGCCTGATGATCTGTTCACTCTGTCTGCTCCTTTAGGATACAGAGTGAAGATTGTTAAGTGAATTGAAAGCTAGATCAATGTATCTGTATATTTTTGTTGTTAGAAAGCAGACATGGTAGAGATGGAAGTACATGTCCAGTTTCCATGAAAATTTTACTACTTTAATCGAGTTAAAACTTATT
Organism: Thumatha senex; assembly: GCA_948477245.1. NCBI lineage: Eukaryota > Metazoa > Arthropoda > Insecta > Lepidoptera > Erebidae > Thumatha > Thumatha senex. Next base: position 1,709,214 of record OX419731.1, read on the forward strand.
AGGTATATTTTACTAGGTCCATTCCATTAAGTGACAAACATCCTTTCGTCGAATCTTTTGTGTAATATTAATAGGATTGTAGAATGAAGTTATTTGTTGATGAAGGGCATTCACCTAAATATCACAGATTCAATTGATTACAAATGGCAAGGATTGATTGAAATTTTTAACTCACACAATAGGTTTTATAGTTTTCTAGCGGAAGCCGCTATCTGCAAGTGAAAGTTTCGTTAAAATCAAGCCGTTTTATGGCCGGTTTCAATATTCTATCTTTAGTTAAACATAGATCGCTACCACAGATAAACAGATGAACTTTTAACTTTTGTGACAGATAGTTCAATGACGTTGGTCAATATTTCTATCTACCTTTGGTTATTGCAACCGAAATTTTCGTCGATGGGAAGCGATGGTAACTATTTTGACAATATTTTAGACAATAGTAAAAGATTATTGAGAAAGGTTATTGAGACCGGCCGTTAGAGATTAGCCGAAGCAAACAGACAGTAGTCAGTACTTGAAATACTTTCATAATTATACATTTAGTAAAAACATAAAATTTCAAACAGCCACTTTAATTTTATTTATCTGAATAGTTGTATAGATAGATATAGAGAATTGGATGTTCTTTTTAAGGTTTCGTATCCAAAAACCTAAAAACGGAAGCATTATGGATTCGTCATGTCTGTCTGTCCGTCCGTATGTCACAACCACGTTTTTCCGAAACTATAAGAACTATACTGTTGAAGCTTGGTAGGTAGATGTATTCTGTAAACCGCATTTACCTACCTTTTTTCTATTTTTACACAAAAATAGAAAAAAAGCAACAAATTTTGGGAGTTCCCCCATACTAAGAAGTGCATCTCAACAATTTCGTTTCATCAAACCCGCGTGGGTATCTATGGATAGGTCTTCAAAAATAATATTAAAGTTCGAGAGACACTTCCAAAGTGGTAAAATGTGTCCCCCCCCCCCCCCCTCGCTGTAACTTCTAAAGTAAGAGAATGTTAAAACAAAAAAAAATATATGTGATGTACATTACCATGCAAACTTCCACCTAAAATTGGTTTGAACGAGATCTAGTAAGTAGTTTTTCTAATACGTCATAAATCGTAAAACGCAATTTACCTTTCATTCAATCAACTAAAATAAAACATTTCAAAAAAAAAATTAACATAAACCTTATGCGTAAACCATGAACCAATATTTTCTAATAATAGTCTGTAATAGGTGCCTAAGTAAACAATAATTATAATTCGCGAGAAGCGTGACTTGATCGGTAGAGGGTGCGGAACGCGCAGGGGGGCAGATTCCCGACTGCGCTTACACGAGCGGGCGATGTTACTTGCTGCTACGGAACTCTTCATGGGCGAGTCCGACTTGCAATTGGACGCTTTTTTATACTTTTGAGAATCAAAACTCATAACGTACCATAGTCTACAGACCAGGGGGCTCGGCCCTGCTATTTTAATAGTGTCGAAATAGGATCGAATTCGTCGCTCAATAGAAAACCAATTGTACAAATTTTGTCAGTTTTCGTAGTTTACTACAACAATCGTACTCCAATAGACTTCTATCGGCCGACAGATAGAAGTCTATCATACTTTAGTCATCAATACTTTTATGGAGACAAGTAGATTAGTGATCAGCGAGCACAAAGTTTCAAATAAGAAAATGACCATCAATCATCTTTGAGAAGAGCTGAGATCAGTCAACGAACAACGAAGTTCTTCTCTCAAAATATTCAACGAACCACTCTATAAAAAAACTATGTTAAAGCGACGGTTTACGCCAGAGGACTCATAACTTGCAACAAAGATGAATTAGATTTTTGTTATGCGATGAGTCTCGATTACAGATTAGGAATTCCAATACAAGAAAATTTACATTGGCGAGCTTATTTTTATAGTTTTGAACGTGATGTTAGTCACATACAAAAAACCACGCAAGTGTAGCCGCGGGCAAAAGCTAGTAATTTTTATATAAATTCGCACCGTATATACAGCTTGGTCATAGAGATACTATTGTTCGTGGCCTAGGCCTTTATCTTATCGCAACAGCAGTTTGGCACGGAAATAAGGCTCTGTAGGTACTATAAATGTGCTTTTGCCCTCAGCTCCATTCTTGTAACTTTGATATTGAATCCGTTTGCTTCCTTCCCCTTTTAGTTATATTTGCCTATAATTCATTAAAATTAGTTTCTTGTTAGGGTTTCGCACTTCAAGATTTACAAAATAAACCTTTAGGAAATAATCATATGCTAAAAATGTTCGTCTATTAATCTATTAAGTTCCTTACTCTCAGTAACGAGTGGACGTATATAGTTTAAATAAACATCGACCCTTTGAACTGGCGAATACATGATTAAACTTTCAATTTAAGGCACTATGAGACAATTTTAAATTAAAACAGTGTTAACGTTAATTTATTCATTAATTTGTTAATACACACACACTATGAATGTTATCGTGACAGTAAAAGATATCAATGTTATATGTGTATAAAAACCCTGAATATATCTGCTGGATAATGAAACAACGGTCGGATGCTAACATAGTATAATTACGTCTACCACCTAATACAAAATAATATACTTAACACAAAGTACTAATGCGTACCCTACAATAATACATTAACACGGATACAAAATTTGGTAAAACGCTTTGTCTTATTTCATAAATACAGAGAAAAAATCTGAAATTTGTACATTTGTCGTAAAACACGAACACGAATAAACCCTTTTATGTTGTTATAAACGTCAAGCCCCCTTTACCTTTAAACGACATAAAAGATGCAGGCCCGGTCTATGGAAGTTTGCCTCTCTGACTCTGTACAAAACCTTTTTAAGGCCCCTTCAAATAATCACATACTGAAAATTTCACTTTTGCAGATGCATACTAATAAACATACAAAGAAACTTACTGAAAATGTCTTTAATTTAAGTCAAGAAGTGCTCGTGGCCCCGTGGACTCAGAGTTCTGTAAACGATCACTGCGTTAAGCAACTTTCACTACGACTGGTCCTCGGATGGGTGACCAGTTTGTGGCATTTACATTTGCGAGCGCTTCCATGCTTCGGCAGGCACGTTTAGCCATAGGTCCCGGTTGCCGTGGATAAGGCGAGATAGTTATATTTAAATAAATAAGATTCTTTACCTACTTAAAATAATACTGAGAACAATTTTATACAATAGAAATAAGATCTCTTTAGTATTTGAAGGCATATAGCAGCAACTATATTTGGTGAGGTAAAAGCTGCTTTGCGAGCTTACTGGTATAAGAAGGTGAAACTTTTATTGCGGCAAAAAGCGTCTTCGTCGCCAAAAAAGAACGTAATTCTCTACAAAATGTGACATGCACTGAGCCTTTCTAGAAGCTCGCGATCGTTCGGGATTTTTGTCTGTCTCACTAAATAGGTAGTAGCATAAAAACGATATCTTACATTCATCATAAGATACCATTTATTAAAATTTTAGTACTAGCTTAAGTAATCTATGTTCTAGTTTTGGTGAACCAGTGTTGTTATAAGTTGAATGCATCTGTCTTTGTTATCATAGCTTCCAATGAAAATAACGATATTAATGATACTTTATTCAAAACTGACTTGATCGAGGTTGTTAAGTTGTCTAATTGATTTTCACAGGTACCATAAGCATTCAAAAATAAAAATAACTAACTATCTTCACGCTGTATCCCTGACGGGGTAGTCAGAGAGGACAGATCGTCAGGCTTCGCGATCCATGCATACTTCTTTCGCTTCTTCGAGATTCATCAATCGCTTCATACACGCACGTCTGGATATCCGAGTACTTTTGACCTTTCCGTTTTTGAGCAATCTGCTCACGTGGTCTTCATGTGAGTCTTTTTAATTTTTAAATAAAAATAAAAAAGCTTTAACACAATTACTGTATATAACATACTACCTATGATAAATTGACTGTCTCTGTGGCGCGGTGGGAGTAAATCCGACTGCTACGCAAGAGGTCTTGGGTTCGATTCCCACCCAGGATAAAGCTTCGTGTATTCTGTGTATGGGTGTTATTTATATATAATATGTGTGTATTTAGAAATATATAAGTATGTTTATCAGTTATCTGGTTACCATAGTACATGCTCTGCTTAGTTTGGAATCAGATGGCGTTGTGTGAGTTGTCCTAACGATATTTATTTATTTATAATAAATATTTTTTTCTACGTAACTGCTTGTGGTGTGCATGGGTAGGCATATCATTATTATACGCTTTTTATTAGCTTCACATGTATGTGTGTTTGTGATGACTCCTTAAGGCGCGCTATTTATAGGAAATCCAATTAACAAATTAAAAGAAAATTTTAATAAATTTAACTTAAGATTAGTGTTAAAATTTTTGATTAATATTAATTAATATTAGTGTAAATAAGAAGGGGATATATTTTGTTTAAAAAAGTGTGTGATGCTTGGTGTCAACAGTTATAGGTACCATAGTATTTGGATAACATCTGTATAATATCTTAAAAAGATCCCCACGCCTTTTTTAAAATAGATTGTTTTTTTTTATTTACACTACTATTAATTAATATTTAAATTTTAAAGTGGAAAAAATTTTCAGTCTCGAGTTGGACTCGAACCAGCGTCTTCTGGTACAACGCACCAGACGCGTTTACCAACTACACCACCGTGACCTGCTCGACACTGACGAATTAATCCACCTCATTACGTCTTAAGACGAGTAAGGCGCGATCGACCAGCACTTAGAAAATTCGCAGGGTACGAATGTTTAGAATTGTATCTCTAATAATTTGATTTGTGATGACACCTGCCTAAACATTTGAAACAATTTTGAAAACAAATTGCTAAAAAGCTTTTAATGTCTAATTCCTTAAGACGTAAAGATGTGGATTAATTCGTCAGTTTCGAGTAGGTCACGATGGTGTAGTTGGTAAAAACGCCTTATGCGTTGAACCATAATGCGCTGGTCCAGTTTGAGTTTAACATTTACTGAAAAAATTTTCGACTTTAATATTTAAATTTAGAATAGTTTATTTAGCATGCTAATTGCTTTTCAAAATTGTTTCTAATTTATATTTATCTGGTTTTTTACACTATTGTTAGTTTATATTTATTAAAATTAATTTTCTATATTTTAGTTCCGTTTCCTATAAAACGCGTGTATTTGTTTTTTAAATTACCATTTATATCCAATACTACAAGTTTTACGTAGACTTACCCAACTTAACGTCCTGTTAAAACTAAAACATTAACACTGTTATGGCACAAGCCATCTGCGCCACATCATAATTTGTTAATTTCTTACTTTTGCTTTTTTGCAAGGGACCATCCCGTGATCTGAATTGCTAATACTCTATTTGTCATAATTTAAGCGGTGCCCGGCAGATGGCGGCTTTGTCTCTGACAATGCTCTCTGTTGTTTATTTGTGTACCAAATGCTAATTGGACAATCTGTTTGTGGATTTAGGAAGAAACTTAACGAATATTTTTAAATGACTATGAACATGAAAATATACTAGTGGTTTTGTGAACCGTAGACTTCGGAGTAATTTCTTTTTATCAGTTAAAAAAATATTTCAATCTTTCTTTTTTTCGTTTTGAGCGCTCTTGGCAACCACTACGGGACCATTTCCCCTCCCCTGCCTCCATTTCCCCACCGATCGAAAAACCCCCATGCTAAAAGTTTTTGGCTACTTCAAGGATTGTCAAAAATGCGACATGTATTCTGAATGGATGGACAGACGGACGGTCGGACATCAATAGCATTTTTCCCGTACCAGTGGTGTTAAAACGGAGAATTAAGTCGGCTCGCTTCGCTCGCCTCTTCAGTCAATTATTGTAAGTCAGATGATTTTTATCAATCTTTCCCCGATTTCTTTCGGCCAAATGATTACCGCAGTTCATTTTTACTAGATTTTCTGAATAATTTTCTTGTTTCACTGACAAAAGAATTGCCCGACTCAAGTGGCAGTGAGAGGTACAGTGCTCGTAGGACTGACAGTCAGTAGGGTCGAAAGGCTCTCCAGTGACATCCGCATAACGGAAAATGGAGCATTAGCAGAATTTTGCAAGTTTGCACATTCTTGGCACTGAATTCGGCGCATTTATGAAGATTTATGATACTCTTTCAAGAATTCAGTTCAGCGTGACGCGCAGTACCGTGTATTGTTCGTCAGCCCCAGATAGGGGAATTATTTTTAGTAGAAAGTCAGCCCCGTTGAGTGAGAATCGAGCTGGGGACGGAAAAGATTTGTGGGGAGTCAAGAAAGCACCCGCGGAGAACGTACAATCAAGCCGCAACGGGCGCTCTCCCGCGATTCGGATAGCAGGAATGATCATGGGTGGTGGAGTATTGTAATGATAAACTTTCCTATCCTCTTTGTTTTAAGTAGTCTGAACTCCTGATATCCTATCAATGAAGATAAAATATAAATGACATATGAAAAAAAAAAACTGTAGTTTTCCGTATCACCACAAATACAGACCTATTACAGTTGTTACGGTTATTATACGTTAGTAGTAATGTGTCCCTATAGAGTTAATAACTTACTTGGGATTAACATAGATGGACTTGCTAGAACAGTATTCATACACAACTTATGCCAGGAAATATCCTCGTCTCGAGCGGTGGTAACTATCTAATGTAGAATTTGAAACAGCTGGCCGCTGTGAGAGAAATTAACTAGTAGACAGGGCTTAGTTTTCACATTGCAACTATGTTTACGAGTAGTATGTTCATTTTATCAGCACGGAATGTGTGTATAAAGTGTAACAGCATCCTTTTAGCAATGGACTGAGATAAAGTATGTCTTTGAAATCTTTGCGTTCAGAAATGTTAAATAGTCCAGTATAGCAAACTATTATATTTAACACAAATTCTTTAAAAACTTCTTTAGTATATTATTTGATTCCATTTAAATAATAATAGCAGTTGTCCCTCATAGAGTAGGTAAAGGTAAGTAAAGGTAATAAACTGTGGCGACCAGCACAACATAGTAAAAAGCTTTTGAGAATCCTACGTCGCGCTATTAGAGTTCTTGCAATGAAAAATGATATTTACAATAGCACAACATCATCCGTTGGGCCGCGGCCTACCAGGCGTGTACACCTTGCCTAGTCGAAGGATCTTCCTTTGTGTCATAGGAACATCTCCATCCGTTCCTCCACAATACGGTTCCAATCACCTGCTCTATGGGAGATCCAGGTAATAAGGTTTTAAAATTTTTACCGTGTTAAAATCGACAGTAAGAATTTTAATACAGTATTATGTTAAGACAACACACAACTTGTCACAGTCCTATTCATCACGGCAATAGGTTCAAATCCAATCGCTACTGAAATTTCAAGCTACTCACCTAGACCTTCGTCTTACTATCAGCCAAAACCAACGCGACGGTGCATTTCAAACTATTGAAGCACTCGCAAATGGATATAATTTGACCCCAAACGATGATCTGTCTCAGTATTAACTAAGAGTACGATGCTTAACGTAGTGCTCATGTAAGGATCAGTGAGCAACCGGGGTTTGTTCCTATACTAAGTAAATCGTAGTAAGCCGAAAGTAATAGAGACTTAATAACCGCAATACTCCAGGCGGAAAACTGCACAGTTCGAATTCCCCGCTCTTCCACTTTATTGAATCGAAACCGCATTGTAGTACTAACAATGAAATACTGTAGGTCGAGTTGCGGACTTGCAGTTACGATAGCCAATTAGTTGTGACTGGAAGTCTCGATGGTTTCCGCCTAGGAACAGTAACGCTAGTAAATGACTAGCACTTAAACTTGGAATTAGGAAATATAATAACATTTTGTAAAAAGTGCGAAAATGGGTAAAAATTAAGTAATATTAACTGACTGCCTCAGTTGCGAAGTGGTAGTGTATGTGACTGCCACGTCTGAGGTACCGGGTTGGATTTCTAGGTCAGAAAAAAATATTTGTATCATCCATAACTGTTTGTTTTATTTAGAAATATATAAGTATATTTATCAGTTGTCTATATCCCATAACACAAGCATATATTAGCTTTCTTTGAGCTAGACGGCGGTGTGTAAAAAAATGTCCCACAATATTTATGAATAATGTGAGTGCTTAAACTAAGCAGCTAAGCAGTCATCGTCATTTAATTAAATTACTTAGTAATATTAAGCAGAAAACGTGAGACTACCGAAATAGCCGCGGTGGGTGAGGCTAAAGGCACTTAAGACAAACATTATTTATTATTTTATTAATGATAATTAAGTACATTAGAACATGAACCTTAGATATAATTTTATTATTTGGTATGAGTCAGGATCAATACACAACATCAAACAATACGAAGAACACGTACGCAAACTGCTAAAATACTGATAAGTCAAACTTGGATACCCAGATATGCGTGTACGTTGCGTGACACGAGAGAAAAAAGCAAGTTACACGAATCGTGGTGATCTGTCCTTTCGGAATACCCCATCAGAAACCGTACAGAGTGAAGATGTTTAGAATAGAATAGAATAAACTTTATGGCACATAAATATAAAACACTCACATAAAGTAATTTTCATAAATGTACAAAGGGCAGCCTTTTCTCTAAAAAGCAATCTCTTACAGGCAACCTTTAACTTTCTTTTAAGTCAAATGCCAAAACTAATAACACATTTTTTCAAAGAACAGCGCTGTGCTTTCAAGATTATCCCATTTCGTCTTTACAATCTGAATTTAAATCTAACAAATACGACAATAAATCGAGTATCGTTAAACAGATGCGTTCTACAATAAGCCTCGGCAGTAGAATGACCTCGGCTGACAATCTTAATTGAGCCAATTTATCGTGAAAGGTGAAGCGAAATAGCCCGTAATGGTCGCAAAGGGTTTCAGATCTGATCTTAATTGTATGGTTGATATAAATGTTGGGAATCAGTGAATTGTAGGCATGAACTGCTGCAGTAGCGATCGATAATAGTACCTACGTCTCCTTGTAAACACGGACCTAAAGAAAATTTATACATACATACATATTGTCACGCCTTTATCCTTGAAGGGGTAGGCAGAGGCATACTATACGCCCACATTTCACCGTATGCATTTTTGTCCCACGTAACAGGTGGTGAGCTCATTGCCGTGTTGAAATGGACATGTGCAGGCTGTGGAGACCTGCTGTTGAAAATCTTTAAACCGCCCTAAAGGCCTTCAACCAGATTTAACGACTGCCATTTTACTGGCAACCGGGACCAACGGCTTAACGTGCCTTCGGAAGCACGGAAATTTAAATTTAATAAAATATGTTTCATTTTAGATTTTAAATTTGGAAGAAATTTTGAACACGTTGCCTTTTTAGTAAGTTGGTAGCAAAAAGGCTAAAAGGTCTTATATGCTAAAGGAAATACCGACGCGAATTCGACTTATCATTAGTGAAGCATGAAAATGTCTGTCGATTTATGTATGTTCGGGAAATTTGCGGTGATTTGTATCGGTGTGAGGCATTTTATTTTTTCGTTTAACGTGTAGAACAAGAATCCCCACGTATAATATGCCGATCTCTGTAAGGCATCATATATTTAATAAATTTGACAAAACTGGTTCTTAATATTTCTACGGGGCGGGTAAAACAAATGAAAATTGTGACAAACTGTGTTAATTTTGTGATATTATCTTTTTTTATACTAAGTATTTTAAGTTTGATTTCTTATCGAATTTATTCAGTCACGATAAGGCAAGTTTATTCAATGGCTGCAGATCACATGCTTCTTAATAAGAATAAAATCTTATTAAAAAGTCAGTCACCAATATTGCAACTTAATTTTAAAGCTGATATCTTCAACCTATAGAGCTAAAAAATGTAAGATACACGTTTAGTTTGGATGCCTCTGGCAAGTAATGTGACGTCATTTTAAATGGTGAATTACCCAAGATAGTGGTCTAAATATTTTTAATTCTCTTCTACAATATAGTATTAAATTAAAGAAGTTGCTGGGAATTATTCTTTTTAGTGCAATAAAATAAAAGCCTGTTCATAAAAATATTTTTACTATCTCTTCACGCTGTATCGCTGAAGGGTAGTCAAAGAGGACGGTCAGGTTTACCGATCTATGCATATTTCTTTCCCTTACTGCAGATTGATTAATCGTTTCATAAATGCACGTCTTTTATGCATCTTCTGCAAATTCCCTGGATTCCTTAGCAAAAGGTAACATTGGCACAAGCATTGCGTTATGAATCGCGTGTTGTACTTCTTTTACGATGCTTTGTCGCTTCACCGATTGGGACAAAGCACCGTTAACTATGTTTTTAGCAGTTACTCGCCGTTCTATATCCGAATTAATTTTTCGTCCAAGCTCTTTTTCTCTGAGCTTTTTCCATTTCACTCACGTGCTCTAGACTTTCCTGATTTACTCAAATCTTGCAATTAATTCTTACGTCTTAACTTTCAAATACCAGAATATTATAATAACCTTTCAACCTTTATGGTATGATGATACCTTTATGGTTTATTTTAGAGAATTATGAATTCCATAAACTTATATCGAATGCTCTGCATACATCTAGCAGTGTACGACAGCTAAAAACCTTACAATACTGGTTTTAATTGTGTAAAGCATTAAATATTTTCTAAACAATAAACGACAATGAAACGATAATAAATCGATTTCGTGTCAAAAGATTATTTACCTTCCATGTGGCAGTTCATCGTGTTAAACCACAAAAATAAATTGCTTACCCCAAAAGATACGTGCAGCACATAATTACCAGCGACACGTGACATGACACAATTAAGCTCAGCTTCGGGACGGGACGTAAGATATTTTAGACGTACGTGTGCTTTGTATTTTGACGTCACAGTTTCATAAACTTATTGTCACGATGTTAATATAAAGGTAGGTGCAGAATATTACTAGTATCAACACGGAGAAGGAGTACCACTTGTACTATAGCGTTTGCAAAGGTACATGGTAAACAACAAATAATGGCTCATTATTATTTTTTGATGTAAAATACTACCGGTGCGATAAAGTTATTTACAAACCTCGTAATATAAAAACAAAAAAGTTTCGTCCAGGCAGGCCTCTACACACACATTTTTCAAGGGTTTTCTTGTCCGAAGATGTGGAATATACAATATTTTTTTATTTATACAAAAAGGGAAAAAAATTGTACTCGAATTCTCATTCGCTAACAATTAGTAGGTATCACTTCAGAGTACATTAGGCATCAAACATAACTCAGATAGGATCCGTTATATTCCATTACTGTGGTTCTAACATTTTCCTTAGGATATACACCTAGTTGCCTTCCAAGTGTTCCGGTTTACATAGAAGGGAACAAAAGTTGCTGCCTTTCCAATTCCTTAAATTTTTCATCTCATTTATTTCGATGTGGATTCAAGACACTCAGTTCAGGGACTTTACTGAGTTTAAGCTCCATGTAACTTTTGTGGTATTGATAATTGTTATAGATCTTGGTATATAGGAGTCGCAGTAATGGGATCACGAAATATATATCGTATATATCGTTGGGACAACTCACACAACGCCATCTGATTCCAAACTAAGCAGAGCTTGTACTATGATAACCATATAACTGATAAACATACTTATATATTTCTAAATACATACATATTAAAGATAAATAACACCCAGACACAAAACAAACCATCGTGCTCATCACACAAAGATAAATCATTAATTAATCAATAGTTAGTATCGTTCTATTTTAGAGTTGCTACTAATTCCTTAAACAGAATCAATTTAATCGCAAAAATTATTCAATCTTACTAAATTACAAAATCCACCCATCCGTGTATATAATACCTAACTGTAATAAATTCAGAGTCATTACAGCAAACGAGGTTATTATAAAGGTAGAATCGGTGCGCGATGAAGTATTAATATTCATGTCATTTTTGAAAGCAGTTTCCTTGCGGTGGTCCTTAGCTATGTTTGTTTAATATGGGTTCAGTAACTTACACTACTCTACTAAACTACTACTACTAAAATATCAACTCTTTTCCAAAATAAAGTAAGGCATTTATTGCATATGCTTACTCGATTTAGTGCTTAACGCGTATCAGCATAATCGTTTTATGACAATTCATTGATAACTTCGATTGCAACCAGAATGGTCTCCAGAGAACCCGACTCTTCGAACAGTCACAGCAGACATATTGTATCTGGGTTCATTGAATTAGTTTCAATAATAAGGTTCCTTGCAGGTTACGATCTTGCAATCCGATCTCGTTGACCTGGTGCTGCAACCAGCATGGTCTCCAGAAAACCCGACTTTTCTAAAACTCATAAATTTTAAGAGTTGTCCCTAAAATTGTAAGTAATTTTTGACGTAGAGGGTTTTTAAATTTGTAATTTTTATTTAGTATAAGCAATAAGAAATTTAAACAAAATATTTGAAGCGCTCGTGGCCTAGCGGTCTCAGTGTTCTGTAAACGATCACTGAGTTACGCAACTTTCACTATGGCTGGTCCTCGGATGGGTGACCACTTTGTGCTTCGGAAGGCACGTTAAGCCGTTAGTCCCGGTTGCCAGTAAAATGGCAGTCGTTAAGCCTGGTTGAAGGCCTTATGGGCGCCTTGAAAATTTCAGCAGCAGGTAGCCACAACTTGCGTCTGTCTATTTCAACACGGCAATGGGCTCACCACCTATTACGTGGGACAGGAATCCACATGGTGAAAAGTGGGCATATAATATGCCTCTGCCACCCCTTCGGGGATAAGGCGTGATGGATATTTATTTATTTTAAACAATATATTTCTTGCGTGTACTTACTGTTTATATGTTAGAGTTATATTGTTATCGAATAAAACAGATAAAATCGTGTCTTTTTGTAATCCAAATTAACAGCTTTTTACTTAATGCATATGAATATTGATACGGTAGTTACTTAATAATGAATCTATTTTTAAAATTTGTTTTTATGTCTGTTTGTTCCGGCTAATCTCAGAATTGGCTGGATTATTTTTAACGGGATTTTCACTGACAAATACCTAATTTTATAAGGAGTAACTTAGGCTACATTTCATCACTGTATTGCCACGGGCAGTTAAACCGCGGGGGGCCTCTAGTAGATAAATAAAATCGATGGCCTGGAACGTGACGTTGACGTTTGTGACTACAATTACATTTACGCATTTATGCTTAATGTAATATGTATTTACGCTTAACATAGATTTAGGTTCATAATTTTACGAATTTCAGAGCATATTCTTGCAATATTGGATAGAGTATTCATATTTTATTCATGCATGATATTACGCTCACTTTAGACTCCAATTTAAATCCTGTAATTGATTTAACGTAACGATTTCAAGTGTTCCCTGTAAGTTTCAATAATTGCAAGGATTCTCTGCGATTACTAATATATAAAGCTGAAGAGTTTGTTTGTTTGGTTGAACACGCTAATCTCAGGAACTACAGATCGGATTAAAATTTTTTTTTTGTTTGATTGCCCATTTATCGAGGAAGGCTATAGGCTATATATCATCACCTGAAGAGCGGAGCAGTAGCTATAAATGTAGACAAATCGGGCAAATTTTTATGCAATATTGTAGAAATTATAGGCGACGGGAGTTCGAAGTACGTCACGGGCGAAGCCAGGGGGGTCACCTAGTTTATTATAATTACGCCGTTATTCCTGCAGCAGTAGGCATTGATACACCACGCACATCAACATGTTGAAGTTATTGCCGTGAAATATCTGGAAAAATATGGGATAAAGAGTAGAAGCGTGCACGTCGCCATCCCTGCCAGCTACGGCTGCAATTCTACTCCAACACGAGCACCGCAAGGACGAATAATGCTAGGGCGTGCCCCCGAGGCCGACGCGCACCAGTTCGTCCTCGCTGGTGCGAAAAGTGTGAGCCAGAGCGACGTAGGGGTCCGCCACCCTACACGCGCGGCCCGACACGGCGGTAAGTGGAGGATGGAGTGCAGGGTAGCTGCGTGGAATCTTAGGGGAGGAATGGCAGATAAGATGAATGAGTTGATGGATGTTATGAATGAGAGAATGTTAGATGTAGTGTGCTTGACAGAGACCAAGCGCAAGGGCAGCGAAGTCGTGGAGCTCCCGGGTGGAGTGCTCGCGCTATGGTCTGGAGTACCAGAGAGCGAGCATGGCAGTCGGGGGGTTGGAATTTTGTTGTCCTCGCGATTGGCCTCCGGTATGTATGAGTACAAACTGGTAGGTCCTAGAATCCTCTGAAACCGTCTAAAACTTGGTTTGACGAAGATTTTCCTGGTAGCTGCTTACGCGCCAGTATCTTCGTCGAACGCGAGTGAGCTAGAGGACTTCTGGGAGAGTATGAGAGAAGCTCTAAATGTGATAGAAGGAAATGAAAAACTTATAGTATGTGGAGACTTGAATGGATGGGTGGGTACCGCTCGCGATGGTTTTGAGTTGGTACTCGGGAAGTATGGGGATAAAAGGGTGAACGATTCTGGCAAGCTTATACTGGCATTTTGTAAGGAAAAGTATTTGTTTGTGGCGAACACAATGTTCAACCACAAACAAATTCATGTCACGAGGAGATGTAGGTCAAAGAGAAGCATGATAGATCTATTCCTAATAGATAGTCGGCTCCGTAAACAGGTGATGGACACAAGGGTTTATCGAGGCGCTGAGCTAGGATCAGACCACTACCTAGTAATAACTAGGATAAGAGGTCTGTTCGCGGGTTGGCGTCATCGTACCGAGTGTCCTGAACCTGAGCCGACTCATAGCATCAAAAGCTGGAAGCTGCAGGATGCATTCATTAGGGATAAATATAAAGAAAGGGTAGCCGAAAAGCTTGGCAACGTCAATGTAAGTAGTGAGAATGTGGAAAGTGTATGGCAGAACCTTAGGAATAGTATAGTAAATGTCGCTGTGGAAGTGTGTGGAGAAACGAGAAGAGGCAGTAGTAATAAGCGTGACGCATGGTGGAATGAGGATGTGAAAGAAACAGTTCGATGAAGAAGATAGCATGGTTAGACTACTTAGCCTCGCGGAATGATTTTAATATGAAAGAGAGATACAAGCTGCAAAAAGTTAACACGAAGGCACTGATAGAAGGAGCTCGTGAAAGGTGCAGAATGAAAGCGGATGAAAGGTTGTCGTCTATTTTCCAGGATAATGCCAGGCTCTTCTGGAAAGAGGTAGTCAAGACCCGGAGTTGTTCGGCAATCTGCAGTATGAATAAAGTGCTTAGTGTTAACAATGACGTCCTAACAGACCAAACTGACGTCCTGCAGAGATGGAGTGAATATTATGGAAAGATGTATGCAAGAAAAGACAGAGATGCCACATCGGGAAGTGGAGCTCACTTCGATGCTCCGGATCCCGATGTTATTAAAGTCATTAGTATGAAAGAGATTGAACAAACGATAAGAAGTATGAAATGTGGTAAGGCTGAGGGAAACGACAGAGTTACTGCTGAGATGATCAAGTACGGTGTGTCGCGCGTCTGGGACACTCTATGTCTGTTATGCAACTTGTGCTGGCGGACGGGTGAGGTCCCAGATGACTGGCGAATAGCAGTTGTAGTACCTATTTACAAAGGGAAAGGCTCGCGCCTAAACTGCTCCAGCTACAGGGCGATCAGCTTGATCAGCTTAGCTAGTATGCAAAGATTATAACGGCAAGAATGCAAGAAAAGTCTAAAAGGTATTTATAGGAGGCTCAATGCGGATTCCGACGTGGAAGAGGTTGCATGTATCAAGTGTTTTCTCTCCGCATGATCGCGGAGAAGTTTCTGGCTATTAGCCAGAGGGTTTTCTGCGCTTTTGTGGATCTGAAGAAAGCATTTGATAACGTTGTGAGGGAAGCTCTGTGGGATTTGCTGCCCGAATATGGTGTGGACGGCTCGCTGCTGCGGGCAATACAGTCGCTTTATAAGGACTGTAAGACTTGCGTGCGAGTAGGGTGGGATGTGTCACCTCTTTTTTATGTCTGTACAGGCGTCAAACAGGGTTGTGTTGTGTCCGTCTGGCTGTTCATAGTGTATCTGGACAGTTTTAACTAGAAAACTAACGTTATTATTACACATCATAAATAAGTAAATGGGATTACTCACGTTTTTACGACCAGTAATAGACCGACCGGTTTCAGCTGTATTTAGACAGCCTTTTTCAGAGGTGCGAACCGTTCGCCGAGCACTCTTTACGCACACTGCGCGCATCCGCTCTCGCCGCACGCGCGCTGCCCGCGTTTTGTTGTTTGGGTATTCGGTGGACGTAGGGTTGCGCCGAGGCACACGTGAGATCCGCTTCACTATCGCTGCCAACCAAACTATTTGGAGCGTCTCTGCATGCATAGCTCACTGTGTCTTCAACAGACTCGCTTTCCACATAACAACGAGCACCACGAAGGCACGGCTTCCATGTAGGAGGTAAACTCCAGCCCCCATCTGTATTAAAATTCGGCCGCCTCCCTATCTCTATGGCTTCTTGAATTTTCCGGGGTACAAAGTGCTTCTCCCGCGACAAGATCTTCACCTTATCAAACCGGATAAAGTGACGCGTATCAGAGCACAGTTTACTTATTTATAATATCTGGACAGTTGCCTGCAGAAGTTGAAAGGTTGTGATATGGGTGTGAATTTGGGTGACTTTTCAGTAAACTGTCTGCTGTACTCATGGCCTCATCAGAAGCCGACCTTCAGGCATTAGTCACTAATATGAAAGAGGAGTGTGAAAGTAAGGGTCTTCGCTTGAATGCAAGTAAGACGAAGGTTCTAGTATTTGAAAGAGATGACGTAAGAACTAAATGCGAGATTTGGGTAAACCAGGAACGTCTAGAGCAAGTGAATGAAATTGTGTATTTAGGGAGTATGTTTAGCGCGGATGGAAGATGTGATTCGGATGTAGAACGGCGAGTAGCTGATGGAAACAGAGTTAACGGTGCTTTGTCCCAATTATTCAAACGACAAAGCATCGTAAAAGAAGCACGACTGGCGATTCATAACGCAGCGCTAGTGCCAACTTTGCTTTACGGTAGCGAAACCTGGGTATGTCAGCAGATGCATGAAAGTAAATTTAATGCTGTGGAGATGCGATCACTTCGAAAATTGTGCGGCGTTACCGTGACCGACCATATACGTAACGAAGTGATACGCAATATGGCAGGTTTGAATGAAAGTGTCAGCGTTAAGCTGGAAAAGGGCGTGCTCCGTTGGTTTGGACACGTCCAACGAATGAGTGAGGAACGATTGACGAAGAATATATATTGTGCGAAAGCAGAGGGTAGAAGAGGTCAGGGTAGGCCGAGACTTACATATGAAGACCACGTGAGCAGATTGCTCAAAAACGGAAAGGTCAAAAGTACTCGGATACCCAGACGTGCGTGTATGAAGCGATTGATGAATCTTGAAGAAGCGAAAGAAGTATGCATGGATCGCGAAGCCTGGCGATCTGTCCTCTCTGACTACCCCGTCAGGGATACAGCGTGAAGATAGTTAAGTTAAGTTAAATATCTGGAAAAACATATAAATATTATACAAATATATAATATGACTACCTGCTGTAGATATGCTTCAGTAGAATACGCTGCTTAACGCAGTAATTCTAACTGAGCATTGAGAGACTGACACTAGCACTACGAGTGCTACAATACGGCAATTTAGATTTTCGGAAAATGTGCTTTAATAATTTTAAAAAATGTAACACACAGGGTAAACAAATATGTATATGAGTATAGACTCCTAGATCGAAATTGGTCAAAATAATTTTAAATCTTAGAAACAATTTTGAAAAGCAAATTATAATGGTATGGCAACTTTTTTTAAGACGTAAAGAGGTGGATTAATTCGTCAGTTTCGAGTAGGTCTCAGTGACGTAGTTGGTAAAACGCATCTGTTGCGTTGAACCGGAAGAAGTTAGTTCGAGTCCTGCTCGAGATTGAATTTTTTTCCGCTTTAAAATGTTATTTTAAATCTACGCCTCTAACATAGACTTTTTCTCTACATTCTCTCACATTTTATCAAATTTTTAACAAAACAATCGTATTGTATCGCAGAAGAACGAAAAATATGGGTACCCAGACTATCCAATTACGTTCTTGTTAAGCGTCAATCGAATTACCTAGTATTTGTAAAGTAGAGCACAGTCTGCGACGAACCCTAACTTCGTCTACGTCGCTGTATGATGTTTGAAATATTTAGTACAGAGCCTTGTCTTTGAAGTGCTAAATATTCAAACTGATTCCCTCTTCAAAGAACTGAGAAACAAGTTATCCTGCTTAAAGTATATTTGGGACATATTTTATTCACACCACACCTATTCTCTTTACGACGTTCCCAATTGCTTTCAAACTTTTCTGGATTTAGAACTAGTTAGTGATAAGTTCAATTTTATTTATCTGCTTTAGTATAAAATTTAGCAAGAAGCGCACTGTGGTGGTTTTAGTCAGTAACGGTCCGGCAAGCAAGATTTCCCAAAAAAAAAGGGCACCTGCGTTGTTGCCGCATCTGTTGGACCTGCCAACTAGATACCACTAGCAGGTAAGGTTTGTTTCACGACTTTGAAAGTTTAAAGATTAATATTTCACAAACGGGTTCCTTAATTCGATGAATGTTAAATAGTTTTAGCAAAGCTACAATATAACTGAATAAAAATATTTAAGCGTACCCCAAACTTTGAACTAGACCTAATTGTGAAATTAATCATAATTATATCCATATCTTTTTATCTTTTTTTTTTTTTTTTTTTATTTATCTCGCCACTTTGTCATGCCCTTAACACATTTAAAATGAGCAGAAACTTCTTATCAGTAAAGCAATTATTGCTCGACTGTTGAAGCTGGGGTTTCAAAAATAATAAGTACTTTGCTAATTCGTGAAATAAACAGTTGTCAGAATTATAATATTCATTAGGGCTTAAAAAAATACTTTGATCCGTTGATTTTCTAATAGTCAAAAATTACTCTATGGTATTTGAGGGTGTAAGGGGCTCCACAAGAATCGCTGGCGCCCAAGTGACCTCACCTGTTAACGGTGCACCGGTGCACTCTTACGTCGTAGGAAGTTCAGTCGGCAGTCATGCCAACAATGCTGAAAATCAAAAGCCAAACCATACCCGCTTCTAAAGCAGAATAAAAGTAGACCTCAGGCTCCAAATCTATGTAGGGTTAGGAAGCAACTGGGAATACATTAAGATAAAGATAAGAGATTCTATGATCTTTCTAGTTGAAGATTTGAGCAGATGATATTTTAAGTTTCTACTTCTTTTTACTACTGAGGTGTGTAACGTTACTATTTTCCGGGAGGGGAAAAAGTAAAGTTTAGGAGGAAACTGTCACCAGGACTAGAGGAGTCCTGGCTTAAAAGGAAAAAGTAAAAGGAAAAGGAGAAAAGGTAAAGTTAATCTAATATAGGTAATATAAAAAATGTTAAAAATAAAACCAGAGAAAGCCGGGGGTAAATAAGTTCTTGCAATGTTTCTTTAAAATATCCGGTTAGCAACACTCGTAGCTAAGAAGGAGCCTCGCGTAGGCCTCCACGTTGCTAAGGGGCCTCAAGTAAGGCCTCCACGTCGCTGAGAAGGGGCCTCAAATCCCCTCAAGGCCTCCACGTCGCCGACCTCGGAGAAGCTGGTCGCGAATTCAGGCAGTTAGAGAGCTGAAACTATCGAGCGGTCGGCGTCTTTCACAGAGCCGGTTAATAGCACACAACACTGCAGACCATCACTTCACTATTTCTGGAGGGCACAACTTTCACACTCAGCACTTATTCCCAGCACCTCCTCTCAAGGTGAGCACCAAAAGTAGACTCCCCTGGCGGCCCCGGCTTCCTTCTTTTCCAGAGCATTTCAAAATTTAAACAAGTTTAGAATAAAAATAATTTAGAATATAAATTTATAACAAGATCTAATATCTATACAACCTAACCTACTGGCAGCTCTAACAATAAATTAAAAATAAAATCTAGGTTTGTCATTAACTGACATAAAAAATTACAAAAGGTAAACAAACATTAAGAGAGCATAAAAACTCTTGAATTATCAAGGCCTATGAATGCTACAGATAATGGTCATGCAGATAATTTGGAGAGAACGTATAATAAAACATTTAATTGAAAAAGTAAGTTAAAAATGTTACATTACAGGTGGAAGACAAGCGTGGCCCACCTAATGAAAAGTAGTCACCGCCTATGGAAGTTTGCAATACAAGGAGGCCGAGTCTACTATTTCAATCGTGTTGAAATAGAATCGAAATCGCCGCTCAATAGAAAGCCACCGGTACAATTTTGACAGTTTTTCCTAGTCTACTATTACGATCGTACTCCAATAGATTTCAATCGGTCGGCTGATAGTATTCTACTAACACTTACCGCGCCAGTCACCGCTCATCAGTTGCATTTTTGATAGTCTACTAACATTTTGACTGCTAAAACAGCGAGTATGGTTATTCTACGGCTTGTCAATAGTAGACTCGGCCCCCAGAGGTGCGTTTGTTTGAGTAAACGTCTGTATGAGTTTGAAGTCATATTACAGGCATCTTCTCTTCGTGTCAGTCAGCAGAGGTAAGTATATTACATCTTTACTGCACCTATTACTTTAAATAACTTAACATAACAATTTAGATATGAGAGTTTCACATACATTATAATAAGCTATTCATTTAAGCCACAAAGAAACTTTTATGAGCGAAAAGATTTATAACATCTACGTTAACAGACAATTTGGCAAGACAAATAACTGAAACTTGTATGATAAGTTATTTGGTTTATCAATTACGCCTTATCTCCGAAGGGGTGACCGAGATATATTTTACGCTCACATTTCATCATGTGTATTCCTGTTCCTATGGTGGTGAGCCTAATGTCGTATTGAAATTGACAGACTCAGGTTGTGGCTACGTGCTGTTGAAACTTTTCAAGCCGCCCATAAGGCTTTCAACATGGCTTAACTACTGTCATGTTACTGGCAACCGAGACCAATGGCCTAACGTGCTTTCCAAAGCACGGAAACACTCGAAACAATTTTGAAAAGCAATTAGTATGCTAACTTTTTCTAAATTTAAATTTTAAAGTGGAAAAATTTTGAACCGTGATCTGCTCGTAACTGACGAATTAATCCACCTCTTTACGTCTTAAGGCGACGTAAGGCGCCATCTACCGGCATTTAGCAAACGCACGCTGCTAGCAGCACGCTGGTTCGAGTCCAGCTCGTGACTGAAAAATTTTTCCACTTTAAAATTTAAATTTAGAAAAAGTTAGCATATTAGTTGCTTTTCAAAATTGTTTCTAATGTTTAGGCAGGTGTCATCACAAATCGAATGATTATTGATGCAATTCTATACATTCGTACCGTGCAACTTTGCTAAGTGCCGGTAGATGGCGCCTTACGTCGCCTTAAGACGTAAAGAGGTGGATTAATTCGGCAGTTACGAGCAGGTCACGGTGGTGTAGTTGGTAACGCGTCTGGTGCGTTGAACCAGAAGACGCTAGTTCGAGTCCAGCTCGTGTCTGAAAAATTTTTCCACTTTAAAATTTAATATACTGAAACACTCGTTAACAGAAATACGAGAAAGCGGTCACACATCCGAAACCAGCCATAGCGAAAGTTGCTTATCGCAGTGTCTGTGTCAGCGGGACCACCAGCGCTTTATAAGATACTAATTTCTCTTATAATTTTTGTTATACACCAAAATGTGTAGTACCGTACCGTACCCGTACGCTTCTAACGTTGGTAATATCTACTAAGAATTTCCTCTCTGAGACGAGTATTAAGTGGAAGGACAGAGCCAAGACGTCAGCTTATCACGTCCGCAAACATTGATGGACAAACTGCTTTTATACGCAAGTACTTTGACTTTGAAACACAAGCTTATGGTTTTTGGTGTTATAAGTGGGTACTATATTGTATTTTAGATGACTGTGATTTGTGTAGTCGCTAACTTAGGGCCGTTGAACAGAACGTTTCTTAATACTCAAGATACACTTGAGATTAGTTTTTGCCTTATAATACTACCCTACTGTTTTGAAAAACTTTCTATGGCTGGTCCTCAGATGGCCACCAATTTGTGGCATTTTCGAGCGTTTCCGTGGTTCGGAAGGCACGATATAACGTTGGTCCCGGTTGCCAGTATCATCGTAGTCAACAAATGCATTCGGGGAAATGAAGGCGTATGGTGTGCCTCTGACTACCCCTTTGAGACTGGTGATGGTGACTGGGAACTTTGGACTTCTGTAGCCTATGACTAGTAATCTTTTTATTTAGGATACTAAGTATATTCTAAATAATAAGATATATGCTTCTAACTTTAAAAATGAGCACATTAGAAACTTCCACTTAGCTTATGGACTAGAAAAATACATATATTACCTCTTTATAATATTATTAAGAATATACTAATGCTCTGTTGAACAATAGAATCTTGGCATGCTCTGCCACTGCACGTGTTTTTCTCTTTTTATAACCCAGTGTAATGATGCGTGGTCAATCCGCGCCATCATACGGGTAACGTCATCTTTCGGACTGATGCGGCACTATACGCCTGTATAAGTAAGGAAAAGAGTTTCGAACTTTCGAGACCCCGTCTCCCGCGCATCGAGCCACCCCTGGGCACTATATAAGCGGATGACAAGAAATTTCCAGAACCATAGCTTAGAATTTGCGACTACTTTAGAATTCGGAGTGTACTACTATAACGGTTGACGGGATTGGTAGGGGTGGAGCGCACTAGGTAGCAACAACACACCTACATACACCCATCAGGTACGGTTGGTAATCCCTGGAGATGTGTAAGTAACACTATCTCAAAGAAT
The DNA here is from genome assembly GCA_948477245.1 of Thumatha senex. NCBI lineage: Eukaryota > Metazoa > Arthropoda > Insecta > Lepidoptera > Erebidae > Thumatha > Thumatha senex. The sequence continues at coordinate 1,731,928 of OX419731.1, forward strand.
CACCGGTGCACCAGCTAGCAGAGTATGAGTATAGGGAGTGAGTATGGACCAAACTGGAGCAGAGGAATACCAGAATTTATAAAAAGAGGGCGCCAGGTATCTCTCCATCAAACGAATGATGCAATTAAAAAACCTCATGTTATCAACTTATTAATTATATTTATTTAAACTATATCCATATGTAGACATGAATATACATATATGAAAGTAAAAAGAAGTGGCTTAGTCATGCATAGTGGGATCAATACATATATGGTCACTATACACAAATAAGTTTATATTTAGTACAAATATAAATTTAAACCAAAGTATGGAAAGGGGCGTGGCCTAAAATGACAAATATTAAAGCAGTTGTCAGATGCCTTAAAAATATCTAAATTATATACAGACATACATTTAAACTATCTCTGAGTTTTGTTAACACACAACACCGCTTCCTATCATCATCATCATCATCATACACTACAACATAACAAGGTAAAAATAAAGTTTCACATTAATATTCCTTTGTGATAACGTCACATCGGTAGTCCAGTATATTAAAGTAGTTGAAATCTACATAGGCAACAGAGAAATGAATATTTAAAGTTAAATGTTATTCCTTTTAAACTATCAACATCAGTCGGCCTTTACCGGATTATTATACAGAGAAACAAATTAAAGATTACTACTTATCTGGATATAAGATTAAGGAACATCCAAGTCCTTCACATCTCTTCCTATTCCAGAAGTCCAGGTAGTAGGTAACCAGAGTAGAGAGAAATATCCTCTTTGCACATTGTCTCAGCTTACTTTAAGTCTTCTTACAGACATTCACAAGGAGTAAAAAATGTAGAATGCAGAGAACGTGAAACACGTTAAACTCAATTATTATGTAAAAAAAACAAAAACATAAAACCTAAAACCGAAAACATAAACCCCTGTAACAACAGAAAAGTTACAGACATTAGTAATTTGTAATAAAAATCACTTTCACCCTCAACATTCAGTTAAAGAATGCAGTCTAAGAGATTATATAGTTTTAACTTACCACTTATTTCAGTGGGGTTTTAACTAGATCATTCTATCATCATCCTTTTTTCATGTTATTTGCTAAGTCTCTTGATAAGCAGACTAAAATACCAAGTAATCTTACCGATTACGAAGAAAACAAATATAAACAAATATTCTCACCTCATAGCAAAAATTATTATGTCTACATATTTGCTAAAAAGGCTTCGGATAATAATCCGAATTAAATCACCATGACAGGCATATTCTCATGACGCCATGTCGTAGCCAAAAAGGGACGAGCTCCTTTCTTTTTTTCCGCTCGATTACGGCCGGCTAAACTCATACGGCCTATACAGAATTGACAAATAATCAAAAAAAAAATAAACAAAACCAACATGAAAACCTTACTATTCCTGTTTGTCACACCGTTAATTTTAGAACGCGCCAAAAGAGTCAAAACGACCGTGACAGTTTTGACAACGTCAAACTCATGTCGTTCAGAATATAAACAACTAGAATGAAATGTTTTAACATATTAAATAATTAGACAAACAAGTTTAGAGTTATAACTAAAGTATTGTGACAATTGAGTTTTGTTTCCACAAAAGGGATGTATATAAAAATAAGTTTAGTAAATCAAATCTTATGAATATGTAACCGACACTCAGAAGTGTTACACTACAACACAACAGTCAGTTTAGACATTCATTGCAAATTTGATAATTAAAATTGCATTCTTTTAAAATACTTTTCTTTAAACTGTTTACATTAAACAAATGTTTGTAAAAATATTGGACCCGGAATATCCCAGTAAGTTTCCTAATTCTTAAGTTCAATCACCCTTACTAACCTTTGTTTCCTACAGAAAGCAGTGTGTTAATCATAGTGTTCATACCTATTTTCATTTCAGCTTATGTATTACCGCAACTAATAGCTAATTTATCATTTGGTAAAACTATTGCAATTGCCAATTTTCAGCTATAACTATAAGTGGGTAGGAATACATATTAAAACTTTCATTTTCACAAGTGTGCCAACCCTTCATAATCTTTCTGCTACTACATAATTTAAATTTTATTCTATGTACCAACCACCTACAACCTATATGTAAGACTTCCCGTCTCTCCAGCCAACCTGGGCATGAAGAGAGGCTGGAAGCCTTTTAGGTTTCCGGCTGAGGTTCTTACCCCAGACTTCTGTCTTCCAGGGCCCATTGTTACGATTTAATCGTTACGGTATAACCGACACGGTTATTACTAATAACTGTTGGCTGAGAGCTGCCCTGAGGTTCCTTCTGGTTGCGCCTAGCCGGCGAACCCTGCGTACGACTTCGAAAGGAGCAACATTCGACCCGTGGAAGATCACTTGGCCCTCCCACAGATAAGTCCAGATTCCGCGGCCTCTAGTGCCAGAATTCACCTTACGGTTGCCTAACTTATTCGTTACCCGCGACCCTGACATCTACTACTTTTGGCCCTATCGGGAAATATATTTTACTAAATTTACTACTACCCTTTTACCCATTTATTTCCCGTAGGGTTCTGTAGAACTATAAGGTTAACACCAGGGTTATTCAAGTGGAGCGTGAAGAGGCACACCAATTTGAGAGCCACTGTGGCAGAGGCACACCAATTCACTTGATGTCGCCATGGATTTCCATCAGGCGGGCGGCGTCACTTTGGCGAGCTACATATATTAAAAAATGCTATTTTTTCTACAAGATTGTACTTTTTTCTAGTAGGTATGGCTACTGGTCAGCAACTTCATAAAAGTGTGTAAAATACGACTCGACTTTTCTAACTTTTTATCCCTTCAGCTTATTTTATTGCAAAAGCTAAAGAAAGTACACCCCAAATTCCGCCATTTTATCTCCTTAGTTGGTAACAAAGTGTATAAATAAGTTTTTCTTTCTTTTTAGGAACATGAGGACTCGTATTGTCGACAGACTCCTTAAATAAATATGTCGCCGGGAAGCCCGGTGAGCCAGAAGTTTCGGACGGATCATAAAGCATTATTTAAAAGGTGCGCTAATGACTAACGTAATGAGGGTGAACACAATTGTTATAGACATTAATTACATCTATCACTAGAGGCGCTTGCACGAGATTGTGTGGTGTAATTCTAAAGAGCAGGACTTCTGTATATATATATCTATTTTGCTGCTATTTTGTAAGGCATTTTAATTTAAACTAGATTACCTCCGCGGCTTCACCCGTGATATACTTCTAACCCTCGTCGCATCCATATAATCCCGTCGCTTACAAAAATGTATGGAAACTTGCCCGATTTGTTGACATTAATGATTACTGCTGCTCTCCTGGGTATTAGTGTGATAATTTATAACCTATAGCCTTCCTCTATAAATGTATCCCTGACGGGGTAGTGAGAGAGGACAGATCGCCAGGCTTCGCGATCCATGCATACTTCTTTCGCTTCTTTAAGATTCATCAATCGCTTCATACACGCACGGAAATGTGCTATCTAAGCCAAAAAGTTTTGATTTATTTGGAACTGAAGTTCCTGAGATTTGCACGTTCAACCAAAGAAACAAACTCCTCAACTTTATATATTAGTCAAGATTTATTTGTAAACACAAAAGATATCAAGGTATTTATATTATTAAAAAAAGCTCGTGGCCTCGCGGTATCAGTGTTCGGTAAACGATCACTGAGGTACGCAACTTTCACTATGGCTGGTCGTCGGATGGGTGACCGCTTTGTGGCATTTACATTTGCGAGCGTTTCCGTGCTTCGGAAGGCACGTTAAGCCGTTGGTCCCGGTTGCCAGTAAAATGGCAGTCGTTAAGCCTGGTTGAGGGCCTTATAGGCGGCTTAAAAAATTTCAACAGCAGGTAGCCACAGCCTGCATCTGTCTATTTTCAACACGGCAATGGGCTCACCACCTATTACGTGGGACAGGAATCCACACGGAGAAAAGTGGGCATATAATAAGCCTCTGCCACCCCTTCAGGGATAAGGCGTGATGGATATTTATTTATTTATTTAATTCTTGTAAGTAAAACATAACCACTGTACTTTGACCCTTCAACGTACAATGTGTCTAGATATTAGAGTTCAAAGTCTATTTACCTTTCCGCTAAACGATTTCGAAGGTTATTAAAGATATTAGAAAAAAATAATAGAATAAACCATCGTGTTCATCACACAAAGTTTTGGGTGGGAATTAAACCCACGACCTCTTGCGTAGCAGTCGAATGCAAAGCGCCACAGAGGCAGTAAAAAAAATTTAACAGAGGAGATCAAAGAAATCTGCCAAGGAATATTTATAAACTAAAAGCATAAAGATGCCGTTGAAAACTTAGCCGGTTTCACCCGGTGCAAGTAATTCAGGACTGTCTACATCTAGAATATTCTACCGCAAGCACACTTCTTTCATCTTACAGTAGGTCCTTTCAGGCGCAAGCTTGACAAAGCGGGTGTAATCCTGAGCAGTTTTATGAAAGCCGTGTAGATTCTAGACGAACTGGGCTATTAATATATAAGGTGTGGCGTAAGAGCTAAAGGAATTATAAATACTATGTTTGATGATGACAATATAGAAAACAAAAAGGTTCTTTAGCAATGTTAGACACAAACAACAGGCGGAGGACAGATTGCAACGAATACTGTTGTATTTAATGGAATTTAGCACGGCACTATATTATAAGAAAAGCTTACAAGTACTTTTTTATCGACGTTTCGTCAGGGTTGCACCTGTCGTTGTCCCGAGGTGACTTATGTTATATTTATTAAATTCACTATCTGAAACATGCGACATAAATGCATACGGTGAAATGTAAGTGTATTGATATACCTCTGCCACCCCTTTAATAATAAAGCTGTTACTGATGATGATATTAATATTCAAGTCAAGCCCAAAGATATGTTTTAATATCTTAACTTGAGGTCCCGACCTTTCAAGCTGGCTATTGGCTTTCAAATTTTGCACGTCACTATGACTTTCCACCAAGTGCCCGTCAATTGAAGACAGAAACAAATATCTAATAACCAACATTTTAATAATATTGACAGCAAATTCAGAGATATTAATGACCTGTCTTTAAGTTAATGAAATCCCTTAGTTAAAAAAAATCTACGAAATGGATTGATGATGTTTAAGCCTCCATAATTTACTCAGTTCGTAAATCATTTGCAATATGTAAGATTTTAATCTATGAAAACTGTAACTTAGACGATATTGTTGGTTTGGACCGTATTTTCTTTTGTAATTATTTTTTGGCCTGGTTACTAAGACCTTTTAGCCATGTCTAATTACTTCATATTTCTTTAATCTTTTTATTATCTAAAATGTCCCCGTCCTCTGTCTTGGTCAAGTCTAGTCTTAAGCTAAACTCATATTTTATATACTACGAGTACTCAGGACTTCACGCAGTCGGCCTTCAAGCAGTATATAAAACATGAGTATACACCGCGAAAGTTTAAAAATAACATTAAAAGTTAGTCTCACACCATTATAATATTGGTGGTAATACTTAGTTTTACAGTGGATTTTACGTGGCAAGATGGAAAATCGCATTTCACTGCATATAATAATATTAATAATGATCCCATTCCCTATTAGATTAAAATTCTCAAAGGGCCTATGCGTGTTGGACCTTTGTCTCCATGTAAGCCTACCAAAAACCCGGGTATCTTCAAAAAAAAAAGAAGATACCCGAGAAAAGAAGAGACATAATAATAATGACCATATACAGTAAACAATTAAACGAACTTTTCTCTCAAAAATATCCTACAATTAAAGTAACAGAACAGTGAGTATCCGATCAGAGAAGAACAATAGTAAAAAATAAACTGCTATCCTTAGAAGAACTGAACCGGTTAAGAGAAGAAGTGAAACTACAACTCTGTGACAGTGTGCCTAATAGTTTGGGAATAAATCCTGCCCCACCACTAAACCAGATAACAGAGGAGGTACAACATTACTCACAACACCAACAATGTCAAACACAGCCTTTTACACAACTATCAGATAATTCTACTCAAACAGAGACGATCGAGAATGATATCGAAACCCTAGAAGAATGAAGTTCTGTAAAAAATGCACTTATTCAAGATATAACTGATAAGTTTCGAACAGTTATAGCACAATTCTCTGGAATGGATCCAACAGCAAGACCTAAGCTACCCAAATTAAAATACAGTTACAAGCTTACCCTACTAACAAATGTATTTAATTAAAATTTACTGAACCGATTTCTAACTAGCGATATATTACCCTTATATATTGCACTGCATTAGTTATAACTGAAGAACTGAACTACAAAGTAATAGACAATTAAATTAGTACGAAAACTAAAAACAATGAAATCTCTGTGGGAAATAAGATTAAAGTGAAATATACAAAAACTTAGAGCCGATTGTGGTAGATTAACGCAGTACATTAATAATAATAGATCCAATAAGGTTGTCAAGAAAGTAGAAGCAATATTTAGAAGCACAATAGTACACACTAAACACGAAAATAATATTAAAAAACCAGAAGAGTTTCTTGATACATTAAAACAGAAATTAGCATTAAAAGTACACAGATTAAGAAGGTATAAGAAAGCACAAGAACGGAAACACACTAACATGCTCTTTACAAAAATGAAAAAAATATTTTATAGAAACCTCCGAAACCCGCAATCCTATACAAGTTCACCAAGAAGCAATGAAGTCCCTACACAAATACAACTAGAATCTTTTTGGGCAAGTATTTGAGAAGATAAAGTACATCATAATGAAAAAGCTCACTGGATTATAGAAGAGTCTAATAAATGGAAATCCATAGAAGAAATGCAATTTGAAGAAATTACGGAAAAGGATATCAACAATGTTACGGCAAAATTACACAATTGGAAATCACCAGGCGTAGATAAAATACATAATTATAGGAACAAAGAGTTAACAATACTACATAAACACATCGCTAAGAACTTCACTGACCTAATATTAGAAAAAGAACACATACCTGAATTCATTGCTACAGGAATAACTTACATGTTACCTATAACTAAAAACTCCACCGAACCTTTTCAATACAGACCTATTACATGTTTACCCACAATATACAAGATACTTACAGCCTCAATAGCTAAAAAAATCACTTGACACATTGAAAACAATAACATAATAGCAGAGGAACAGAAAGGTTGTAGGCCACTCCCGGTCTAGGCGCGACCAGAAGGAGCCTCGGAGCAGCTCTTAGCCAAGAGGTAGTAGGTGGTAGTGGTGGAAACGTCAAGGTTCAACCGTAACAAAGGACCCTGGAAGACAGAAGCCTGGGGTAAGAACCTCAGCCGGAAACCTAAAAGGCTTTCAGCCTCTCCTCAGGCCCAGGTTGGCTGGAGAGGCGGGAAGTCTTACATATAGGTTGTAGGTGGTAGGTACATAGAATAAAATTTAGTAAGGGTTGGTTGGCACACTTGTGAAAATTTAGGCTTTATACATATTCCTACCCACTTATAGCTATGGCTGAAAATAAAAATAGCTATTAATTGCGGTAATACATACCCTGAAAAGGAAATAGGTAAGAACACTATAGATAGAATTAGATTTAAACACTCCTTCCTGTAGGAAACAAAAGTTAGAAAGGATGATTGATTATAATTAGAAACTTACCGGGATATTCCGGGTCCAATATTTTAACAAATATTTTATGAATTTATATAGTTTTAGGAAAGTACTTTTGTGTGGTAGTGCAAAGCATCGTAATTGACAAATCTAGGTTGTTCTCGAAACTTCCTGTCAACTGCTTATATAGGGCCCAGGGGTAGATCGAGGCGCGGGAGACTGTTAAACTCTATGTCTGTTATGCAACTTGTGCTGGCGGACGGGTGAGGTCCCAGATGACTGGCGAATAGTAGTTGTAGTACCTATTTATAAACTAACCTAAACTGCTCCAGCTACAGGGCGATCAGCTTAGTCAGCTTAGATAGTAAGGTGTATGCAAAGATTATAACGGCAAGAATGCAAGAAAAGTCTGAAAGGTATTTATGGGAGGCTCAATGCGGATTCCGACGTGGAAGAGGTTGCATGGATCAAGTGTTTTCTCTCCGCATGATCGCGGAGAAGTTTCTGACTGTTAACCAGAAGGTTTTCTGCGCTTTTGTGGATCTGGAAAAAGCATTTGATAACGTTGTGAGGGAAACTCTGTGGGATTTGCTGCCCGGATATGGTGTGGACGGTTCGCTACTGCAGGCAATACAGTCGCTTTATAAGGACTGTAAGGCTTGCGTGCGAGTAAGGGGGGATGTGTCACCTCTTTTTGATGTCTGTACAGGCGTCAAAAAGGGTTGTGTCATGTCCGCCTGGCTGTTCATAGTGTATCTGGACAGTTGCCTGCAGAAGTTGAAAGATTGTGATATGGGTGTGAATTTGGGTGACTTTTCAATAAACTGTCTGCTGTACGCTGATGATGCGGTGCTCATGGCCTCATCAGAAGCCGACCTTCAGGCATTAGTCACTAATATGAAAGAGGAGTGTGAAAGTAAGGGTCTTCGCTTGAATGCAAGTAAGACTAAGGTTCTAGTACTTGAAAGAGATGACGTAAGAACTAAATGCGAGATTTGGGTAAACCAGGAACGTCTAGAGCAAGTGAATGAAATTATGTATTTAGGGAGTATGTTTAGCGCGGATGGAAGATTTGATTCGGATGTAGAACGGCGAGTAGCTGCCGGAAACAGAGTTAACGGTGCTTTGTCCCAATTAGTAAGGCGACAAAGCATCGTAAAAGAAGCACGACTGGCGATTCATAACGCAGTGCTAGTGCCAACTTTGCTTTACGGTAGCGAAACCTGGGTATGTCAGCAGATGCATGAAAGTAAATTGAATGCTGTGGAGATGCGATCACTTCGAAAATTGTGCGGCGTTACTTTAGCCGCCCGAATACGTAACAAAGTAATACGCAATATGGCAGGTTTGAATGAAAGTGTCAGCGTTAAGCTGGAAAAGGGCGTGCTCCGTTGGTTTGGACACGTTCAACGAATGAGTGAGGAACGATTTACGAAGAATATATATTGTGCGAAAGCAGAGGGTAGAAGAAGTCAGGGTAGGCCGAGACTTACATATGAAGACCACGTGAGCAGATTGCTCAAAAACGGAAAGGTCAAAAGTACTCGGATACCCAGACGTGCGTGTATGAAGCGATTGATGAATCTTGAAGAAGCGAAAGAAGTATGCATGGATCGCGAAGCCTGGCGATCTGTCCTCTCTGACTACCCCGTCAGGGATACAGCGTGAAGATAGTAAAGTTAAGTTAAGTTGTAAGTTAAATTATAAACAATGAAGCGCTCGTGGCCACGCGGTCTCAGTGTTCGGTAAACGATCACTGAGGTACGCAACTCTCACTATGGCTGGTCGTCGGATGGGTGACCACTTTGTGGCATTTACATTTGCGAGCGTTTCCGTGCTTCGGAAGGCACGTTAAGCCGTTGGTCCCGGTTGCCAGTAAAATGGCAGTCTTTAAGCCTGGTTGAAAGCCTTATAGGCGGCTTAAAAAATTTTAACAGCAGGTAGCCACAACCTGCGTCTGTCTATTTCAACACGGCAATGGGCTCACCACCTATTACGTGGGACAGGAATCTACACGGTGAAAAGTGGGCATATAATATGCCTCTGCCACCCCTTCGGGGATAAGGCGTGATGGATAATTATTTATTTTTATGTTTAAATAATAAACACAAACAATTACAGAAAATATATAATTAAAGATCCTTCCCTGACATATGATAAATGCCGTAAATGTCACACCCAATCCGAAACCATACAGCATATAACTGAAGCATGCACAACACTCACTCAGACAGACTATACACACAGGCACAACCAAATAGCTAACATCATACATCAAAACTTAGCACACATGCACAATCTTGCTCATAAGTTTAAAACACCGTACTACAATTAAAAACCTCAAACCGTCCTAGAGAATGCCTCACACCCAACTAACAAAATATTTCCTTATAGTGGCTAATAAAGCCAAAAATAATACTCTTTTAAGAGCTCTTTTAAGAGATTATCGCTAATAAGAGTGCGTTTGGGCACAATTTATAAGCACAGTAATCTTATAATCCCCTTATAGTTGCTTTAGTTATAGTTTTTATTTCTTATACGTGGTTTATTATGGCAAATAATAGGACAGTTAAACTTATAATGGCAATGAAAATGCAAATCAAAGGTCAATGTTATTATAAGAAATATATTAAAAACGTTAATAAGGGTGATCACTCTTATATGTATTTTATTATGGTCAACAACAAGTGAATAAAACTTATAACAGCAAAACAAAGGCTTTTAAAAACCTGTTAAGTCTAAAACTATGTGATTAAAACACTGCAATAATTATTTTTGTTAAGTGATCTATATTTTCGCAACATAACTTAAAAAAAAATGAACATCGTCAACCATTTTAATAAAAATAAAACAGTAAGTTAAAATTTATCTTATGAGTTTAGGTCATTTATGTTCTTGGGCGAATATTTCATTTCGAGCATATATATGACGTTTTGGAGAATAAAAAATAATTGCACATATTCATGTTTTTTATGAAGCTTTTGGAAAGAATTTAATGATAGAAACTGATTTTTGTGAAAGGCCCAGCAATTACTCTTTTCTGCTAAGAGATATTGACGATTCTTTTTTTTTTTGAAAACGGTAATGGGATTTCCCATTTACGGTAATTAGATCTCGAGATATGGTAGTGAAATAAATTGAAATGGTAATTAGAAATAAAATCAAAGGTTTGAAAAATAACCTCGACACAGGACTGGAGCAACACCTGACGTGGTTCTTAGGAATGCATCTTGATGCATTCCTCCTCACGCCATCACCGTGCAGCATCCCATCGTAGCCGATGTTCTACAGAAGTAGTCCTAAGACCGATCCATGGGTAACACAACACTCCTCGCCACGCCAGCCCTAGCTTTGGTAAGCTATGGCTCTCTCGGAAAGATAAGCCCCGACAATGCACTAGAGGCAGGGAGGCACTATATGAAAATAAGCGTCTTCTTAAAGCATTTCCAGGACAATGCGTTGACTATGTCATGATCTCGAGACACCGCCATGAATAACTCACCTGTGATGACGCTCCTTCTGCGAGGACACCGACACGTATGATCGCATCATTGGAGGAGCACTGAAACCAATCTGATGGAAACCCAACTGCTTATGTACCAGATCCCCATGACTGTGACATATGCGACTAAGTGCTCTGCAATGATACGCTCAAAGAGCTTGCATACCTCGTCGGACAACACAAGCGACCAATAGCCGGAAGGCGAGGCCGCTGGCCGCTCTCGTTTTGGATAAGGACCAATTTCCCCGTATACGACACCTTGGGAAACCAGTCTTTATTGAAGGATGAGCCAAAACCTTAATAGTCAACATTCATAGAGATCCAGGAGTCATACTCACCCCGGAATGCTATCGGGTCCAGAGTGGTTCTTTTGCGGGGCTCAACCGCAGCAGTTCACCTTTGGTGACTACGGGCACGTCGTTCTCGACGTAATCTCTAACATTGGCTGGGGTTTGGGCCAGCGGATGGCCTTACTATTCCAGATTCTCTAGGAGCTATTTTTGGGTCAATTTCTTGGCCAGCTTAATGGTCTCCTAGTGGGACCTTTCGGCACCCTTGTAACACTCGTGTGCTCCTTCTCTCGGGCCTAGGGCCTGGTGTACCGATAGCGGAGATGCACGCAGCGTGCACATTACGTTCTCCACCGGGAATCAGGCCTGCACGATAGCTGCATCCCGGAGAGCCCTTGATTCAGGCGTTTGACAGCCCTACGTTTGCCGAAGTATTAAGGATAGCCAGTCGGTGGCTAGTTGGAGGAGAAACGTCAAACTAAATTTAACTATGGACGAATAACGACCCATCCTTCCACCACATTCCAGCCCAGGACGCGGCGTATGCGATCAGGGGTCGCAAACGATACATTTAAGGTCGAACCGCGCACGTCATGGATTTGTCACCCAGTCCGCCGAAGTTCTCCCCCTACCAGTGGTTTTTCGGGAGCCTCAAGTGTCACCCCCAGGCATAGAAATTTTCCAGGACTGGGACGAAATGCGCTAAGAATGAAGTCTTGCCATAGTTCGAATTGATATTGCTCACAGGTTGGCGAGAAATAAGCGGCCACGATAACCTATAATTGCATAAGCAATAATTGCTAGGCGCGAGGTGTCCACGTCAACACCCAAAGCTAAAAAAAGCTAAGCTGCCTATGGTGACTGGGCTCCCGTGTTAGACCCAGTACGGCTTTGCAACGGTGACCACGTTATAGAACCTAATAGATTTCTCGTCATCACAATCATGTTACGCAACCAGTTGTAAAAGAAGAGTTTTCCTTCTTCCTTGATAACTACTTGCGGTAGGCGAATGTCCACTGTGCAATGCTCTGGCACAGGAGATCCTGAGCACCAGGGCAGTGGTTTAGATTCACCTGTAGGATGCGGATAAGTATGTCCATTAATGAACCTCCATTCCCCCATACTGTCGTGAACGTGGCCGCTCTAGACCGGTAACAACCACTACCCATACCTGACGGGCCTCTATCTCGAGGTGTTCTGTACTTTAGCCCTACGCAACGCAACTAAAGTAGTGCGGTGAGACAGCGGTAAGAACTTGCTTTGTGACAGGACTAACTGCAGTGGAAGCAATGGTTCTTCACGGTAACTTTCACTGTGCACTGTACCCCCACACAATCTCCGGTCAGAGACCTGTAGCACCTAGTTTCCCAGGACTGTAGGAGAAACACTTTGATCTTTCGGAAGCCCCAATGAGGAGATTCTGTTCGTCCGCTGTTTTTTACACGCTGGGCAGCGGAAGATCGTGACCGAAGCCGAAGCGTCTAGCTTTGGCTCTCGCCTGGTCACTGGGACAGCCGCTGGCCTCCACGATAGGGGAGATTACCACCTCTGTTATTGCTACGTCATCCAGACTCAATAAAAAATCATTACCGTTTGTTTCTTCTAATTACCATTCCATTTTAAAAAGAATGGGAATTAATGGTAATTATAATAATGGCAATGAGATTTTCAATAATTTCAGAAATAAAAGGATATTTTAAATAGGTAACGATTTGTTAAGTTTAACACTGTATAGAGGGATATATATTGGATATATCTAGCAAATAATTATGTAAAGAACATAAAATAATGACCTTTTAAAAGGCAAATGGTATGTAGACATATTTTAAACCAAACCAGTTTTCGAGCAGGAGAACTCTAAATTACAAAGTAAAAAAATGTACTTTCAGGGGTGTGTTGTTCACGAACGTAATGCGGTGATGGTCAGCGAATCTTTTATGTTTTTCTAGTCCATAACCGTGCGTAAATGCGAAAATATTGGGTCGTCAATGTCTTTGAATGGTAATTATGTGTAAGTGGAAGGACATTTTCCTAAGTGGTATGATACCACTTAAATTTGTTCTTTCGTAAACGTTACTAAAATATAATATGGATTAATTAACATATTATCCGAAAACGTCTTAAAAAAATTCGTTCTCTCAATAGACTTTCTAGAAAGCAAGAAAAGTACATCGTTTACAAGAAGACTAAGAGATTCGAGACTTTGTAATGGTTCCATTTGTGGCATAAGATTCTGCCATTTTACATTTAGTTAGGGTTCTTTTCTCCCAAGTAAAATCCCGTACCCGTACCTTAGGTACTACTATTATATAGATAATATTCTCTTTGTTCGCAGATTTCACAACGGTGTATAACGTTGGCAAATTTCTAACAAGATTTCTTTAGATACTGCCCGATTTGAGAACTAGCCTCCTTCTACGTGTATGGAAATTTTGAAATACGGCAGCCAAAATTAAAAAACGATATTAATACAAAAACTTGATTTTTAAATTTGTTGTTTTATTTTACAAAGAATTTGTAGTAATGGTATAAAGTACAATACTGAATTATATTTAATAATTAACATTAAATGTCAGCACATAAAATTGTACAAGTAATCAATTATGCCAGGAATGTCCAGTATCTATTTCTTTAATGCATATCTACTTAAACTTCGGAATGAGCGTATCCGTCAGAGGACCAAAGTGGTCGACACAGCTCGCAGGGTAAGTACATTAAAGTGGCAATAGGCTGGCCACATCTGTAGAAAAACCGATGGCCAATAGAGCAAGCAAGTTCTGGAGTGGAGACCGCGACTCGGCCAACGTACTGTAGGACGACCCCAGTCAGATAGAGCGACGACCTGGAAAAAGTCGCTGGGAGGGACTGGGTGCGGAAGGTGCGGGACTACGTGAATTGGGAGAGGCTCACGTCCAGTAGTGGAATGCCATAAGCTGATTTGATTGATTGCTATATCTACTTTATTTTTTTGAGCAATGTTCATGCATCCAATGACTACATTAGGTACAGTTGTAGTTATTTTGCGGAACCACTGGATGGTTCGTTGGTAACAGTTGACCTTTTCGGGGAGTGGAAGTTGCGGGATTAGGCACAACCATATTTTCGTATATTTTTTTACTTTTCTTTTATAACCACCACTCCTATTCCTCCTTATTTTTAACTTAAAATTTTAAAACTCAGTAATCAATTCACATTTGCTAAAATTATTATGTAAAATATTGTTAATGGCGAATATTGTTATGTAAAACATTGAAATATATCCGCATTAAGAACTATGCCTTTATAATTAGTATATAAATAAAATTGGATTGCTAGCAGTCTTGTAAAGATCATGAAAAATGCTATTATTCGTTTGTTGGATAAACATCATATATATTGCTGCTATAAGTTGAAAAGTATTATAATTATCTTGTGCATTACCTTAATAACAAGAAATGGCCATATTCAAAACCTTTATACGACTATGATTATTATACGGTTAAAAAGCAATGTAACTAGGCTCTATAAGTATAATATTTTTTGAATTCCTATTGTAGTCATATTAATTGGGTTTTTAAACGTTTCAACCTATTTATAAGAATTAAGGTAATTATTAGCCAAATCCTCTTTTAATATGTCATTATAAGGCACATTGGCGTAATGGATGTCATTTTAAAACTACAATAATGGTTAAGACTATATAGAATTAATTTTATAAGGTCATCTTGTTTGTTGGGCATAAACAATACTACGACCGTGCTAACTCACAGATAGAACTATTCACTAAAACAGACCAGAAGGCCAATTCTCCTAATTAATAAGCATCACAGAGTAAACTGTTATTGAATCTAAACTGAATTATTATGTGAGTGAAAATCGGTATTCTCCTAACCAAAATTACAATATCATGTTGGTTAGGTTTTAATTAAATGATAGGTATGATTTCAGTTCAGACTCGTGTCAATCTCGCGAGAAAAACATCATGTTACAGAATAAAACACACAGTGCACCCATCACCCCTTACATGAAGTATACTTTTTTTTGAAGTGAAAACTTCTTTTAGCGCGGTACGCATATTTTTAGAGATAAAATCTCTGGACTCGCGACTATAATCATCATCATCATGTAACGTTGATCCCGGTCATCTTCAGGTCTTATTAAATAATATTGTGTAATGAATTAAGACTCTTTCAGAGTAGAATTTTTTATTCATCATCATCATCATTAACGTCGATCCCGGTCAATTTTTGAAGTGATAACTTCTTTTAGCGCGGACCTATGCTTATTTTTAGATGAGATGAAACCTCTGGACTCGCGACTATAATTATCATCATCATCTAACGTTGCTCCCGGTCATCTACAGGTCTAATTAAATAATATTGTGTAATCAAATAAGACTCTTTCAGAGTAGAATTTTTTATTCATCATCATTATTAACGTCGATCCCGGTCAATTTTTGAAGTGAAAACTTCTTTTAGCGCGGTACCTATGCATATTTTTAGATAAGATAAAACCTCTGGACTCGCGAATAGTCGCGAGTCCAGAGGTTTTATCTTATGTAAAAATATGCTACATATACGTTAGATGATGATGATGATTATAGAATCATCATCATCATCTAACGTTGATCCCGGTCATCTACAGGTCTTATTAAATAATATTGTGTAATCAATTAGGACTCTTTCAGTGTAGAATTTTTTTTCATCTTCATCATCATCATTAACGTCGATCCCGGTCACTATTTAAAGTGAAAGCCTCGTTTAGCGCGGTACGCAATTTTTTAAATGAGATAATAACTCTGGACTCGCTACACCGTTACGATACGCAGCTATAGTGTGTGCATTATGCATGTACATATAGCACACCGCAAATTCATGCACACATTTTCCATGAAGTATACTTCATCTAAGCATCACCCAGAGACAATTAATAAAGAATTTCATTACCACCATCGTAAATATCCGCTCATATTTAACATGAATCGCGTTTTAACCGAACAAAAACAGGTTTTCCGCAGTATTCCCTCGATCTACTGTCGATATACATTCAAACTCATATAAATGTCAAATTTGACACATGTATTATGACGAGAATACCAAATATATTTCATTCAGATTTGTGTCTCAAATAATAAGACTAGCAGAATACTGATTTTGTCATTTTCAACTTTCAGTCTCAATTCGATTTAACAACTTACAGGTAATGTTAGATGCATAAAACTTGGTTACGAGAATGCGTTTTTTAAGATTTGGGAGTCTGAGCTTAGATCGGAACTTAACTTTGACCGTGCTTTTATTACGAGAATTGGCCTTCAGATATTACTTTACAAGATAAAATAAACAAAACTACTTATTTAATAGATATTGCAGTCCCAAATACGCACAATATACAGAAGACTATAACAGAAAAAATAAACAAATATACAGATTTGAAAGATGAAATAGCTAGAGTCTAGAAACAAGACAAAGTATATATAGTACCAATAGTAATATCTACCACTGGAGTTATCGCCAAATATCTTCACCATAGTGTCAAACTACTAGGCCTGAAAGAAAACACATATATTACCATCCAAAAAGCAGCCATCTTAAACACATGCAGAATTGTTCGAAAGTTTCTGCAAATAGATCACAAACAGGACATACACAATCACACGCCACATTTACTTGGCTCTGGTACTTGTGACCTGAAATAAACGATTATTATTATCCTACATAATGTACCTAATGTACACGCCACATTTACTTGGCTCTGGCCCATAAATGTGGTACAAACCAGCTTAATAAGCTGAGAATAAAAGAAAAAATCAAATATAATAATAATAAACCCCTCGAGGACAGTCGTTATCTTTTATAGGACGGTGTTGCTCCCTGTCGCCTTACAGGCTTATCATACCTATGGTGATTGTATAGGGGCCCCATCTATTGAGTTGGCAAGTCACCGTCTGCCAATATTTTGATGATATAATATTAAAATGGCAGACGCAGTTTTCATCCATAGTTCAAGTCACCCAGTACATTTAACCTTCAACTCAATAGCCCAATAGTAGTTAGCATATTGTACAATAGTTTAACTCCCATTGGAGATGGTCCATTACCGTTCTTCTACATAAGGCGGACGTGGATTTTCTGCAGTGAGGGTCCCATTCTCTGTTACATTAAAATTCTCAAAGGGCCTCTGCGTGTTGGACCACTATGTCCCCATGTAAGCCAAGATCGGGTATATTTGTAAGAAAAAAAATAGATACCCGAGAAGAAGAGAGGATAATAATAATCGTTTATTTCAGGTCACAAGTACCCATACAAAAAAAAACAAATAAAATATATTAAATTAAATGAATACACTGCAACAAAAAATTAATTAAAAATAAAATTTCAAATACATACAATTATAATATAAATTAAAATTAATATAAAATAAAATTAGATGAAAATAGCTAGCTGGAATATTGAAGATCATATATGAAGTAGAGGTTAGCTTCATATATAGCCCTCAATATTTCATTGTCAGTACGGTTAATAAAAGCGGCCCTGGACTTTCTCATGACGGTATAGAAATTATCTACTCTGTTTTCCGCGAACATACCGGACGCACAACACCTCCATGGTAATCCTAAGATACACCTAAACGCATTATTATACTGTACTCGCATTGTGTTGTACGCGCGTTGAGTATAACTGTACCAGAGCTGACATGTGTACGGCGTACGGCAGTACGCGTTAAACAGAGTTATTTTTGCCTGCTTTGAACATCTCGCGAAGCGCCTAGCAAGCATGTTACTCCTCGTCCTTAAGTTTATCGGTCAAAATGTGCCCCCATATTTGAAACTTCTCACTGTTTTCAACCTTTCTTTACACAAGAAAATGTCAGGAGTAGGCAATGGTTTATTATCATGTCTGAAAATCATAACCTCCGTCTTTTTAACATTGTATACGAGCCCGTGCCTGTTTGCATACTCCTCACATACTCCCAATAATTTCTGCAAACCCTTGACAGAGGGACTGAGTAGCACCATTTCGTCAGCGTACTGTATACATCACTGTCTTTTGCACTAGTTTTAGAAAATAATATACAGCAAGCGTATGGTGTAAGTCATTTTGCCGTCTAAAATCTATAAGCTATGGTAACTACCATAAACATAAGAGATTTTTTTTTAAACTTACGGTTTGCTATTGGTAAACTGTAACTATTGTAGGCTACATTGTTTAAGAACGCTGTGAAAACATCAGTTATGTCATTGAATTTGATTTAGGTACAACTTTAAATGTTGAACATCATTAATTCTTGCATAGAATATTTTTCAGAGGATAAAAATAAAATTGAAGTCTCAGAGTTGTAAAATAGCTCAATAGATGGATCTGGTCATACTCTTAAATGATTGTGGGAATGATTGTAAGCGTTGTGCATTCAACGAAATCTTTGAATGTAGTACTGAGTAATGAGTGAAAGGAGTGACCGAGATGGATGAATGAGATACAATGGAATATAGACAAGATATCAGTGGCAAGACGTGTAAATTGTAATAAAGTAGTTTAAAGTGTTTTCAAGATGTCTTACAAGAACAAATTTAAGTTTTCAAGATAAATAAAACCGCTTCAATTCGAAGCAATCCTACATGACGATTACAATATACTGAAGAATTTCAACTTGTTTCGGTACGGGTAGTTCAGTGGCGTAGAACATTGCCCTGGTTAGGCAAAGGTCATAGGTTCAGAGTACAATAAGGCTGTTACCGTTGAAGCACGCTGGCAAAAGAAAGTCACAAGTCCCGTTACTTGAAAAAAATAACAAAGTGACAATACGAGTAGCATCGGTACAATGGAAAACACATTTCCCGTTACCAACTAACAGGAGTAATCAAAACACAAAAGAATTCATATCAGTCGTACATACGACATAGAGAAGTTATTGTAAGGAAGCTTCCTTACAATAACTTCTTCAGGGTTTTTTGAACACCATAAATCGCTGTAATTTTTATATTATAAGTTAACGATACACTGGTGAATTATTTTGAAAGTATTTTTCAAGAAATTGACTGTACTTTTTGTTAATTTAATATCGATCATGTTTAATTTTAAAGAAGATTTACTTTGAACCCCCTAAAGTTGAGTGACTTTCAGACTATGATAGATAGATAGATAACTCTTTACTGTACACCATAACATACAGTATTTTTATTACTTATAAATGATAGATGCTAGTACAATTGGCGGTCTTATCGCTAAAAGTGATCTATTCTGGACAACGTTAGTATGGAAAAGAGAAGAACAGGAGAGAAAAAGGAAGTTGATGGCGCATAAATAATATGTAACGATAGATTAATATACCAAGGAAGGTAATAGTTATGTTGCACACAGTTTGTACAAATTTGAAATTATATAAAAAGAACAATGATACAAATATAAATACTAAGTTACAAGGACAAAAAGTGTCTCTTCAAAAATAAGTGTATTTTTCTTGAATATCTATTACGCAGATCAGATCTATAGAATAAGTTGTTGTTCCGGCGTAATAGCCTCTTAATGCATTACCCAAACCATTAAATACTAAATAACATTGTACGTGAAAAGCATTTACCTTCAAAGATCAAAAGTAAATAGCATAAACTGAACAAATTAAGCTGAAACTGATCATTTATTTACAAACATGAAGTATTCAACTCTATAACTTTTCGGTTGCTTGTATAATTCATCATCAATAAAGCAGGAGGCCCCACCTTTCGTTATGAATATTATATGAATTGCGACTGTGAGAACACCGATGCCATTATGGACGAGCGTGATCTCATGAAATTTAGATGCCCAAGAACGAGCTGTCCTGGTCAGTAAACGAGAAATTATCAGCACTGCGGACGTTTTGAAATTCAGATATGAGTGTGGTTCAACATTTATTAGAAAATGTGACAATTTTATTCCTTAAAATGCCAAGATTGTAACCAAGTGTGTGTGTGCTCCCCGTTATAGACAGTAGGTGGAGAAGACTGGTTATTTCATCACGCTTTCCTTATAATTGGAACTTCTAAACATCCAGCATAAAAACACTTTTTGTTTGTTACTGGATTGGAAGCTCCTACTTTTTTGGTTAGATATAGCTATGGTTTGATATTTGACCTGCAGTGTACTAACATATTAATCTTGACTTTTTCCATTTGATTATAGAATTTTTTGATTATAGATTACGTCTGTTCTCATTTGACACACATATTTTTTTCATTCACACAATAATATGCATTGTGTAAATGAAAAAAATATATACATACTGTTAAATTCATATTTATTGTATCTCACGCTTTCTTTCCACGCGTACACTCGAGTAATACAGGTGATTATATTATAATCAACTCAAAACCCAATAACACGGTATCTCGTAAACACATTTACAACCCACATGTTATACATAGAATTTGCCTCAAAATAAAAGTTACTTTTTTTTGTAAAGATTTATCCCAAAAATGTTTAATTCGCTCTTTTTATTCATAATAATAATGACTGCATAGAACATAATGAAAATTAAACTATTATTATGCATACAATGCTCAATAATAGCATAATCTAATCTAGATAGAAATACCTAATTTGAACATGGATTTCAAAGCATGTGCTTTTTACAGTAAGGCAATTTTATTAGTTCAGTGTTTAGTACTTAGTTATAAGTCTTGCTTTTATCCCTGAGGTGGCATAGACATACTATACACCCACATTTTACCGTACTAATTTTTGCCTTATATAACAGCTAGATTTCTGTGGCGTATAAACCGGGAGGTTACACCAGAGTGCCAGCACTCTGCGAACTGCAACGAGGATACGGCGCTGCATACACTGGTGGACTGCCCAGCGTGGGACCTGCAGCGCCGGGACCTCGTTGTGGGTCTGGGCGTGAACATTCTCTCGCTGGAGACTATGGTGAAAGCTATGGTCTCCAGCGGTTAGGGAGCGGGAGAGAACTCTCCCTCCCGAGTTCCGCAGTCTGCGGCGAGGATGCCGCAGACTTGTCTTCGCCCAAGACTACCGTCCTCCATGACCGGGGGCCTGGGGACGACGGGTGGGTTGCTCGCCGTCCTTACAGAAGCAGGCCCCGGTCGGTGGCGTGGTGTGAGAGCTGCACGTACGCCCTTCACCCTCTCAAGGAAGTGGTATAAAACCTAATTGACCCCCAAAGAAGCGAGATAAAACTCGAACCCCCGCCCCCCTGAACGAGGCCGCGGAAGCGGATAAAGTCTGTCGGGAGCCCTGGGGCAATCCTTCCGAGGGCACACCCGGGACTCCCGGCTATAGACAGATGAAAGGGATACGTATGGTTTTAGTCGGTAAGAGTCCGGCATAGCATCCATGAGGATTTCCACACGAAAAAAAAAATGTAACAGCAAATCACGTGTTGAAATGGACAGTGTCGTAGGTTATGGCAACCTGCTCAACCTGATGTTGAATTTTTGGAAATCACCCATAAAGCCTTCAAGTTGGCTTAACTACTGCCATGTTACTGTGAACTTGGACTAACGGATTAATTCAAACCACGGAAACGCTGTAGCAAGCATAGCAAAGGCGCGAAACGCAGTGACAGTTTACAAATTTCTGAGTCAGAGTGTTAAGAGTGTTTTAATTCTTTTATTAATCTCTTTTTTAGATGAGACTGATATGTTATACATATATTAATGAAACACAAAATAATAAATATAAAGGAAAAACGAGTGTACGCTGCCTAAATAGTGACTTCAAGATTGTCAATGGTCTAAAAATATAATTTCATTTTAAACACAAAGCATTTGCAGTAATATTTACACACAACAGTAATATTAACAAAATAATAAACTTACTTGACAGTATTAAATTTCTGCTCTACTAATTCAGAAGTTTAAGCAACTTAAGTACGTTCCAAATCAACAAATAAACACACGCTAACAGGACGTCTTACTTTCAGATGACACAATCAAAGTTTGTAGCACAGTTACTTCGATGCAGTTTCTTTATTTCAAATTTAACACTATCGAAACGAGCTATTTCAAAACCAACTGGATGTGAAGAAATCGTTATAGTTTTTTATAATTTAGCGTCTTTTTAGCGTTTACTTATTGATAATTGTAATATTCTGAGAGTGTACTCTCAGAACATAGTGAAGAATTTCAACTTTTTCAGTACAGTTCTGGTAGATCAGTGGCTTAAATCATTGACCTGGTTTATCAAAGGTCACGGGACCAAAATCCTAAACCAAGTTGCGGGATAACATCCAAACCCCCCGAAAACTAGGCCTCGTTGGCAGATAATGTCTGTCGGGAGCTCTGGGGCTATATCTTTGAAGTCTCAATCAGGACTTCTGACCATAGGCAGATAGAAGGATACCGTGTTGTTTTAGTTAGTAGCCATGAGGGTTTGCACACGTAAAAAATGGAATGCTGTAGTTAATTTATTTATTCTATCACGCCTTATCCCCGAAGGGGTACCAGAGGCTTATTATATGCCCACTTTTCACCATGTGTATAGAATATATATATATACCCATTTTCGTGTTGACATAGACAGACGCAGGTTGTGGCTACCTGCTGGTAGAACGAAAATGCTAGCAAATGTAAATGTCACAAAGTGGTCACCCATCCGTGGCCAGCCATAGCGAAAGTGGATTAACGCAGTTATCGTTTTCAAAATTTTGAGTCCGGGGGCGCACAAACGCTTCAAGTTGTAGTTACTTGTTATGCAATTACTATTTGGTTCAATGGTCGATGGTTTGCACGGATCAGCTTGCAGAGTAATGGTTAACTTCGGAACCAATGACAATAAAAAGGCTTGTTTGCAACCGACACTCTTCTACCTCTCGCCTGATTATCTGATATAAGATCCTAGTAACTATTTACTCAGCAGGTGACTAACGCGCCTAATATAGCAAAACCTTACCCCTGACAGAACCTTAATTACCTCTAACGACGCAGCTGTGTGTTGAAGCGATGTTTCTTGGAAACTCAGGGGAGCCTTAAGTAGTGTGCTAATTTAGACACTATTAAGGGTATGAGGTTCTGAATACTAAATAAATAAGTTGCGTCAATTTTGTAAATACAAACGTTTGTTTTCCAATAACTAAATTTTGACAGAAAAGTTCAGAGAATTGGAACTGCGATGGTATGGCGTATAGTTCAGTGTGATGAAGATCACGTGGCTAAAAATGCCCTGGCACCCCAACATTTACAGAGTATTAGGGCAACCTAGCTACATTGTGGTCCACATTACTGAAAGATTTAGAGCAAGCTTAGCTAATAAAACAGACAACCCAAGGACCGGACCAACAGTTCTGGTTCATGAGAACGAGAATTGCCGAGCCCAAGTAATGGGATAAATGGCAAAGATAAAGCAGTAGAAGAAATATTGAATATTGTTAGAACAAATAGTATGCTAACTTTTCCATATTAATTTTGTTTAAGTAAAAAGACAACTTGGTTGGGGACGGGACTTTAACACATGAGCTACCACTGAGCTACCCGTACTACTTAAATTAAATTTCTGATAAGAAATATCCTCAGAAAGTACGTAAACATAATTTTCATGTAAATTAAACGACCGCCCGTTGTCGAGGTGGTCTCGGATTCGAATCACGGTTTGTAACTAATATTTGTATGAGCCTTGTCCACATAGTAATGTACATGAAGGCGGCTATAGATGCGAGTATTGCTTATGCTGTTCTTCTCGCATGACCTCACATAGCCCAAGAAGCAGTTCACAAACACCTAATCATGAAAATTGTCTCCTGACGTCATATTCGATTAAAATAATAAAACCACAGCGACTAACTTTCTACCATTTTAGAATATGATGCAAGAGTCATAACATTTTAAGCGCAATATGTATTCCGAGAGGCGTATAAATAAAGCGACATCAAAAACATTTTTAGCATTTAAAAGTGGAATGTTAATTTTATTTTTTAATTTACTTATATTACTTAGTTATCTTTTTTTCGTTTTATATATGCTTAGGTAATTTTGTGGACACACTTCGTGTGAAGAAATTTTTGTTACTCTTTGCTTCTTGGCACACGGCAATGGGCTCACCACCTGTTACGTGGGACAAAAGTGCATACGGTGAAATGTGAGCGTTTAATATGCCTCTGCCTACCCCTTCGGGGATAAAGGCGTGACAATATGTATGTATGTATGTTTGCTTCTTGGAAATTATTTTCAAGAAACGCATGTGAATAAAAAAACTTATCTTAACTATATTCACGCTGTATCCCTGAAGGGGTAGTCAGAGAGGACAGATCGCCAGACATTCAGTAATCGCATCACATCCACGTCTGGGTATCCGAGTACTTTTGACTTTTCCGTTTTTGAGCAATCTGCTCACGTTGTCTTCATAATGTAAGTATAGAGGCCTACTCTGACTCCATTTGCCCTTTACTTTTGCACAGTATATATTCTTCGTCAATTGTTTCTCCCTCATTCGTTGGACGTGTCCAAACCAAAGCAAACCATGTATACGAATTTCATATTTTTAGAAAAGTTCAGATGTAAGTCGCTCCCAAGAATACCGAAGACAGTAAAATCATAACTATTGGCACAGCAGCCTAAAAGTGAATCACTGACATCTAATCCAACTAGTTAATTTTTCAAATAATAAAATAATTAAAAATAAAATAAATAAAATATAAATAATGCGGATTTTTTCTAGCCTAACGCTAATTAATAACTATAAAATAATGATAATTGATAAACTAACTATATAAAATAAATACTAAAAGTTAACACAAATAAATTTTTATGGAATTTAATTTAATTTGTATTTAATGTGATTTTATCTATATAATATATTTATAATATATTATGTGATTATATAATGTGATTTTATCTATATAATATATTTATATATTTATAAATAAATAAAATAAATACCCATCACGCCTTATCCCCGAAGGGGTGGCATAGGCATACTAAATGCCCACTCCTCACCGTGTGGATTCCTGTCCCACGTAATAGATGGTGAGCCCATTGCCGTGTTGAAATAGACAGACGCAGGTTATGGCTACCTGCTGTTGAAATTTTCAAGCCGCCCATAAGGCCTTCAACCAAGCTTAACGACTGCCATTTTACTGGCAACCGGGACCAACGGCTTAACGTGCCTTCCGAAGCACGGAAACGCTCGCAAATGTAAATACCACAAAGTGGTTACCCATAGTGAAAGTTGCGTAACTCAGTGATCGTTTACAGAACACTGAGACCGCGGGGCCACGAGCGCATTATATATTTATTAGTGAGATATAATTAGCAAATAGACTGCACTCATGTTTGTCACACTATATGTGATAACGAGAAGTATACCTGAACACCACCTGCCAGCATATAAACTGGAAATGGAAAATAGAATAGTTTAAAATAGACACTATGTCACAACTTGAAGAGATACAGACAGTCCAGAAGAGTCTCGAGGAGAGTTTCATCAGAAGAATGGATGAGCTGCAAGCACAATTGCATGTTGGTGGTTCCGCAAAGGACACAGTGGCCAAGGTAGCAGAAGAGTTCCGCACTTTCCGGGAACTTATATTTAACATCCTTGGACTACTACGGAAGCAGATCGCTGAATGCAATAAGTCTGTGGGTATGGTGGATACTTGGCAGCGCCGGAAGGCTCTTGTGTACTCTGGGATTCCTGAAGTAGAAAGAGAGAACTGCGTGGGCACGTTTGTAGGAATTCTTCAGATTAAAATGGCCTTGAAGGAGATCACAGCTGTGTCTACACAATCTTGTCATTGTCTCGGAGCTGCTAAGGTTGGTCATAGTCGTCATATTCTTGTAAGGTTTGGCGCAATGAACGTGAGATCGTCGGTGTGGAACGCTAAGACTATGCTTAAGGGATCGTCAGTTTCCATTAGTGAGTTCTTGACCAAAACCCGACGGTCAGTGTTCACTAGGGCGCGACTACACTTCGGGATGCATTGCTGTTGGACTCAGGATGGCATTATAATGGTGAAGACGCGGGATGGTAATCGTCACAAAATCACTACTCTCGATCAACTCAACAATATTTTAGAAAAGTATCCCAAATCTACACCTTCAGTGCAAGTTAGCGCAACGTAAATTAACACTTCTTTGTGATGTTTTGATTTTGTTTGCATAGTAGTAATTCCTATTTTTTCAGTTATAATTAAGAGAACTTGAATAAGGTTCTTTTTCCCGATATCATTCAGATGTGTTGTAGCTAAATACGATTGTTTTTCAGCAGAACGGTCGTCAGCAGTCAGTTCGCGTTGATGAGAAGTCATCGACTTGGCGCGATCTGGTCGCTGGCGGTATACTCTTTCCTCTTCTGTTTACTTTGTTTATTAACCTCCTTACCCAAGAGCTTCAGTGTGCATATCACCTATATGCAGATGACCTGCAGTTGTATAGTCAGGCAAGGGTGGAGAATCTTCCGGAAGCCATTGCTAAAATAAACACTGACTTAAATGCAATGGGACACTGGTGTAACCGCTTTGGACTTACTATTAACCCTGAAAAATGCCAAGGTATCATAATTGGAAGCAGTCGTATGATGAGTAGACTGGACGGGGTAAATTTGCCGTCAATAACCTTCAACACAAAAACTATTCCAGTTACTCTTAGTGTTAAAAACTTCCTTCCTGCACCTTGATAGTACCTTAAATTGGAGAGTCCAAGTCACTAACGTTTGTCAGAAGGTAACTGGAACGCTACGTGCCTTTTATCGCCTTAAGAACTTTCTGCCGCCTAAAACAAAAGCTATGCTTGTTTAAACCCTTTTATTTCCCATCAGAAACTATGGTGATGTGTGCTATCTCGACCTGAATGCAGATCTTCTCAATAAACTTGATCGGCTTCTCAATAATTGCATTCGATTCGTTTACAATCTTCGAAAATACGATCATGTCTCGGTTTATCGTTCCGAGTTGGGTTGGTTGCCTATACGTCAGCGTCGTAGTATGCGTGCCGTATCGATGCTTTTTTTACTAATTAACGACTCTAATGCTCCTTCTTACTTGAAATCTAATTTCCAATTACTCTGTTCTAATCACGATAAAAATTTACACTCTTCTAACAATCGCCTTCTTCTCTGTCCTACTCACACTTCAAGTATGATCCATTCATCATTCTTCGTGCAATCAACTCTCCTCTGGAATGCGCTTTCGTGTGAAGTTAGGACATGTACCAACCGTTTGTCATTCAAAAATAAAGTACGGGAAATTTACAATCCTTAGGAAAACATTCTCTATTTAACGAAGTATGTATATATTTATTCATATTTAAATATCTATTTATGTATATTATATAATATGTATATAATTTGTATATAATATGTAAATAATATGTATTGTATGTAATGTGTATTTGTATTGTATTAATATGTATTTGTATATTATGTATAGATATATTGTAATTGTCACAACATCAACCTTGAGCACCTTCCTTCACTTACCTATCTCTGCATCACCCTAAGATTGACTGGAAGAAAATGCCTACGGCATTAAGTCCACCTCTGTACAAATTTTGTGCATAATTTTTTTAAACAAATAATTAAATAGATATTAACACATGCATATTATACAAAGCAAACATCCAAACTCCGAAACAAACATTTGAAGTTTACACAGATATTTGTTCCGACCCGGAAATCAAACCCGCGAACTCATTGCGGCAGTCGTATACACTACCCCTTATGTCACTGAAGCAGTCAAATAATAAAATGTTTTAAGTAAAATTATATTATACTAGTTGACGCCCGCGGCTTCGCCCGCGTATTGATGTTTTCCCGTTCCCGTTTCTCACAGGAACTTGTTCCCGGGATAACAAGTAGCCTATGTGTTTTCTGATGTATAAGCTATATTATTGTAAAGTTTCATTAAAATCCATTCAGTAGTTTTTACGTGAAAGAGTAACAGACATCCACACAAACTTTCGCATTTATAATATTACTAGCTGACCCGCCCGGATTCGCCCGTTACATACTTCGAACCCCGCGGCATCCATTTAATCCCGTCGTTTATTAATTTCACAATAATGTATGAACATTTTCCAAATTAATTGATTACTTCTCCGTTCCCGCACGGCCCGGTCGAATTATTGTTACACGAAATTAATTTATTTGCACATTTTTTGATATTGCCATATCGCCTAAGATATTCATTTCATTAGCAAAGTGTAAAGGTACAAAATAATCTTCATAAAATGCTGAAGCCAACTAACATATTAAAAATGATAAGTATTAATAATGTTGTTGTGTAAATAGCCTTTAAATTACCGCTTTATTGTTGCTGTTTTTTAAAGTATTAAAATGTATATAGTACGTTTTCCTTAAGAGATAGACATATACCGTCGCGGACTATTTTGTAGACCTATATTAGATACACAATTACACGATACGTTTAGGCAGCTTTTTTGTTAAAAGCTCCCAGACAGCTAATTTTTTCCGACGCCGCCAATATATGTCGTTATAATTAAGTTAATGTATACAAAAACTTAACAAAATATACATAAAAACCTTCTATAAGAATAAAAAAAAACTAACTATCTTCACGCTGTATCCCTGACGGGGTAGTCAGAGAGGATATATATAGTCATTTCTATAAGAATCACTCTATCTATTTCAAAAAACTGCATCGAAATTCGTTGAGTAGTTTTAAAGATGTAAGCATACATAGGGACAGACAGCGAAAAACGACTTTGTTTTATAATATGTAGTGTTTTGTTATATCTTAAAGGGTTAAGGCAGCGTTTTCGTTAAGCTCCCAGACGGCGTATTTTTTCCGACACCGCCAACATATATCGTTATAATTAAGTTAATGTATACAAAAACTTAACAAAATATACATAAAAACCTTCTCTACGAATCACTCTATCTATTTTAAAAAAACTGCATTGAGTAACGTTGCGTAGTTTTAAAGATCTAAGTATATATAGGGACAGACAGTCAAAAACGACTTTGTTTTAAAATATGTAGTGATTAAGATTGAAGGTAGCCTTCCGTCGGTCGCCTGTCGCGAGGCTACCACTAGCTTTCCGATGTCAGCGACCGCGACGTCATCCGACACTCTTTTCGCTGGTTTTATGCGGGAAGAGTGGCGATGGTTACTTAAAAAGAAATGGCTTTCCATGCTAGTGTGATCGACAAATTCGAAATGTATTATCATTCTTTGTGAGTCCACTTGGCGGGATGTTTCAGTAAAGTAATTTCAAAACTGTGTTTTGAATAAGTGTAACTAGTAGATAGGTAGAGTAGATCTCGTCGTTGTGTGTTGAAAACGATGCTATTTTTATATCCTTCTCGCCTGCGTCGCGCGACCGCATTTCCTCCGACGCCACCGAGTCGCGGTCGCCGCGCGGCTCTCTAGCCACGCCCACCGGTCGCGCGACACGGTCTCCAAGACTGGAATGCTACCTTTAGGTTTTATTCAAAGTACCTAATACAACAGTGTGTGCACATAGTTAATGGTTGTTTTAGTTTACAGTGCAGTACAAATGAAAGTGTCGAGTTTGTGTGAGAATGGTATCTCTAAAGGATAAACACTTCAATGGAACGTTTACCTGGAGCGCTACAAAATCATCCTGCAGTGTATGTACAGTCACCGAATTATTCTTAACGCTTTCAGTATCCTATAAAAATCTTGTTTCAAATCATATGGATGTTAATCATATTATAAGATGACAGCTGTCATAAACTTGGTTCATTGAGAAACACAGGTCGTATTACAAAACGAAACTCAATACTCAAGAACGCCTGAGGTAAGTTTTCGCGATTGTCTTCGCTTTATAAAACTACGCTCAAACACTTATTGAGTTCTGAGAAAACGTTATGTAATATGACTCTTATTGTTTTATTAAGCTATTTTTAGCATTAGCTTCCAAATTTATATGCTTTTTATCAACTTGTAATGTAGGTGTGTATTCAACACTAGTACGTAAAGGGGTTTGTGAAATATAATTAAAAAGCCGGTTGAGGTGATGAATACATGGCTGTATACTATTGAAGAAGAAAAAAGCATTTACACATTTGACAGCGTTGACAGCTGAGTGCTGCCATTACTCAAAAATAATAGAAAATAACATTATGTTTCTAGCATGAATCGTGTAACTTAAGGTGAAATCTTGCAACTCAGTTTTGCAGCAAAAATCTTCTGCCAATTGCGCTGAAATTTTGTGTGTTAGATTTGTTTGGATGACAATGCATAGTTAGGCTGTAAAATGTAATTCTATATCCAAAATGATAGATCACCTAAGATGGAAATTTTAATGCACTACTGCAATTTGTGAATCAAAGGAACTTGCTAAGAATAACTCGAAAAATAATGTGACGTTTAAATCCAACATGGCGGACTACTTAAGGCTAAGTAATTTATGCTTTCTTACAATAGGGGGTTTTAAATTAAAGGACTTTTGATTTTTTTTTTATATAACCCTATAGTAAAAGGTTATTTTGCTACAGCTGGTCTTTGAATTCATCGTCTATTTACATTTCCGTGCTTCGGAAAGCCCGTTAAGCCGTTGATCCCGGTTGCCAGTAAAATGACAGTCGTTAAGTCCAGTTGAAGGTGAAAAATTTCAACTGCAGGTCGCTACATCCTGCACCTGTCCATTTCAACACGGCAATGGGTGGTGGTTCACAGGTTACCTGTTACGAGAGACAAAAATGCATACGGGTAAATAGTGGGCATATAGTATGTCTCTGCCTACCCCTTCGGACATATAGGCGTGAAAATATGTATGTATGTATTTTGAACATAGCTTTTGAAGAAATTTAAGTTTGAATATAAACATTACTCACTTTTATATTATTAACGCTGCTGTCTGTACATGACTAAAGGTTATGTAATTAGTTGTAGTTGCTAGTGCAGTAGAATTAGTGTCTAGTTTGAGGTCGATATTCGATCTTCTCCTGAGGATAAACACTTAGACGGATCGCTTACCTTAATCGCGTAGACGATGAGTTTAAAGTTCCGACCGACCTGCAACCAACATTTAACGATCAATATTATTTTAGTTTCCTACGTTTGGAAATTGCTATAAAGATTGTTTAAGTTTTGCGATTTTAAACTGAATTGAGAACTTTGGGGGCTTACTCTATATTTACATCGACCAGAGTTGGTTGATAGTTTTTGTACACATATGTACTAGTATTACAAGTAGACGTAGATGACGATGAAAAAGTACAATGACACGGAATATTTCTAAAGGTAACTACTTTAACCAAGTTGGTAAGTAGAGACCATTCTACGGAATAATTGTACCTGCTCGGTGTTGCACTAGAAAGTATTAGCAAAGTCTTTGATGTGAATATGTTTTTGATATATGTAATAACTAGTTGACGCCCGCGGTTTCACCCGCGTAGAAAGGTTTTCCCGTTCCCGTTTCCCACAGGAACTCGTTCCCGGGATAAAAAGTAGCCTATGTGTTATGAAACTTTACAATAATATAGCTTATACATCATATAAGCGATATCAACGTTTCCTAAATGGGGGGCGGTAAGAGACCCAGAAAAAAAATGGGGGCGTTGTGTAGGCTTCGGAGGGCGATTTGTAATTTCATCTACCTAGGAGGACTCTTAGACACCGACAGAGCTCTCGACTCTCGGCTACAACTTGTGAACATCAACTAATATTAATTAGCAGATTGCTCAAACTCGGTTCGATATTTCTCTCCGCGTAGTTCATGTATCAGTCCTGTTTTATTCAATAAATAGAAGAAAAATCATGTCAATCGGTCGCTCCGTTTCGAAATGAAAGTAGACACAAACAAACAAATAAAAAGGCAATAGACACACTTTCGCATTTTAATATAACTATTAGTATTCCTAGATAGGTAATTTTATTTCGTATTCGTAGATAGATAGATCGCGGGCAATCACGTTTTAACAAGTTTTTGTTAAATAACCCGATTTGTGCATTCCTGTATCAATCGGCTGATTCATAGAATACTGGTTCTTACTTGTTGAGTACAATTGAGTTAATGCATGTTTGTCTTATTCCTGTCGGTGCGTAGTGCTTATACAATCCTATATAAACAACGGAATATTTATTGTATTTTCATTTGCGGTTTCGCGCGTAATAGATTAGCAGTACTAACACTTACTTACGTATTTCTTAAAACAAAACAATGTCGGAAGTAAAAAAGAAGTATTCTGTGAAATATATTACATTCGGATTCATTGAAAATCCCACAAACCCATCGTCGCCTCAGTGCCTTCTATGTCTAAAAACATTTTCGAATGAAGCAATGAAGCCTTCAAGACTGCAAGATCATTTGAATAAAATGCATCCAGATAAGAAAGACATGTAGAATGTAGCATATTTTCAAGACCTAGAGATGAAGCATAATACTCAGCCAAGTGTAGCAAAACTATTTTCGGCGGCTGCTAAGCAAGAGGACGACGGACTACGAGCTTCGTACAATATCTCTTTGTTAATTGCCCAAAAAGGCAAACCACACTACATCGGAGAAGAGTTAATTATGCCAGCAATAAAGGAAGTAATAACTACTGTGCGTAAACCCGCCGCAGATATTATCCGAACAATTCCTTTGAGTAATAATTCTGTGCAAAGACAAATTGATGAAATGGCTGAAAACATTGAAGGATCATTGTGCAATCATCTGAAGACTAGTAAATTCTCAATTCAGCTCGATGAGTCCACTTTACCTACTAATGACGCATTGTTGCTGTCTTACGTGAGGTTTATTAAACATGAGAAAATATGTGAAGAACTATTGTTTGCTAGAAATTTAGAGACCGGTACAAAAGGCGAAACCATATTCAATACATTGGAAAAGTTTTGTGATGAGAAAGAGATTCCCTTGAAAAATATTATATTAGGTGCTACGGATGGCGCTCCGCCTATGACAGGGTGCCATAAAGGCTTAATAGCGTACTTAAAAAATAAAATTCCAGATGTACTTGCTGTACATTGCGTTATTCATAGACAACATTTGGTTGCTAGAAACTTAAGTGAACGACTATTTCAATCACTGCAATATTGACATATTGCTATAATATTAATTATATTTATTAATAATATTATTATAATATTATATTGATATAAAGCAGTCAATAAAATCCGCACCAGCTTTTTAAATGATAGATTATTTCATCAGCTTTGTGTTACTAATGACGAAGATTCCAACCGTTTGTTGCTTCATACTGAGGTTCGTTGGCTATCAAGAGACAATTGTCTGACTCGATTTTACAACCTGTTTGACTCTGTGATAGAGTTCTTGGAAACTAAAGATACAGAATTGCGCAACAAGCTCATTATGTAAATACGTAAATAAAAATCAAGTTCAAAAATGTCTATCAAGAATTTTGGCTACAAAAACCGATCCCGCAATTGTAGCCTGGATTGTGGTCAATCTTTCAACGATTCTTGATAGCATTCCCATGGTCATATTTGTGTGAACGTGGATTTAGTGCTGTGGCAACGCTGCTTACTAAAAAGAGAAATCGTTTGCATGTTACCGAACGTGGCGACTTGCGGCTGTTCTTGAGTAAATTGGAACCTGATATCAACAAACTTATTAAACAGCATCAGATTCAACCTTTTATTTTAATATAATTTAAAGATTATGTTTGTTTTATTTTGAATAAAAGATACTCTGTCTGAATACTATAAAGTTGCGTTTCAATAATCATTCTCATTGGCAGGTGTAGCCCGTAAGAGTTGCCTTGTGTGTAGGCGAAACACGCGTCGACATCGTACGACATTCTAAAAAAGCGGAATACTGCAAAAATAACATTTATAAACAAAAATAATCAAAGTATTATTGTTATAATTACATTAAAGCCGGATGTTTGTTACTCTTTCACGTAAAAACCACTGAAAATATTTTAATGAAACTTTTAGTTTTTTAGTTTTTTAAAATTGATTTCCGCCATGTAACGCTACCTGATTCAATTAGTTATTTAATAATACTGTAGCATTAAAATAATGACTAATCATAATAAAAATAAACTATGACTTATGAAATCAAATCACAGATTAAATAAAGTACTCTTATCTTTAAATCTTTGATGAAACTTATTTTACTTGAAATACGAAATTATAAATAGTACGTGTGCTTCATGAAAGATAAGCTTAAATGTTGCACGCAATATAGAAGAGTCTATTTCTTATAAATTTATTTGTACAGAACGATATTTTTAGGGTCCGGGAACTATTTTGAATTTTAGAAAATAGTTTTGAGAGCATTTGAAAGAGGTGACGTAAGAACTAAATGCGAGATTAGGGTAAACCAGGAACGTCTAGAGCAAGCGAATGAAATTGTGTATTTAGGAAGTATGTTTAGCGCGGATGGAAGATGAGATTCGGATGTAGAACGGTGAGTAGCTGCCGGAAACATAGTTAAGGGTGCTTTGTCCCAGTTAGTAAAGCGACAAAGCATCGTAAAAGAAGCACGAATGGCGATTCATAACGCAGTGCTAGTGCCAACTTTGCTTTACAGTAGTGAAACCTGGGTATGTCAGCAGATGCATGAATGCTGTGGAGATGCGATCACTTCGAAAATTGTGCGGCGTAACTTTGGCCGACCGAACACGTAACGAAGTGATACGCAACATGGCAGGTTTGAATGAGAGTGTCAGCGTTAAGCTGGAAAAGGGCGTGCTCCGTTGGTTTGGACACGTCCAACGAATGACTGAGGAACGATTGACGAAGAATATATATTGTTCAAAAGTAGAGGGTAGAAGGAGCCAGGGTAGGCCGAGACTTACAAATGAAGACCACGAGAGCAGATTGCTCAAAAACGGAAAGGTCAAAAGTACTCGGATGAAGCGATTGATGAATCTCGAAGAAGCGAAAGAAGTTTGCATGGATCGCAAAGACTAGCGATCTGTCCTCTCTGACTACCCCGTCAGGGATACAGCGTGAAGATAGTTAGTTAGTTAGTTAGAAAATAGTTTAAAAAGAAACATTTTGGGGAACGTATGATATACATGAATACGAGTACACTATTCTGTCACCTGTTCGAAGTAGGCAGAGACGTATACTTTCAAATTTTATTTCCAACTTTTATTAATCTAGTCCTATGTAATAGGTCGACTTTTCTCGTGACTATAGAGCTGGCCTCTTTCTCGCTCAGAGAATTAACATTGCTATACAATGTGGCAATGCTAGCAATGGCTAGCCTTACGGGAACCTTACCGGTTGATTTTGATAGGGTGGAATTCTTGACACATAGTCGGGGCATCATTGTCAGTCATGTAATAATCTCCACCACCCCTTTTTCTTGTACTGTTTTCTGTAAATATGTTAAAATTCAATATGTTAAATGTTCACATTATCACCTAATCGGTCATGGTAGTAATATTATTATGTTAAAACTGACATAACCAGATTGTGGCAACTTGCTGATGCGTTTTTTCTAACCGCCCATTTATTATATATAAATAAGTTTACTGTGGAAAATAAAAAAATAAGTTTATTGTGAAACACCTAGGTAAACTTTACCAGGGGTATATAAAGCTAACCCTGAAACACCTAGGTAAACCAGGGGTACAGGAAGTTAACCCCGGAACACCTGAGTAAACCAGGGGTACAGAAAGAAGAACCGTGGAACACATGGGTGGGCCAGGGGTACAGAAAGTTAACCGTACAACACGTAGGTTGACCAAGGGTACAGAAAGTTAACCGTGGTACACCTAGGTGAACTATGTTGGTGTACCACGGGTCAGAAACGGTTTAATTTAGCTTAAAGACTGTCATGTTACTGGCAGCCGGGACTAATGAATGAAAATGGAAAAGCCTTAAGCGGTTATTGACTGGACAGGACTGATCATAGCGTAAGTTGCTTAATGCAGTGATCGTTTACAGAACAATGACCTAAGAAGACTACGTATGTAGATGTTATGTTATGCGAAAAATCAAAGCCAACTCGTTTTATATTTATTTTACAAATATTGTAGTTTAAGCTGACTACTAAATTCATAACTAATAAATTCGTGATTTGTTTAAGCATTCATACAAATCACGAATTTATGAAAATACAACCATGTTTATAAATTCGTGGTTTGTTTCTATACTAATATTATAAAGCTGAAGAGTACGTTTGTTTGGTTGAGAGCGCTAATCTTAGGAACTACTTACTGGTCGGATTTGAAAAATTAATTGTGTGTAGGATAGCCCATTTATGGAGGAAGCCCAAACACAACAACAAAATAATACAATTACAATTTTACTTCTGCCTTTTTTTCTTTTTCCACAACAAGCAGCCGTTTGAAAATTGCTTCAATTATACTACTATTAAAATAATTCAGTTTCCACTATATACAAATATGGGGATGAAGAGTAGAAGCGTGCACGTCGCCATCCCTGCCAGCTACGGCTGCAATTCTGCTCCAACACGAGTGCCACCAGGGCGATGACTGCTAGGGCGTGCCCCCGAGGCGACGCGCACCAGTTCGTCCCCGCTGGTGCGAAAAGTGTGAGCCAGAGCGGCGTAGGGGACCGCCACCCTATACGCGCGGCCCGACACGGCGGGAAGTGGAGGATGGAGTGCAGGGTAGCTGCGTGGAATGTTAGGGGAGGAATGACAGATAAGATGAATGAGTTGATGGATGTTATGAATGAGAGAAAGTTAGATGCAGTGTGCTTGACAGAGACCAAGCGCAAGGGCAGCGAAGTCTTGTAGCTCCCGGGTGGGATGCTCGCGCTTTGGTCTGGAGTACCAGAGAGCGAGCATGGCAGTCGGGGGGTTGGAATTTTGCTGTCCTCGCGATTGGCCTCCGGTATGTATGAGTACAAACTGATAGGTCCTAGAATCCTCTGGATCCGTGTAAAACTTGGTTTGACGAAGATTTTCCTGGTAGCTGCTTACGCGCCAGTATCTTCGTCGAACGCGAGTGAGCTAGAGGACTTCTGGGAGAGTATGAGATAAGCTCTAAATGTGATAGAAGGAAATGAAAGACTTATAGTATGTGGAGACTTGAATGGATGGGTGGGTACCGCTCGCGATGGTTTTGAGTCGGTACTCGGGAAGTATGGGGATAAAAGGGTGAACGACGCTGGCAAGCTAATACTGGCATTTTGTAAGGAAAAGGATTTGTTTGTAGCGAACACAATGTTCAACCACAAACAAATTCATATGTATACGAGGAGATGTAAGTCAAAGAGAAGCATGATAGATCTATTCCTAATGGATAGTCGGCTCCGTAAACAGGTGATGGACACAAGGGTTTATCGAGGCGCTGAGCTGGGATCAGACCACTACCTAGTCATAACTAGGATTAGGGGTCTGTTCGCGGGTTGGCGTCATCGTACCGAGTGTCCTGAACCTGAGCCGACTTATAGCATCAAAAGCTGGAAGCTGCAGGATGCATCCATTAGGGATAAATATAATGAAAGGGTAGCCGAAAAGCTTGGCGATGTCAATGTAAGCAGTGAGAATGTGGAAAGTGTATGGCAGAACCTTAGGGATAGTATGATAAATGCCGCTGTGGAAGTGTGTGGAGAAACGAAAAGAGGCAGTAGTAATAAGCGTGATGCATGGTGGAATGAGGAAGTGAAAGAAGCAGTTCGAATGAAGAAGAAAGCATGGCTAGACTACTTAGCCTCGCCGAATGATTTTAATATGAAAGAGAGGTACAAGCTGCAGAAAGTTAACACGAAGGCACTTATAGAAGAAGCTCGTGAAAGGTGCAGAATGAAAGCGGATGAAAGGTTGTCGTCCAATTTCCGGGATAATGCCAAGCTCTTCTGGAAAGAGGTAGGCAAGACCCGGAGTTGTTCGGCAATCTGCAGTATGAATAAAGTGCTTAGTGTTAACAATGACGTCCTAACAGACCAAAGTGACGTCCTGCAGAGATGGAGTGAATATTATGGAAAGATGTATGCAAGAAAAGACAGAGATGCCACATCGGGAAGTGGAGCTCACTTCGATGCTCCGGATCCCGATGTCATTGAAGTCATTAGTATGAAAGAAATAGAACAAGCGATAAGAAGTATGAAATGTGGTAAGGCTGCGGGAAAAGACAGAGTCACTGCTGAGATGATCAAGTACGGTGTCTGTCTGGGACACACTATGTCTGTTATGCAACTTGTGCTGGCGGACGGGTGAGGTCCCAGATGACTGGCGAGTAGCAGTTGTAGTACCTATTTACAAAGGGAAAGGCTCGCGCCTAAACTGCTCCAGCTACAGGGCGATCAGCTTGGTCAGCTTAGCTAGTAAGGTGTATGCAAAGGTTATAACGGCACGAATGCAAGAAAAGTCTAAAAGGTATTTATGGGAGGCTCAATGCGGATTCCGACGTGGAAGAGGTTGCATGGATCAAGTGTTTTCTCTCCGCATGATCGCGGAAAAGTTTCTGGCTCTTAGCCAGAAGGTTTTCTGCGCTTTTGTGGATCTAGAGAAAGCATTTGATAACGTTGTGAGAGAAACGCTGTGGGACTTGCTGCCAGGATATGGTGTGGACGGCTCGCTACTGCGGGCAATACAGTCGCTTTATAGGGACTGTAAGGCTTGCGTGCGAGTAGGGGGGGATGTGTCACCTCTTTTTGATGTCTGTACAGGCGTCAAACAGGGATGTGTCATGTCCGCCTGGCTGTTCATAGTGTATCTGGACAGTTGCCTGCAGAAGTTGAAAGATTTTAATATAGGTGTGAATTTGGGTGACTTTACAGTAAACTGTCTGCTGTACGCTGATGATGCGGTGCTCATGGCCTCATCAGAAGCCGACCTTCAGGCATTAGTCACTAATATGAAAGAGGGGTGTGAAAGTAAGGGTCTCCGCTTGAATGCAAGTAAAACTAAGGTTCTAGTATTTGAAAGAGGTGACGTAAGAACTAAATGCGAGATTAGGGTAAACCAGGAACGTCTAGAGCAAGTGAATGAAATTGTGTATTTAGGAAGTATGTTTAGCGCGGATGGAAGATGTGATTCGGATGTGGAACGGCGAGTAGCTGCCTGAAACAAAGTTAACGGTGCTTTGTCCCAGTTAGTAAAGCGACAAAGCATCGTAAAAGAAGCACGACTGGCGATTCATAACGCAGTGCTAGTGCCAACTTTGCTTTACGGTAGTGAAACCTGGGTATGTCAGCAGATGCATGAAAGTAAATTGAATGCTGTGGAGATGCGATCACTTCGAAAGTTGTGCGGCGTTACCTTGGCTGGCCGAATACGTAACGAAGTGATACGCAATTTGGCAGGTTTGAATGAAAGTGTCAGCGTTAAGCTGGAAAAGGGCGCGCTCCGTTGGTTTGGACACGTCCAACGAATGAGTGAGGAACGATTGACGAAGAATATATATTGTTCAAAAGTAGAGGGTAGAATGAGTCAGGGTAGGCCGAGACTTACATATGAAGACCACGTGAGCAGATTGCTCAAAAACGGAAAGGTCAAAAGTACTCGGATACCCAGACGTGCGTGTATGAATCGATTGATGAATCTCGAAGAAGCGAAAGAAGTATGCATGGATCGCGAAGCCTGGCGATCTGTCCTCTCTGACTACCCCGTCAGGGATACAGCGTGAAG
This sequence comes from Thumatha senex, assembly GCA_948477245.1. Classification (NCBI taxonomy): domain Eukaryota; kingdom Metazoa; phylum Arthropoda; class Insecta; order Lepidoptera; family Erebidae; genus Thumatha; species Thumatha senex. The sequence goes on from OX419731.1 coordinate 1,771,696, forward strand.
ATAGTTAGTTAGCTATATACAAATATATATATTATTAGGTGACCCCCTACGGTTTTGCCCGTGACATACCGTGCGACGGGAGTTCAAAGTCTAACTATTTAATACCGTCGTTTATAAATTCTACAATAATGCATATAAATTAGCCCGATTTGTCGACATTTATGATTACTGCTTCGCTCTCCAGAGTAGTAGTGTAATGATACATAGCCTATGACCTTTCTAGATAAATGGGCTATCCAACATTAACAGATTTTTTTTAATTCGACCTGTAGTTCCTGAGATTAGTGCGTTCAACCAAACAAACAAACTCTTCAGTCAGTGTAGATTATTAACGTTCTCGCGTACATGATCTTTTACTAGATCATAGTCCAAACTCATTTTAGCATTTTCTCCCTGCGTAACTGATTCGTAAGATTCAACCCAGTATTGATGCAACTGGTATCTATCTCCCATGTAAATGGCGCATAGATTGATACTTGGTCAATTCCGTTGTATTCAAAGTGCTGTGTCAACATTCCGACATGTCATGTTATTCGAATTCCTATTATTTGTGAATATTATTTTTTCATGCTATACATAATAATCTAGCTACTCGGCAAAATAAAATAAAATAAAATAACCTGGACAAGCCTCACCTATCACCTAGAGGCAAATCATAACCTACGACCTCAGATTTACTGTATCTACAAAAACAAATTGCATAAAACTGGTTTTATCATTTTCAGAATATATTGATAAATAAATAGTGTGAACAGTATCTTTAAAACTAAGAATTAAAATGTACCAAACCACAATGACATATGCTAAGCGCAAAGCTTGCGAACGGAAAGACTGATTTTTGAATGTGTGTGTCCTAGTAGACCCAGAGATAGATTTTAAATAATTTTGACAGCTATTCACGAAAGCAAGAAATTATTTCCTTATATTGAAACCTTCCAGTATTCAAACCACACAAACACAACAGTATCAATTAAATTCAACTTCAAAACGAAAGCCTTGTCTTAGATAATGCAAATAGGTTTAAAAAGCTTTGTATTTTCCTAGCAACACCTTCCGTTCATCAACCTTTCATTGATTTTGTCGCGTATTTCCTTGCACACGATTTTATGCCTACAATCCAGGCACATAAAGTCCTTAATTCTACAGATATGTTTGGATAGTCGTTCGTTGTAAATTTGAATTAGGCTTCAAGGAAAAAAAGCAGTCCTATTTACTGATCCGTATTCAACGCTTTGATTAAAACTCAGTAGGTGGGTAAAATCTTTTGCTCCATAATTTTATTTTAGAGTATAGTCGGATATTTCTATCTCTGTCTATTCATGATAGACATTATCCGTTAATTTTACAGTAGTATAGATAACACTTGTATTGCATTTTGGAATAAGCAATTTCAAGAGCTTCATGTTATGGGCCTTTAGCCGTCCGTCAGGAGCACACTGGGGTCTGACGAAGAACTTCGGTACCCAAGAAGTTTAAATCAACCTGCAAGTAGTGCAAAGGCGGATAACGGGTCTACCATAGATGCCCTCGGGTTAAAATGTTAGCCGACCGTACCGATTTTTTTATTAAAATTGAAATCCTAAATATATTGAAGCAACTACAACTACCACGTCAGGGATACAGCGTGAAGATAGATTTTGTTTTTTAGTTTTAACTACAAGTAGGTACTTACGATCATCAGTTACGAAAATTTTCGATGAAGAACCTCTTCCTCTTTTCAAAGCTTTTGGATTGTTACGAACGAGAATACAAATAGCAGCTCTTTTGTATTAAGATAATAGGAGTTCGAAGAATTTTGTAATGATCCTAAAATCTTTTGTAGCATATCTCTGAAATAAAATATTAATTAACGTATTATTACAAGATCAGACTACGAAAATAAATAAAATCTACATTAAGAACAAAAATGAGATAATGACTTAATTAAAAGTAGCGATAAAACTGGATCTGATCGTAAACAATATTTTGAGTTAAAAGGTCAACTGTAATGTGATTATAATTATGTGGAAGGTTTTATGTTACTTTAAAATACCTTAAATTATTATTGTATTACAATTTTTCCCAAATTACATATTACTAGCTGACCCGCCCGGCTTCGCCCGTGATATACTTATATATATATAAAAAAACATTTTCCAAATTACTTGATTACTTCTCCGCTCTCAAGTACTACGCCCGCGCCCGCACTGCCCGGTCAAATTTTCGTTACACTAAATTAATTTCTGTGTGCATTTTTTTAATATTGCCATATCGCCTAAGATATTCATTTAATTTGCAAAGTGTAAAGGGACAAAATAATCTTCATAAAATACTGAAGGCAACTACCATTTTTAAAATGATAAGCATTAATAATGTTTTTATGTAAATAGCCTTTAAATTACCGCTTTATTATTGCTGTTTTTTAAGGTATTAAACTGGATATAGTACGGTATCCTTAAGAGATAGACGTATACCGTCGCGGACTTTTTTCTAGACCTATATTAGATACACAATTCCACTTTACATTATTTTGTTATATCTTAAAGGATTTAGGCAGCGTTTTCGTTAAAGCTTCCAGACGGCTCAATTTTTCCGACACCGCCAACGTATATCGTTATAATTAAGTTAATGTATACAAAAACTTAACAAAATATACATAAAAACCTTCTATAAGAATCACTCTATCTATTTAAAAAAACTGCTTCGAAATTCGTTGCGTATTTATAAAGATCTAAGCATACATAGGGACAGACAGCGAAAAATTACTTTGTTTTATAATATGTAGTGATATAGAGGTATCGTAACAATTTGTGTTTGTCTAGAAATAGAAACTGCTTCATACTCCCTTGAAGTATCTGCTCGGTAAAGTTTTTCAAAAGAAGTCCAGCCGTTTGAAAATCAGTCATAGATTCTTTATAATTTACAATAATTATATCCTGGACTTTATTTACATGGTATAGTCCAGAAATTTATTTTGCTATATTTCTCCTTCCATATAACAAAGTCTATAGAATGATTAGTAGTGCTATTAATCCACATAATATATAACTCTCCTGCTGGGAGCATGTATACGGTAGAAAATTATGTTTGACACATTCGGGTGAAAACCGTGTCCTGAAGACCGTATCAATACTTGTACTTTGTCTGCAATATCACGAAGGTAGACTGCTGTAGAGACTCTCCTCCGGGACTTTGTACATCTTCTGCAGGATATTCATATTTCCACACAACAGTCACTTCCTTACTGCCTTCCTTAAGTGCTGCCTACGTATCACAACCATTCAAAGAAGTGTAATAGTCTCTCATCAGTAGTGCCACTTGCATCTGAAGCTCTTACTAACGAGCCCTGGCTTTTACTTTTCTTAGTTTCTTTTTTTAAATTTTAGTGAAGAGATTTGACAGTTTTGAGTACGGTTCGGTCTGTTGTAATTTAAGTAAAAATCACTCTTCACCTTTTTCACTTTAGTGTGTTCCTAATTACTTACAGACCCTAACTGGATTTGGAGACCGGGGTCTACTTTTATTTGAATGATAGGAGCAGCTTTCATTTGGCTTTAAATCTTAAGCATTGTTGGGAGTGCTTGCGTCTTTGCTTCGTCCGTTAGGCCCACTTGCGTGGATGCTGGGGTTAAATAAATAATTAAAGAGTTAGATAACTCGGAATTAAGTAAATAACTTTTTAACCCTAATAAAATATCATCGGGTTAACTAACCCAGAGTTTTATGTCACTCTATGTCATCCAACCAAACATTAATGATTGAACAAAGAATGAAACAGGTATGTCTATCTCTTTTACACTACAGTTGGCCACATAAGACTTTTTCTTACACGAATGAATGTAACATGACAGTCGAGTGCATTTTATTTTTATCGTATTATGTGTGCGCGGCGTGTCATTTTGAGGAGTCCGTGTCACGCATGTGTCACGTGCCACTTCATTGTCTGTCAGCTGCTAACCCAATGTTTGACGAATTAACCCTTAGAAATCAGTGAGTTAAAATTTTAGCGATTTAACCCTAGGTATACCCTTAACTCGGGGTCATGCGAGACAAATTAATGATTTAACTCGGGGTTAGTCCCCGTACCTCCGAGTTATACACGCTAACCCAAGATCGCGCAAGTGGGCCTTAATGATTTAACTCGGGGTTAGTCCATACCTCCGAGTTATACACGTTAACCCAGGATCGCGCAAGTGGGCCTTAGTACAGTACACATATGCTTTCTTTTTTTGTGGCTTTTTTCGAATTGAGATCAATCCCGAAACTTAAATTATTTGACGTGTGCAACAACTAATACAGCCAGTGCGGCGCCGCTTGTGTTGAGTAAACAAATAAAATATGTGTAGTGTTTCTGTCACTAAAATATCTTTAATAGGAGCAAACAAGAATTATACGAGCACGTATAGCGGAGGAACTAAAGTGCTGTGTAACAAACAACGATAATTGAAAGTACAGAGAAATATTTGTAAAAAAATATTATTTATTTATCTATCACGCCTTATCCACGAAGGGGTGGCAGAGGCATATTATATGCCCACTTTTCACTTTTTGTATTCCTGTCCCACGTAATAGGTGGTGAGCCCATTGCCGTGTTGAAACAGACGCAGGTTATGGCTACCAACTGTTGAAAAATTTCAAGCCAATTTTTCAGGCCTTCAACTTGACTTAACGATTGCTATGTTACTGGCAACCGGGACCAACGGCTTAACGTGCCTTCCGAATCACAGAAAACGCTCGCAAATGTAAATACCACAAAGTGGTCACCCATCCGAGGACCAGCTATAGTGAAAGTTGCGTAACTCAGTGATCGTTTACAGGACACCGAGTCCGCGGGGTCACGAGCGCTTATCGCAATTAAATATTAATGTTGGGTGTACTTGCCTTTTGGGATTGCTTTCCCTTTTTGGATTGGAAGGTCCGAAAGCAGTCGCTTCTTTAAGTCATCTATCGAAACAAATTTAAATGTAAGACTGGAATAGGAATGATTGAGATAAATGCTCGGGTGATGATGAGACAGAACAGAGAAATAAGAACTTTTTTAGTAAAAGATTAGAATTCATTTAAGTTTTCTTGCAATGCGCACACAAAAGATGAGAGAGAAGTGAATAAAATGTAAATCACTTTATAAACATTTCTGGTTCTTCAGAATCCAGGAAAGTTGGGTCACATAAAAATTGGCACTATTAAGTTTTTGTATAGTAACGAATGGAGCTCCAAATCAACATCCTTATATATTGTGACACAAAGTCGTCGAGCACATAATTATAGCTTACCTGTGGAAATAGGGCAACATTAAAACTCACCTTCAATTTGTAAAAGTAGTAGGTGAACCCCGCGGCTTCTCCCGTGACATTATTCAAACTCCGGTTGCACCTATTTAATCCCGTCGTTTATAAATTCTACAATAATGTATAAAAATTTGCCCAATTTGTCGACTTCTCCTCTTCTGCTCTTCAGATAGTATCGTAACTAACTAACTAACTATCTTCACGCTGTATCCCTGACGGGGTAGTCAGAGAGGACAGATCGCCAGGCTTCGCGATCCATGCATACTTCTTTCGCTTCTTCGAGATTCATCAATCGCTTCATACACGCACGTCTGGGTATCCGAGTACTTTTGACCTTTCCGTTTTTGAGCAATCTGCTCACGTGGTCTTCATATGTAAGTCTCGGCCTACCCTGACTCCTTCTACCCTCTACTTTTGAACAATATATATTCTTCGTCAATCGTTCCTCACTCATTCGTTGGACGTGTCCAAACCAACGGAGCACGCCCTTTTCCAGCTTAACGCTGGCACTTTCATTCAAACCTGCCATATTGCGTATCACTTCGTTACGTATTCGGTCGGCCAAGGTAACGCCGCACAATTTTCGAAGTGATCGCATCTCCACAGCATTCAATTTACTTTCATGCATCTGCTGACATACCCAGGTTTCACTACCGTAAAGCAAAGTTGGCACTAGCACTGCGTTATGAATCGCCATTCGTGCTTCTTTTACGATGCTTTGTCGCTTTACTAACTGGGACAAAGCACCGTTAACTTTGTTTCCGGCAGCTACTCGCCGTTCTACATCCGAATCACATCTTCCATCCGCGCTAAACATACTTCCTAAATACACAATTTCATTCATTTGCTTATTAGTAGATAGTATCGTAATGATATATAGCCTATAACATTCCTCAATAAAAGGGATGTCCATCACAAAGGTTTTTATTAAATTCGACCAGTAGTTCCTGAGATTGACGCGTTCAACCAAACGAACAACCAAACAAACTCTTTATCTTTATATAGTAGTATAGAAAACTACGTTGTAGCATATTAATTGCAAGTTATGCGGTATGACTACTTTTCAGCTGACGATAAGAATTAAATATGCAGTTGGAGTGGAAATTGAAAGAATACACGGAACTTACTAACTACAAGCTCGTTGTGTTTGCGTTCGAAATTAGCATAATATTTTCTTTTTGTGTTAAAATAAAATTTACCAAGCTTTATTATTTGAAGGGAAACCAACATTTATCCCCAAATAAAAAGCATCATTTACCTGCACATGTACTCAAACTATAATCACAGATACATCTGACATATCCCTTTAGAAACATATTCCTTCAGTGCTTTTTGAGTTTATCGTAAAAATAAAGAGAGATACACCGACAAAATAAATGTATAAACCGCATGTTTGACATCAATATACATTTTTTATTAACTCTTCTCAGTCAATTACTAATTTATTTATTTTTTCAATGAACTGAATACCGTTACAGTTTTACTTAAAGTATAGACGTTGAAAAATGTACGTATAATAATCGTATACGATACACTCAAGCGTATATTACACCTGTGTAATAAATAAATCTTTCCCATCCTTTGTCCTTAGCGGAACATACTGAATAACAGCCGTACGAATGCATAGCTTCCGGCAATACGTATGTTTTCGACAAGACTGCCGCAGACAGAGGGAAATGGAAGAATGACAGACATAACGATAAATCTATGTACAGCTACGGGGAGCACAATAGGGTGTACTTACAGAATACGACGAGAAATGAACTGTAAACTCGACGAGACGAACATATTTAGGGACATTTTTGTAATTTTTTCTTTCTTGTTACCTGGTTTATTGTAGGCTATTGTTTTTGAGGCCTTGACACATGTATAGAATCCTCTAACTCGAATTTGAAAAAAAGGAGAAGTGGAAAATGTAATAAACAAATTTTGTGATCGATTGTTAGTATAATAATTTTACTTTTATTTTTCAAAAATGCTTGTGAAAATTTTGTTATCTACAATTCTTTATAGTAAATTAGCTATGACACTACATCGTTGCCTGTGACAGTCTTCGAACTCCATAGCACCTATCTGACCTGTATTTGCATACCTGCATTTACAATTAGATGAAAATATCTGTGGTTTGTTTGTCGTAACATTTTGAAGCCTATTTGAGTTCTTGATAACTTGACTTTAAATGGTAAAATCAGTGCATTCATTCCATAGTTTCCAGAGAGCACTCGTAACCACGCTAACTAAGTGTACATACAGTAAATGATCACTGCGTTAAGCAAGGTCCTCTGATGGGTGACTATTTTGTCGCATTACGAGCGCTACCGTGCTTTGAATAGTACGTTAAGCAGTTGGTCCCGGTTGCCGGTATATATGGCATTCGTTAAGCCAAGTTGACAGCCTAATGGGCGGCTTGAAAATTTTCAACAGCTGTTCGCCACACGTGGCAATAGGCTCGCCACCCACTACGTGGGGCGAATTGTTTCCGGTATAATTTTAGCGTATAGTACATTACTGCTACCCCTTCAGCGATAAAAGCGTTTCCAGATGTTTCCAGAATTTATCGACTGCAAAAAATCTTTCCTCTTGCAGTCTTTCAAAAAATCTTTCTCTTGTATATTAGTATAGACCATTTTGCTTTATTGTGCTCAGTATCAGGCCTGAGCTTTTTGTGGCAGCATCCTTGCCACCCTCCCCGTCACCCTCTTCTCCCCTCACCTATTGTTCTCAAAACTTGACATCCCCACTTGATTCTTTTTAATCACAACTTGCAGGGCGACCGCTCTTTAAACGACATGGAACCGTTTACAACACATTGTTAAAACTGATTCATGTCCAATAGTTTTTTTTTTTTTTAAAAGTTCTCTGCTGAAGAATACCTTAGAGTCCAGGCTCATATCCTAGATTTGCTAACATGTAACTAGATATTTTAGGACGCTTTTTACATTTCATAGATTGTTTCATTATTTTGTAAAATGTAATTAATTTAACGGGTTCAAAATTTTTTACAAATTTATCATCTAAAATAGACACATTTTATTTTATTAATATTTTCGGCCATTTAGACCCACCCCAGCTTCATGCTTCTGAAGGCACGTTAAGCCGTTGGTCCCGGTTGCCAATAAAATGGCAGTCGTTAAGCCAAGTTGAAGGCCTTATGGGCGGCTTAAAAAAACACGGCAGGTGAATCACCACCTGTTACGTGGGACAAAAATGCATACGGTGAAATGTGGGCGTTTAATATGCCTCTGCCTACCCGCGACAATATGTATGTATTTATGACGCTTATGTGTGACGGCATATGTGTGGACATCCTTGTGCCTTTCATGTTCCTGACATTACTAGCTGCGTGGGAGCTATGTCGTACGGTACCGCGTCTGCTGAGAGCCAGAAACAGCCGAATATTGCTCGTACTTATGTATTTGAGCCGTCGAAACTGTTGGGCCGTTGGGTTTTAAGCTTTTAAGTGAGGTTCAGCCATTGGTAACGGTTGCCAGTAATACGGCAGTCTTTAAGACAAGTTGATGGCCTGTAATGTAAAACAAGTTACGGCCAATGCCAAATTGCAGTAGGTTCCACACATAGAAAAGACGGCCTCTATGTTAAGTTACTGCATACGCTGTAAAAAAGATCAGGACTCAAAAGGTGTGGGTACGCCTAGAATGTCTTACTTCAGATATTTTCATAGTATTATGTGGTATTATTTTCTGGGGGAATGCTGCAGATTTAAATAATATTTATGTTCTTCAATTTCAAAATTTCTTTATGTTCTTGTTAGTACGCGCTATTTATAATTCGGGCCCCAGAGTTTCTCACCGAGAAAAATTCAAAGAAACAAATATTGCACTGTAATAAACATAATATAAACACTAGATATAAAAATAATCTTTCAGTCCACCACAGTCGACTACATAAGATTGGCGATTCTTTCCAGGGTAACTGAATACGCTTTTACAACAAGCTTCCCTGTGACCTGTGAAATTGACCGTTAAATAAATTTAAAAAGTTAAAAGGCTCGCTGTTGAAGACTATTTGCAGGCCAGGGACGCTTGGAAATGTTCTGGCAAAGTGAAATAATATTAAATTGTAAATAAGCCATAGAAAAAGCTTTCCTAAGTGTTTTGCCGGTTCTTCTCAGGTGGGCCGCGTTCCAAACCGGTGGTCACTTTAAATATACTAAATTTATCTTTAGTTCTAGTGTATGACATTTTGTAAGCACCGTTAAAATGGTCGATGCAAAATAAAGACATTTAGTTTCTATATTTTTTACACTTTAAAAATTTCAACAGCAAATAGCTAGAATATGCGCGTGTCCACAAAACACCGCAATGGGCTCATCACCTGTTAGGTACGTGTGACAAAACGCATACGGTTAAATGTGAGCGTATAATATGCGTCTGCCTACACCTTTTTTGATAAATGCCTGACTATATGTATGTTTGTATGTTTATACACAAGTATTTGCATACACCACTTACGAGTATGTAAGTTACTTAAGATAGATAAGTAGTAAATTGGTTTTGATATCAACTTATAAGTACTCAAGAACTAAACAGTTGTAGTCAAACTTCCATCCTGAGGCTGCATGACTAGTTAAAAACTTAACGGAGACATTAAGATATCGGGAGCTGAGGCCTAACTGCTTATGACAGCATTTATTTTGATGTGATTTTCGAGATATTATACCCAAACTAAAAATAATTTGAATTAAAAATTACTAACGCCAACTTTCTCGAACAGGAAAATCCGACTAAATATTTTCTGAAATGAGCCAGAGTATTATCAAAGAAATGTTCTATTCATGTAATAGAAACAATGAACGGATCTTTAGAAACTTAACTTTAAAAGCTTTGTATTAACACAATTCTTTGTGAGTACATGTTTTCGGCTCCCCATCCAGACGCAATAGAAGCTAAATCAGCAGAAACATTCTGGTTCCTGTTACATATTTCATGAGAGTACGTTTATAGAACACATTTTTTCTCAGAACTTTCTTTGTTTAGAGAAAAGCAAATAATCTACTGCATTTTATCTCACATTTGAAGAGTATAGGTTAATAAATAAAAAAAAATCTTTAAAATAAATAAGAATAAGTTTTAGAACTGAACATACTTTAATGTAATCATTCCTTAACTTTAACTGTAATGATTAATGTAATCATTACAGTAAAAGTAAAGTATAGCAAGACTTTCAAAAAGTCGCAATTACAGATAGAGACTTTTTGATAATGTTACAATACTTTATTTTAACATTATCTCAAAACAAATACATAATTTTAAGAGACTATATAAAAACTGTACAATAATCAAAAAACATTGAGGAAAAAAGAAATTATGAGCGCTTAGACTCCACGACTCCAGGGACTCGGGAACAGCTCTAACACATATTCATCTTTTAGAATATCATTTTTCACGTTTAGATTATTTTTCAGAAGAGACATGCCGTTGGATCTCTTACAATTCGTTGTCATGTGCAAAGCTTTATACTAGTTCAATATAGTTCTCGTGTTAGATAGAAGAAAGACTTGGAACCAGAGACGGAATCTCCATATTTCCTCCACCTATATTCGCGCTCGCTCAGCAATTGCTGAACAAGAAACTTTACTAAATTAAGGGCTAGTCTCAATGACAATGTGGAAAAGATTTCTTGGCAATTCGGAGTTTGGTTATGAAACATTTTTTATTTTTTTATTTTTTTTTTATTTATAATTTATTAATAATTCTTCAAACACTAGTTGTAGGTTCAAAACTCAAGATAATTCTCCATACTACGGTACAATGACAAAAACACTGGAAATTTTTTTCATGTGAATATTTGCAAATGCTTAGGCCTCCCACATCTTCATATCACGTTTAATATTAATATTATATGGTTTAATATAAATGTGAATAATGAGATAAAGGATCTATAAATAACAAATAATGTCATTAAAGTAAAAGTTCTTTACAGCAGAACACAGATTTATAAAATGTAAAAAGTGAACTGACTCAAACGAACTGACATTAATATAACACTGAAAGTTTTCACAAGATCGATTGGAACTAAGATTGGGAGTGGCCTGCCTATGTTCAAAAGTGGACTGCGGTAGACTTATTTCATGACATCAATTGACAGCTCGTATACGATGGAGCTTCGTAGTAATCATTGTTTCGTAGGCTACGTCTACGAAACCCTTTCATATTCCTTTCCTTGATTTCTTCTTTTTCTCTGACTGCCTCTGTGCCGCGGTGGGAGTGTATCCGACTGCTATGTAAGAGGTCGTGGGTTCGGTTCCCACCCAGGATAAAACTTTGTGTGATGAGCACGATGGTTTATTCTGTGTCTGTATTTAGAAATATATAAGTATTTGTTTTAATATAATATAGTGCCGCGCGAAATCCCGTTCAATACAAAAGTATATATAAGTATGTTTATCAGTTATCTGGTCACCATAGTACAAGCTCTGCTATGTTCGGAATCAGATGGCGTTGTGTGAGATGTCCCAACGATGTATTTGTGTATGAATAATGGGACATCGCAAAACAATATTTCCAACATATAAAAGCCCTAAAGTTATCTGATATTGTTCCATAACGCAATCATGTGCCAAATTGAAGGGCGAACGTCTGCAAAGTTTGAAAATATTAGATTATGATGGAGTACTACAAAAATTCTCTAGCTGATTTAATTTTTTTTGTGATCATAATGGCTTCAGCAAACACTCAGAACCAGGTGAGGATTTTTTCAAACAATAGCTTAGTACGATACAAAAAAAGGATTCCGCAAGGAAGTAATGCATTGCATGCAAGAATTTTCTTAAGAGCTACAATAGAGGATTTTAAGCCCTAGAAATTGCATAATAATATTTACAAAATTTTGTAGACATCTATACTAATATTATAAACTGAAGAGTTTGTTTATTTGTTTGGTTAAACGCGCTAATCTCAAGAACTACTGGTCGGATTTGAAAAATTATTTATGTGTTAGATAGCCCATTTATCGAAGAAGGCTATATATCATTACGCTACTACACTGGGGAGCAGAGCAGTAGTCATAAATTTCGCCAAATCGGCCAAATTTTTATGCATCATTGTAGAATTTATAAGCACCGGAATGAAATAGGTGCGACAGGAGGGCGTAATATTCCATGGGCGTAGCTGTGGGGGTCATCTAGTCTTATATACGAGTGCTATGCAAAAAGAAGATTAAATTGCATTTGCAATATTATTATTCTCTGATATTAATATAGCGCTAAAAACTTGTAATTAGTATAAACTATCTAATACCCGCCGCTTCACCCGCGTGGTGAATCTTTTCCTATACCCATTTCTCCCAGTAATAGTATGCTAGCATGTTATTCATAAGAGAGAGACATATGCCATCGCGGACTTTTCTGTAGACCTATATAAGATACACAATGCAATCATACATTATTTTGTTATATCTCAAAGGGCTTAGGCAGCATTTTCGTTGAAAGCTCTCAGTCGGCTTATTTATTTCCAAAACCTTCAACATCATCATCGTCCGAGCGTCTGTCCCAGTTGCGTCTCGGGACGCCCGGGGTCCGCTTTCCTACATATTCTCCTCCACTTCGCAGGGTCGTCGACATCCCTTGTAGTGAGACCATTCTGAAACCTTCGAAAAATTTAGTTATATTTTAGTCAATCTGTTTTTGTATACATCCTTACAAATTATATACTTAAACCCTCCTCGAGAACCATTTTATTCATTGGTGAAAACAACATGAAAATCGGTGCAGTAGTTTACTCTTTATTGTAAAAAATAATAAAATCTTGATAGCACTACTAAATCCTTATTAAAGTTAAGTTTAATATCTTGCTCGTAGGAGTTGGCGATGCGATAAAAAGCAATTTGGTTTAGGTGGTACTTCGGTGCTATTAGATAAACACGAGCCAGGCGCATTGCGAAAAACTGCAAGTGTGGTTTGGTTTAGATAATAAATCAATTTTAAGCTTGCAATATAATTACTAGTATAGCACGCTATGATGGTCGTTTTGACATATTACAATAGTGATGTGAAATCCTTTTGTGAATTCTTTGGACGTAGATGCTGCAGTGTCATCTGTCCAATAACGGCTTACAGTATGGTTGGCATTAATGAGCCATTATCCCAAAACATAACGTTACATATTTTTCATTTCTTAAGAAAAGTATTTATGGATATGTAAAGAACACGTGTCTGACCATGGTCCTGGTCACAGCAAGAGAGGTAGAACTTTGAAACAAACCCCAAAAAGCACAAATTTGATACTTCAAAATAATTAGTAAAATCTCAATGACTTATTGAAAATTCTGAAATTAATATTAACCAAAATAACTTAAAAAATTTGGGACATTTTTTTACATAATATAAGCTTGTGTTATAGGATCTAGACAACTGATAATCGTACTTATATATTTCTTAATATAGACATATTATACATAAGAAACACTCAATATATGCATTTCTGTCCTACGTTTCAGGTGGTGAGCCCATTACCATGTTGAAATGGACAGGCGCAGGTGGTGGCGACCTGCTGTTGAAATTTTTCGCGCCTTAACGTGCCTTCCGAAGCACGGAAACGCTGGCAAATGTAAATGCCACAAAGTGGTCACCCATTCGAAGACCAGTCATAGTGAAAGTTGCTTAACGCGGTGATCGTTTATCGAACGCTTCGATATAGTCAAATATATAAGCAGTTAAATAGTAAAATCAAACCCTAATGTTCAAATTAAATTGTTTGAAATGGAAGAAAGAAGGCATCTTAATATAGCAAATAGCATGTTATTAACTTGTTGAATTGATTCACGGCCACATCGTGTTCAGAGAGCTTGAGAGATGTTGGTTATCGAATTTTATCGAAATCAAACTCGTTTCATGAACCTTAAGCACAATTTGTGGGTGCATATAGTATTTGGGCGAAAATCGATTAAGGTAGGATGAGAAACTTCTGGTTGAACTTTTAAAATGTTACATACATACATATTTACACGCCTTTATCCCCGAAGGGGTAGGCAGAGGCATACTATACGCCTACATTTCACTGCATGCATCTATCGGGGGATTGTGCAATATGATTTGAGAATTTTTGAAATCGAATTTCGCTATGTGTATACTTTTATCTTGCGATCCTGCAATAATACTTAATATCTGGTATAAATGTAGTTCAAGAACCAAAACTGTGATTTACATCCATTACTAACACTCTTTGATAACTATATAAGGAAAGAAGAAGGCCCTAACTATATCTATCTATCTTCACGCTGTATCCCAGACGGGGTAGTCAGAGAGGACAGATCGCCTGGCTTCGCGATCCATGCATACATACGCGATACATGCCCTGACTATAGATTAATATTTTAAAGTTCATTAATTATGAATGATGATGCGTCGCCAAAGGAGACTATATTATAACTAGGTATAACTTAGATGTATAACTTTAAAAAGTAGCCAATATACTACTTGTTAAAGGCCAGGTATCCCAGAAAAGGACACATTTTTAAGTAATTTAAACCATTCTAGACTTAGAATAAAGGGTTTTATTTATTTATTTATCCATCACGCCTTATCCTCGAAGGGGTGGCGGAGGCACATAATATGCCCACTTTTCACCGTGTGTATTCCTGTCCCACGTAATGTTCTAGATTCTGAAAAAAGGATAGTATATTAGTAAAGGATCTAAGCTAGACAAATTTGCATTTATTTATTTGAATATTATTTGAACTTCAATAAATAGAAAAACATCCTAAATCCTAAAAAAAAACATTTTTTTTTCATAATTATATCTAAACTACTATAGGTACTCAATTTTTTATACCGAACATAAAAGCTACTAAATATTTATAGACATTCCTATAACTGGACTATATTAATTATTTTCATATTTAATATGTTTAAATATGAGGCCTGAACAGTCGCGTGCTGGCTCTTATATTATGGACATAGCACAACATTTCCATAATTTGACTATATAAAATTATTTTCATAGTTATTATGTTTAAATATGAGGCCCGAACAGTAGCGCTAGCTCTTATGGACAAAGGAAAAATACCTAAATGCGCTAAATGCTATTTTTTCCGAAATAAATGGTCTTAAGTTACATGAAAAGTTTTAAGTTCCAAATATCAAGTTTGTAATACCTGGTGGCTTAAGTAAAGTGGTAAGGAATCAGGGGGCTAAGTCTACTATTATCCAATAGAAAGCCGTTCTAGTTCTATAGCGGTACTATTGCAATTAGTCCAAAACTAAGTAGTGTACTAAAACTATTATATATTTCACAATCACACCTTTCAAGCTGCAGAATAGAGCACAAAATAGCTGTTTTTAGCTATCAAAATATGAATATAGACTACCAAAAATGCAACTTAAGATAAATTAATATATAATGCTACTTACAGGCACTAAACGTTTTAATAACATTCTATTGGCCGACCGATAGATTTCCATTGGAGCGCAATTGTAATAGTGGACTACGAAAACTTAATTTTTTTTTCTGTCGGCTCTCTATTGAGCGACGATTTCTATTCTCTTCTGACGCTATTGAATTAGTAGACTTGGCCCCCAGTTATCCAGTCAATCAATCAGCTACGAATGTAATATTTTTACTGCTCTTGCTACCATACTTTACCAAATGCCTCAACTTGACGAAAGTAGGCACGAACCCTCATTCGACGTCGAGTATTTAAACAGCCGTACTGCATTTGTCGGTGGTTTGTGAGATCGAGATTTCCGTTCTCTATAGTGCTACTTTTTCCTTCTTAGTACATCGATACTTCGTATATAGCAGGCTTTTTTAAGACACTAGCGTACGCTCTTTGGTTTTATCCACGTAGTGCCTGTTCTCGTGGGAATACGGAGATAAAATGTAGCCTTAGTTACTCCTTCCAACATCAGCTATCTGCCCATCAAAGTCCCTTAAATTGGGTTAGCTGTTTCAGAGATTAGCCAGAGCAGACAGGCGTAGATTAGGAAAAAATAAATTTGGATGTAAATTTAGATTCATATGCATTTAATGAAAAATTATAATTTGGAATATCTAACCGACGACGACTGGCTCAAGACAGAGTTAAAACAATTTGAAATATAATTATTAATAATAATCGCAAAACTAGTTAATGTTGTAAATTACTAGAAGATTATAAAAGTGTATCGACCCAGTTTTCTGGTAAGTAATTATATTGGAGTAGCGGCTGTTTAAACGTCCTTTTCTGTTCGTGGGGGTATGCAGAAGCAAGAAAAAGAATATTCATAATTTAAAAACGCCGCCGACCGTGGGGGAGCGGGGCGAAGGCGAGCAGTGGTGTACTCATGACTGGAGGACACCCCTGCTGCTTATGATAGATGACACGACTCTGAAGTAAAGTCAAATATATCAGATCCTCGCGGTCCTTGAGAGTCAAATAAATCATTCTTTGTAAACTTGATTAAATCTATTATTTATCTCTCAGGGCCATCAGTAAAATTCACCTGAAACTAAGCCGTTTCACCACATGTGGTGAGCTTATTGTCGTGAACCAAAAATTACCAAAAGTGGTCTAAATGTCAGTATCTTCTATTTATTTTCTATTGTTATTTATTTTCCATAAGAAATATTACGTGTACGATTATTATTAGATGTACGGATGGACAAAAATAGAAATTCCCATTTAAGAAAAAAAAATTAAGATAAGCTAAGGAAAACAGTTTCTAGCACATTAAAACTTCTTACTTGAAATAAAATATATTATAATAATATACTATTAATACTGCTGACATTTCGAAAAAGACAAATTTAAGCGATAGGTCCTGCCGTGCTCAACTAATTGTTAATTTCATCTAAATTTTTATTACTGTAGCTTATTAAAGATAGAAAACTCCGATCTTGATCACTAAAAACTCCGAAAAAGGGAATATATCCTAGTAGAAGTCTCGAACCTTAACTAAACGCTTAACTTAATAATTACCGAATATTGGCATTTATATTAATTGAAAACAATAATAATATAAATAATACACGTAATCAAATATTGTTAGGTCCAACATAGTTTAGTTTATCGATGAACGAGTCTCAAAAGAAAATCAATGCGTTTCTTTTCGTATTAATCGGTATAGCAAAGATAAGTGAGCGATCTGAAAACAGAAAAATAAAGTTGGTCTCAATAGTGGATGAGGGGTCCTGACGAACGACCGCAGGGCCGCCTGCGCGGCGGCGATTTCCCCCCCACCCCGCACATACCCCCTACTTCAGTTGAAATCAACCCTCGAATGGTAACGTCGTATCGCATTGATGTTTATCATAACCCTCAAAGTGCTATAAAATATGCGGGCGAATACAAACATGTCGACTGTTTTCCACCAAGTGCGATTAGTGTCAGATGTATGAAGTGTTTCGAGTGTTGTGCCGGTGTCTGTGATTAAGTTTCAAACATTAATGCACTCACAAACAAATATTTCTCTCGTGTGGATTCGCTGTGATGTGTTTTACGTATGTATAATTCACGATTTATATTTTATGTGTTTGTGTTTGTTTTATGTGTGAAATTTATTGTTCAGTTTTCAGCATAATTTTGGAAGTGTAAAAATAAAATTCTGGGTCAAAAAGCAAAAACAAATAAAAATTCAAAACGATGACAGGCTTCTATATTTTGAGATTGATTTATCATGATTATTAAATACGTAAATTATCAATTTCTTTAAAAAATATTAAACTATCCCATTTTATAAGTTATTTGTACTAGACTTAACGACGTTGTGTTGCATACCTGTTTTTTTTACTTGACCACGGCGGTCAAAAAACTTAAAGTTAACTAAAAAAATGGGCTCTCAACATCTAAAATCTCCCCCAAAGATCAATCCATGTTTTTGGGCCAATTTCTCATACCACAATAATAAATTTATGTTGTGTCTCAAAACTGTTTTGAATTTATATAACTGAAAACGACTGAAATAAATTATGCCAATTCAATTGAATTAATTGACTGCCTCGGTGTTATAAGTGGTATAATGCGACGTCTGCACTATGGTACCGGATTAGATTTCCGAGTCGGAATAAATATTTGTGTAATCCACAAATGTTTGTTTCAGAGTTTGGGTGTTTTCTATGTATAATATTAGAAATATATAAGTATGTTTATGATTTGTCTAGACCATATAGCAAAAGCTTAAAGCTTATTTGGACTAGATGTCGCTGTGTGAAAAGTGTCCCACAATATTTATTTATTTTATTTCTCAACTGTAGTTAGGTATTTAAATAGCTTTCCGAATTCTCCATTATGATGATGGATTCATCGCGTTTTGGTAGAAAAAAGGGAACACAAGTAGCTGAAAGAGACTGAAACTAGTGAAACAGAACTAGATTAATAGGGGAGCATAAACAGAATTGCGTGAAAGACTCTAGGAGCTAATTGATAGAATATTATTTTAGACTCTTTTATTAAAACTACTTTAAATTAATATTGGGTGACCACTTTGGAGCATTGACATTTGCGAGCGTTTCCGTGCCTCGGAAGGCACGATAAGCTGTTGGTGATTGCCAGTAACATGGCAGTCGTTAAGGCAAGTTGAAGGCCTTATCGACGGCTTGAAAAATTTCAACAGCAGGTAGTCACAACCAGCGTCTGTCTATTTCAACAGGGCAATGGGCTCACCACCTATTACGTGGGACAGGAATACACATGATGAAAAGTGGACATACAATATGTATGCGTATTCAAAAAATAGTTTACTGTACCTCTTGTCAGCTGTGCCAGGACTTCAAATGACTGCCAATGATCATGACGGTTTTAATAAAATAATACAAAATAATAGGTCGGAAAAAATATTTGTGAAATCTACAAATGTTGATTTCAAAGCTTAGGTGTGTCTTATGTATAATATTTATGTATTTCGAAATAAACAATCTTGTATATCAGTTGTCTAGATCACATAGTACAAGCTTTATAGCTTAGTTTGGGCTAGATGGCGCTGTATTAAAAGTGTTCCACAATAAAAAAATAAAATAGGTCCTTAGAGAAATATCTATTAATGAACATGAATAATACCGACTGATATTACGATCAAAATAAATTAGGATAAGTAACGTAGCTTGAGTGTAATTACACCTGTATTTAAAACCTGTAAATAATCTGTCTTTTTTTGTTATAACAAAATACGTTTGGTACAAATCATTTATACACATTGCCTACAAATTCAACGTATATAAAACTAAAGGTACGTTATTAAATTCTGAACGCAGGAAATATTTTCCCGAAATACTTTGTGCTTATTTCAGGCAAAAAAATGAAAGACGCACGTTAATTTTTTTCTATAATAAGAGACGAACGTTTTCGAAATCAATCTTTTCTTAAAGTTTATTGTAAATCTTAATATATAATAGAAGTTATGGGTTGTTCAAATACTTTTAAGTCTAGATAGTATCCGTTCTAGACTTATAAGTGTTTGAACAACCCGCAGTTTGTAGTCTGAAAATAGCAGAATAAGTAAAAATACAAAAAAGAAGACTTTAAATATCTCATACATTTTCTTTTGAACTTCATTCTTAGCTGCCGTGGTGAAACTTAACTGTACAGATACATTTTTAAAATGCAGTATTAAACCACTAAATCATTTATTAATAATTTATTTAGTATGCTGATTTTGCCTATGGTTTTAAACAAAGTAAAATGCTAAACCAAAAAAAAGCTATCATAAATTTCGCGTTGATCCCAATTGCATCCATAGGTTGCAGAACTTCTTAACTCGGGGTTGCCTTGTTTGATGTTACGTTTCCCCTTTTCTCATCGAGTACCAGTAACATTCTTTCGAGCATGTACTCGGTTCACTTTTTTGTTTTTTTTTTATACTACTGAGGTGGCAGATAAGCAAACGTCCCACCTGATGGAAAGTGACCACCGTAGCACATGGACGTTTGCAACAACAGATGTGTGCAGTACACGCGCTGCCGACCCTGTAAAAACCTTCTTAGACCCGTTTTAAAGAATCTCTCATACTGTAGTCGTTTGGGAAAATCCAGGCAGGGAGTTCATTACACACTCTGATTTTGACGAGCGGCGTGATTATAGAAAATAACCGTGGGCGACAAATCTAGCAATTTCTCTGAGCACAGACCGTTGAACAGGCGATAGAACACATATGAGGAGAACATTATACATGTCTATGCATCGTGCGCTTTGAATCCAATGTACCCATCTCACCATAAAATCTAGTAGACCAGTTGAAACCAATTCCACTCCACGTTCAAACTAATCTTGCAGTTTTCTCTATTTACGTGCAGCTGTTAACCATTTAACGATAGTAAAGATAGGGCGATGAGTAGGTAGTAAATTATTTTTTTATAATAATTTTAAATAATATTATTTTATTCCATATGAAAATGAAATTTTCATTTAAAATATTTTTTTCTTTAAAAAGTAGAGTAGAGTAATTTTCTAAGACATGATCCGATAGTCGTAAAATTATTGTCAACCTAAGTTGACAGTAATTTTATAAAACATAATTTATTCTTAAATTAAATTATAAATATGTTAATTTGTTATTTAACTTTTGAATAAAGAAAACCACAAAATAGGGTTTTGGAGTGATGAAGTCACATACAGACACAATTGTCAGATGAAAACCACAAACAAATATTCTGTATTATTTGAACATATATAACGGCCTTTTTTGCATCCATATTTAACAACATCCTGTTGTATAATTTAAGCCCACTTAAATTCTGTGCTCGGCTCGTTTATGGGCATTCAGATTGTAATAAAATTACATTAAAGCGATTTCATTGGCTGTTGTGTTGAGAACAGTCTCCATCGAGAATATGAGCGAGATTGTTTGTTTTCTATCTTATCACTTTTTTTTTTAAATATTTATTTAATGGCCTGGTTTCTAAGACCTTTTAGCCAAATCTTATTTTTTATATCATATTTCTTCAATCTTATCTTCTAATTAGTCCTGTCCAGTCGATGTCGTGTCCTCATTGTCCGTCCTGGTCCTTGCCCTCAGTATAATGGTGATTCTTGTACTAAGGTTGTCAGTGGACGTTTCGCGGCAAGAGAGAAAATAGCATTTCACTGCATATATCATTGTCTTTCACTATAGCACGTTAACACAACTTTTATGTCCAAGAAATCACCACTCCCGCACATAAAACAAGATAAATGCACTAGTTTTAGAAAATAATCTAAAGCAAGCGTCCGCACTTGTCACTCTTCCCGCCAAATGTTATCTTATCACTAAATATTATAAAACAAAGCCCTCCGCAGCGTCTGTCTGTCTCTCTGTCTGTTCGCGATAAACTTAAATACTACTGCACTGATTTTTCAGCGGTTTTTTTAATGGACAGAGTAGTTCTCGAGGCATTTTTAGTGTAAATATTGCCTAAAATATATATTTAGAACAATATACTGTCTGGGAGCCTTCAACAAATAATGTATTGTGGAATTGTGTATCTTACTATATATAGATCTACAGAAAAGTTTGCGATAACATATGTCTATCTCTTAAGAATAACATACTAGCTTATTAGAGTACTGAAATACTTCGTCAAGCGGACGAAGCTGCGGGCATCAGTTAGTATATTATATTTTACTGAAACGACAAACGAAGGAACGGCGGAATAACACCATTCGGCAGTTGAAATTCCAAGTTCCATTAGAAATTTTTAAACACTACTTCAACGTATATTTGAAATTCGAACGAACTCTAAAGTTGCAATGTTTTCTGGGAAAGACAATCTGAGTGATTTTCAATCTAAAGTTTTTCATTATAAGAGCGCTTCAGAGCGAACTACAGAGTTGCTGTGAATATTTGGTTGTCACTGTATTTACAAACGAGACAAAAGATGCGAGTGCAGTGTTTGTTATAAAACTAGTTTGAACAACAAATCATGAACCATTAAACTATCGAACTCGCGAACACAGATTTGTAATATATTATCGATACAGTGAATCATTAATAATTATTTTCTATGTGTACACTATCTTTAGCATACAATGCCGTATGAATTCATCACGTACAATGTGTTGATAATGCTCTATGTACAAAGCGACACATAAAAAAAAACTCAAATCGACCATTGCTACGCCCGACGCTAAAAATATTTCATACTCGTTTGTGATTTTCAAAAATTATGGAATTTGGAATGAATTCCTATGTCAATTTATTTAAACTTTATGCACAAAGGCGGACTTAATGCCAACGACGTTTTCTACCAGTCAACCTGTATTGTATTTGGTGCATGCATATAGTGTGAAAAATGTACTGTGGTACATTAATTAGATAATAGACAATATATTATAATATATTTACTAACTTAACTATCTTCACGCGGTATCCCTGACCACCAGACATCGCGATCCATGCATACTTCTTTCGCTTCCTGTATTTAATTATCATTAATCGCTTCATACGTGCACGCCTGGGTATCCGAGTACTTTTGACTTTTCAGTTTTTGAGCAATCTGCTCACGTGGTCTTCATGTGTAAGTTTCGGCCTACCCTAACTCCTTCCACCCTCTAGTTTCGCACAATATATATTCTTCTTCAAACGTTCCTCACTCATTCGTTGAACGTGTCCAAACCATATATATATTTTAGTATTCAGTATTTATTTCGCATAAAACAGGTAGGTATTACAATGTTGGTATTTGTCATTATATTAAATACATATGTGCGCTGTTTTATAGCCTTCATAAGACATGCAAAAATATATAAGGTACATACTAACATTAAAAATTATCTTGACAAAAAGAAACACAAATATGTCAGTCAAAATAGGAAAAATTACTTATTATCATATGTCAAATAGGTAAAATATTATGAACTTACACAATATCAAAGATATGGGTATAGATGGATATGGTATTTACAAACTAATACTAATATATGTCTTGACAGAGAAACATTTGATTTATTACTGTTGAATATTTAGCCTCGTTGGGCGGCGTTGATGTTAACTAAGTAGTCACTTACAACATTGTTGAAAGAATTGCACGGGCATTCAACTAAAGCTTTAAAGTTTAAAGGTAAAGATGTAACTAAGACTATACCCTAACTTTATATTCTACAACTTATTTATTCTTTCAAAATGCGAGGGAGGTCGCAGTCACTTGCAGTACTGCTTCACTTGCAGCATATAATTGAAGCAGAGCATTGTATTAATTAATCTGGAAAAGGTCGGTGGGAGGGACTGGATGCGGAAGGCGCAGGACCGTGTGTTGTGGCGTGAATTGGGAAAGGCTTACCTCCAGCAGTGGACTGGTATAGGGTGATTTGATTGATTTAATTGATTTTAATTTATTAAATAAACCTTTATAATGATATAAAAAGCACGCGCTTTGGATGGATTGCACAAGGATTTCTCATAAACAATTAAATTTTTACTAAATGTTTATAACTAACTTCCATTTTTTAAATTTGTAGTAAAATTTAATTTTCTTTAATCCCTTCTTTAATCGTTTAAGTATATACACCTTCACTCTTCTTGCCCTATGGGAGCTCCTCTACAATAAAAAGAAATACAACTTAGGTAGAAAAAAATACTAACAATGAGGTCACACAAAAAGCCTGCTTCACAAACTACAAGGTGTACATAAACCTAACCAAATATTGAAGTTTACATTACATACATTATATACTGAAGTGAGCCATACAGCGATTCATGTGGGTAGATGTTTCGGTCTTATTATAAGGTTTATTACTACAGGTTACATAAATCACTTTCTACGTATATATAACATCCCTTTTACTTTATACCTTTATACCCTTTTTTGCTTCGGAAGGCACGTTAAGCCGTTGGTCCCGGTTGCCAGTAAAATAGCAGTCGTTAAGCCTGGTTGAAGGCCTTATGGGCGGCTTGAAAAATTTCAACAACAGGTAGCCACAACCTGCGTCTGTCTATTTCAACACGGCAATGGGCTCGCCACCTATTACGTGGGACAGGAATCCACACGGTGAAAAGTGGGCATATAATATGCCTCTGCCACCCCTTCGGGGAAAGGCGTAATGGATATTTAAAAATTTTCAATAAAACAATTTTGTCCCACGTAACAGGTGGTGAGCCCATTGCCGTGTTGAAATAGACAGACGCAGGTTGTGGCTACCTGCTGTTGAAATTTTCAAGCCGCCCATAAGGCCTTCAACCAGGCTTAACGACTGCCATTTTACTGGCAACCGGGACCAACGGCTTAACGTGCCTTCCGAAGCACGGAAACGCTCGCAAATGTAAATACCACAAAGTGGTCACCCATCCGAGGACCAGCCATAGTGAAAGTTGCGTAACTCAGTGATCGTTTCCAGAACACTGAGACCGCGGGGCCACGAGCGCTTCATATCACTTTCACACTCCTCTTTCATATTAGTGACTAATGCCTGAAGGTCGGCTTCTGATGAGGCCATGAGCATCACATCATCAGCGTACAGCAGACAGTTTACTGAAAAGTCACCAAAATTCACCCCTATATCACAATCTTTCAACTTCTGCAGGCAACTGTCCAGATACACTATGAACAGCCAGGCGGACATGACACAACCCTGTTTGACGCCTGTACAGACATCAAAAAGAGGTGACACATCCCCCCCTACTCGCACGCAAGCCTTACAGTCCTTATAAAGCGACTGTATTGCCCGCAGTAGCGAGCCGTCCACACCATATCCGGGCAGTAAATCCCACAGAGTTTCCCTCATAACGTTATCAAATGCTTTCTCCAGATCCAAAAAAGCGCAGAAAACCTTCTGGTTAATAGCCAGAAACTTCTCCGCAATCAAGCGGAGAGAAAACACTTGATCCATGCAACCTCTTCCACGTCGGAATCCGCATTGAGCCTCCCATAAATACCTTTCAGACTTTTCTTGCATTCTTGCCGTTATAATCTTTGCATACACCTTACTAGCTACACTAAATAAAATAAAATAATGTACCCCGACAAATATTTATTGTTTTTCAACTACGATGTCTGGCTTCAAAAGGCAAGTAGATCACTTGCTGAAAAGCATATAGATGCGAATGGGTATTTGATAAAATGCTTATTATATGGAAAAGCAAAAGACTTCTTTCTTTAACTTAACCTATCCTAGTTGATATGTCAAACATCCTTTATTCACGGAAATCTCCACAGACTCAGTTTGTCAGCTGGTGCTCCGTTAGCATTAGGTCGTTAGGCTTGTTGGGGAAACACAAAATCAAGTAAATGAAATGCAAAATTTAGAAACTTGCAATAAGTTTTTGCCTTTCGACTAAAACATTTTCATAGTCTATTTAGTTAGCATGTTATTTCCCAGAAGAGTACTGCTTACCTTAATTACCCTGTTTGACAGCACAAAATTGATGACCATAACATCGCACATACGGGGCCTTTTCCCTATCGTAATGTACAACCCTTTAACCTAACTATAGCCAAACGAAGGGGATCTGTTTTAATTGAGTCTACCACGATATCGATAATTGAATTATATTGTGCTCATGAAATATGGCTGGCTTTTAATATGGACTGGGTAAGAAATGATTTATTAGATGTAATTGAAGATAGGTGTTAGTTTATGCCATTGTCTATTGTATGATAATATTCTACTCTCGTTATGCCAATAAATGAAATTGAAGTGTCTGTTTATAATTTTAAATTAACAGATTTTCAATAATTGCATAAAAAAGTAAATACGATTCTTTTTTTTTTCTCTGTTTATTCCGGCTAATCTTTGGGATAGTTAGACCCAATTCACAGGGACTTTCACAGGCTGATAGCTGGTGGTATAAGGAATATCTTAGGCTATATTTCATCCCCGTATTCCTACGGGCGCGGACCACTACTTGGGTAGAACCGCGGGGCAATAATAATACTTGTTGAAATTTGTTGTAAACATCAAAAATAGATATTACAATAATCATAAATATCCCCTACCACTAACGTTCCAATATTTATCTGACAAAGATTGTGACTAAAAATTAAGTCTAATTACCTAATAATTCTTCAAAAGGTTCTTAGAAGGTTTTTAAAGGGTCGGCAGCGCGAGTGCTGCCCCTCTGGTGTTACAAACGTCCTTAGGCTACGGTGACCACTTTCCATCAGGTGGACCGTATGCTTGTCTTCTTCTCAGTGGTATAAAAAAATACAATATATAATAAAAAATAAAAGGGGTTAAAATATATAAAATTCGCTTTTTGTATATACTTTTAACCTTAATTGCTTACTAAACTGAAACGACCGAGGAATTTCCTGTAAAATAAGTCCACAATTAATTTCTGTATAAGCTTCCAATCCCAAGTTTTAGTGCAGTAGTTCTGTAGTGAACTTCCGCTCTCGACCCGGCTAATGTCTTGTTTCAATTGGCTCTCAAGAGTGAAATGGGATAATAATACTCAAGTAGATTGTAATTTTATTATTGCTCATATTTGTTGATGCCATTTGGGTCAGTTAATAGAATTTGAGTCTTTGAAAAGGTTACTTTGTTACAGAATTAAACTTAGCAATAAAATGAACACAGTGCTTTTTTCTGTTTTAAGATTTGGAAAATGAGTATGATTTACAATAAAATGAGTTGATGTTATCATTAAGTGTATGTTACAAGAAACTACCTAGGTTATGCAATTTACCTGCAATATTATGACCCTCCATTATTTTCTTTTAAGGCAACAATTGACAAAAATCCTTCCCACGTTATTATAGCAGTATAAATATGTAGTGTACGTCCTTAGCTCAAGTAACACCACAGGCAAACGGTACTACACCAGGGGGCCGAGTCTACTATTGACAAGCCGTAGAATAGAACCAGAATCGCTCTATTTAGATGTCAAAATGTTCATAGACTATCAAAAATGCAACTAACTAGCGGCCGCTGGCGCGATACGTGTTAGTAAAACTCATCGGCCAACTGATGGAAGTCTATTGGAGTACGATTATTATAACAGACTACGAAAAAAATTCAAAATTGTTCTTGTGGCTTTCTATTGAAAACAAATCCAAAGAAATACGGTGACTATCCTTAGCGGGTTCGGAAACAACAGTGCGCAAACATTAAGTTGAAGGCAAAAATTTTACTCATCCAAAACAGAACAATGTTGTTTAAGCAAAGTGCACCCCTGCATCGACTTACTGACTCGTATAGCAACACTTTTGAGGACATTGACATATTTGCATGTTCAGCAAATAAATTTCGACTGACTGACTTACGAAAAATTGTGCACAAATCAATAGCGGGTATTATCAATGGGGAAAATCACTTATTTAATTTTAGTATGTTTGTAACTATTTTTTTATTTAATTTTATTTCGACTTTCGAGCGACTCAAATTTAATTAAAATCTTCTGGTAATCTGTGAACAGCGCTGTGGGCTACATTATTATTAACCTACTGTTATTACTTCTAATAATATTACATAGTGTAGCTGATTTTAGCTGGTTGTTCCTTCTTAATAAAAAAAAGTTGATTATTTTTAAGCTATTGCATAGTTTTTATCGCGGGCTTTGAGTGGGTTTAATCAAGAAATTCCGTAAGGAAAAAACCTAAGACGAAGGTCGAGACGAGGTCACACGAAGTTCACCGAGCACGGCCGAGCGTTGGCTTAACGTGTATGTTCATATATTATATGGTACGGTTGTACGAAGCTCGCACGGATCGAAACGTGATGATAGTGAGCGTGAGTGTGAGGGTGAGGATGAGGGTGACTGTGAGAGTGAGGGTGGGGTGAGGGTGAGGGTGAGAGTGAGGGGTGAGGGTGTTTTTTTTTGGGGTTTTTTTTTTTGTTTTTTTTTTTTTAAGTGTAACTTGAATTAATATCAAAGAAAAACCAAGGCAATAGCTTTACCGCGGCAGTCTCCGAGTGCCACTCGTCTTTTTATTATTATTAATTCAATGTGACAAAGCACTCAGATAAGGTCATTCGTAGATTTGTATCATTGAATGTGAATAAAAAAATAACATTACGTTCTTATTCGTCTTAGTTTAACAGTAAAACTTATGCCGAATAATCTACCAACTCCTCTATAAGAGCTATATTAATAACAAAATTATAAAAACAAACAAAACTTATCTTTGCATTCTACTTTCAATAACAATTACTTCATTGCACTCTTCTCTCTTTTCTATTAAATATTGTGGGACATTGATATTAGTGTATTCCTAGTCGCTTCCGAACCTTATCTGTATTTAATTTGTCTTTTTTTTTTATAAACATCGCCGTCTATCCATTGGTAAGCTAATATAAGCTTGTGTTATGAGATCTAGACAACTGATATATGTACTCAAATATTTCTAAATACGTACATATTATACATAGCAAACACCTAAACACCGAAACAAACATTTGTGGATTGCACAAACATTTGGTCCGACCCGGGAATCGAACCCGGGACCTCAGTCGCGGCAGTCACATGCACTACCACTGCGCCACCGAGGCAGTCAAAAAGTATTTAAAGCCAGAGATACACTTTTATCTTACTGCTAAGAGAAGCTATGGTGTAACTTTTAATTTCCGGCGTTAATGGGAACAACTGCTGTCTGACCTGTCAACTCCGTAAAGGCACCTGCATCGTTCCTCGCAAGTTTGTCAGCAGGTGTATCGCTAGCAGGTGAGATTGTTTGGGCTCCAGAGATCTTGATAGTGCGGGCCGCCTTACATCCTATTCTTCACTATTTTATACAAACAAAATTCTAAGTCGTACCAACGATGTTTTACATAAAGTTATCGGCTTTTTTCTGCAAAAAGTTACTAATAACGAATAATGGAAGGAAAATGTTCCATTTCGGAGTTTCAACACCAGTGATATAGTATTTTCTAAATACAGTTATAAAATAACTATACATAGTAATATAGCTTTCATTATGATTTCATTGCACATTACAGACATTATTTATTACCAACAAAATTACTAACTGCATATAAACCTCATAGTACTCCAATTTGCTAATTACTGTTAAAAATAATAGATTAACTTAAGTGCCAGAGGCTAAATTATACCTAATGTAGTTTAGCAACTCCATTTGGCATAGCATAACGCAGGCTGCATGAACTGATATAAATAATTTTGAGATATTTCATCTGGAAATTTATTTTTGAATAGTTGCATTTTGTAGATGAACTTTATTTTAGCATCAAGCATGGAATGCAGTTAAACATGATGTTTTCCGTCGTAATTGAATTAAAATTCTATGTTTTTGAAATTGTTGTTGGCAAAAAGAATGTGTGAATTTTATGTTTATGTATGTGTGAATTTTATGTTTATTTAGAAATCATACTTTGTAATGTTCATCGGGACCTTGTGTGTCTATAAGAGTCGAATAAAGAAGATTCACTTAATCTCATTTTGATCGCACTAATAGCTACACTTGCAGCTGATGATAAATAAGTAATTTTGTAATTACCTTCTTTTTATCTTAATTTCTGTTTAAAATAAACCCTATTCAGCAAAAACAAACCACGTTACAATTTAGCCAAGAGTATTATTTAAACAAAGAAGAGATAGATTAGACAAAAATATGTTAAATATCTAGTTTTTACCAATCGAATAATATTTTACTAACGATGTTTTTAAGAAATTTAAACGTGGCTTATTTCTCAATTTTTTTTTTCATTAAATTTATCGACTCGCTAGGTAGAATACATGTTTTAAAGCTTTATTCCACCACAAAAAAGAAACACAGAGCAAACACAAAACGAAAAACAAAGCAGACCATAGGTTTTGCGGTTAGGTGGTTTAGGCTTTGTGGTATTGGTCAATGTATGTAATAACTAATTGAATCAGGCGTTACATGGCGGAAATCCATTTTAAAAAAACTATAATTATTTTGATTTTAAATGTTATTTTTGCAATATTCCGCTTTTTTAGAATGTCGTACGAGACACGTGTTTCGCCTACACACGAGGCATTATCAAATGTATGCCTCTATATGTATGCCTCTATATATAGAGGCATACATTTCTCCGTATGAATTTTTGTCCCACGCCACATGTGGTGAGCCCATTGCCTTGAAATGGACAAGCGCTTGTTGTTGCCCTTAACTGGGGTTATCGACTGCCATGTTACTGGCAACCGGGACCAACGGCTTAACGTGCCTTCCGAAGCACGGAAACCCTCGCAATTGTAAATGCCACAAAGTTGTCACCCATCCGAGGACCAGCCATAGTGAAAGTTGCTTAACGCAGTGATCGTTTACAGACCACTGAGTCCGAGGGTCACTAGCGCTTCTCTATATACATATATACATGTAATATATAAACAATTGTAATATTTAAACATGTTTGTCTGTTGTCTTAATCAATCTATAGCATAGCACAGTTATATATATTAGCTTAATTTTGACTAAATGGCGTTATTAGAGAGATAAAAATATTTATTTATTATAGAATATTAAATAAATGGAGCTATGAGCATTTCCAAATGTCAAGTTAATATTATTTAACACACGGGCTTCCATTCCTTACCAAACTATAACTTAATCTTTCCCCCTAACATAGGAAAAGTTATCACTAACCACGATTCCCTTTAGCTTAGTTAAAGTGAAGGGAAACAACCCACGGTATATGCTTACCCCCTCGTCGATTAAGGGTGCGTGAGGGTGTTCAGATGTGTCAGCGCGTACCAGGCGCCGTGCGTTTCTAGAACAAATGACAAGGGTCAATGCCATATTTTACACAGGCGTTCTATTATACAAATAGGCTTGGTATCTTGGAATACGTTATACATTGGACGATGGCAAAGACCTCATATAATGTAAAGTTGTTATTGTTCTAAGTTCGGAGTAAGGGGCCCCACTATAATATCAAGGGCTGAAGAGACAATATCACTTGCAAGTGGTATACGCGCTGACTTGTATGTGATGATAAGCATAGGCAGTCAGATGCTTCCAATAATAGTAAAAACATCTGTCAATCCGATCCTTGGGCTCCAAGTTTGAAATATTAGCAGAAAATGAAATTTTATTCTTAGATCTCATCATTATCTACTTGAAGTTAGTTACAAATCAATTAATAAATTAAATCCTAAATGTATATTTCGTATCTTTTTTAATATTTAATTATGTTTTGAAAAATATAATTATGTATGTTTATAAGTTGTCAAGGTTGTATAAGCTTATTTGAGGCTATATTGCACCTTCCCGCAATGCACAATATATCCCAAAAATTTGATCTTAAATTTGTTTTTGAGCAGCTCCCCAACGCCTACATAAATATATACTATGTGTAACTAATAATAATATTATTTACAAATAGGTATTGTTAAATAGTTAGTGTGTTCATGAATTCATCATCAATGTTGCAGATATTTGAGGATGTTTATAAATTCTAATAGGTTTGCATTGATTGTTGTAGCACTTGATATTATCAGCTTGAAATATGATTGACAGGCATATTGTCTTTTTTCAACACCTCGAGACTGCAATACTGGTTCAATCTTTAGTCACAATTTTATCCCTGCCTAACCCTAATATTCAAATACATACATACATATGCAAGTAATACGGAAGCGTTGCTAAAGGTTGACGTCACCTTATCAGGTCCAATCCGTTTATGACTTCAACTGGTGCAACCTTGTTGAAACGGCAAGAATATAATGAAGGAAATCTACTGCAAATTCTTTTCCGACTAATAGCGATTATTTTTGAAATACTCTATGGCACACCGGGTATACTTGGATACTTTAAACTTAACTTAAAAAAACTGAACTATCTTCACGTTGCATCCCTGACGGGGTAGTCAGAGAGGACAGATCGCCAGGCTTCGCGATTCATGCATACTTAAATGCATATATTAAACATTATTATGGATGATACATTAAACGCAAACAGGTAATACATTGTTGTACGAACGTCGCCAAGCAACCATTCCTACAGAAGTTGTTTGGTCAGGAATCGATTCATCTTTAAAAACAACTGTTCGCCAAGTAAGTTGGACCGATCTTTGACTGTTCAGTACCAGGATTACCCGTTCGAAGGCATGTGAAGAGTTTTTCACCCCTTTCCCCTCCTTTTTATAGAATAAATTTCCGCCATGTAACACCTCATTCCATTAGTTAATTGTAAGTAATTAATTATGAGTAATCGCTGCGTTATTTCTACAGTCGCAGTAGCGACGTTATTTTTTGCAGATTTACTTATAGGCGGTATTAAGAATGCTTGATATAATTGTAAAGTTAGTATGTTTTTAAATGTATTAATATCAATTATTTTGTGGAAAGAGTTTCGGATCTAAAAAGTATCATAGACTAATTTCATCCCAGAATTTTCGAAATGGAACATGGTCGATCACGAACATCTATTTTTCTTTCAAACACCATCTTTGCAAAACATTGTATTTGATATAAAAAAACCATTTTATTTCCACAGAATAGTACGTTTATGTTTTATCTAGGAGGTAAATGCGTTGGTTTTATTTTTTTATATTTATATAATAAAGTATGGTAGCATTAAGCAGCACCCTATTGAATAATGTATGTAAAATGTATTTAAACTTGAAATGGTGATGTCAGCCAACTACCTAATTATGACAAACAGAGCTCTTAGCAGTTAGAGCAAAATGTAGAGGGCAGCGTTGTACATGAGATCCGCATAAAGTTGTTGCCAAAATAATCCATTACAATGTTAGTGGTTAGTTCGGTCCCTACCCGACTATCAGTGGGAATTATTTGCATTTCTGGCTTAGCTTCAAGCGACAAATTTCCATGATATCATTTTATATAACAACTAGTTGACGCCCGCGGCTCCGCACGCATGGTGTAATTTTTCCGTTCCCGTTTCCTACAGGAACTTGTTCCTGAGATAAAAAGTAGCCTTAGTGTTATTCTGATGTGTGAGATATATTATTGTATAGTTTCATCAAAATCCATTCATTGATCTTGCGTGAAATAGAAACAATCATCCATCCATATCAATTTTATACAATTTTTTGCGTTTATAATATTTGTAGGATTTATTACTTTTCACATCCTTTTGTATTGCAAAATCACAATAAATCACAAAATATTTTATTTTAATAAAATAGATCAATAAAAGATTAATTGTGGGTACACTTTGGTTGCGCAATAACGCTATTAGAGTACGCAAGCCTTGCCCATTGAATATTCCAAGCTAACTTAAAATATACAGTCTGCGTAGCAAATATACGTAGGCCTACGAGGTTCTACGAGAATCTTTAGACTTATAACAGATCTATAATCTTTGAGTTCTACGAAACTTTGTTCGATATCTTTATTTCTTATATGTTCTTTTTCGATATCTTTTACATATTGCTCTTAAACATTTCAGCAGTTAAGACTATTTTATCAGATCAAAGCTCTCAAATGTATTTTAGAAGCCTTCGTAGTCCCAGTAACACAGTATTATGTAAACAATTACTACTTTAAGCATCTTTCACTATGACTGGTTCTCAGATGGGTGATCGCTTTATGACATTTCCATTGACGAGCTTTTTTGTGATTTAGGAAGCTATTTTATAAGCCGTTTCTCTTGGTTGCAAATAACATGGTAATTCTTAAGTTGCGTCGTAAGCTTAGTTGGTGGTTTAAAAAATTTCAACAGTTAGTCATAACAACCTGCGTCGATCCATTTTAAAACAGCAATGGGCTCACTACATGTTACATGGGCCAAAAAAGCTTACGGTGAAATGTGGGTGTAACGTATACCTCTGCGAACCCTTCGGGGACGAAGCCGTAACCAATAAATATAAGATTAAATTTCTTTCTATTACGTCGGTCTTACTATACTAGCTATTTATAAAGCAACTGAGAGAAGTAGTACTGAATAATATAGCATTATCTACAAGCCCCACGTTTTACTGTAATAGTTCATTTGACCGTATCTCCGTTTACTTTTCATTAGACGATGGCGGCACTGCCCTATCAAATAAACAGTTTACGGCCACTAAAACGTAACCTTATACGCTTGTATTAAACAACGTCTTAAATTAAAACTTTCTAAAGCTAAGAAATTTACAAAAAAAAAAAATTACCAACTCAGTATTTTTAAGATACTATCCAACTTTACTTTTCATTTTGAATTGAAGCTATGATAGATATTTGTATAGTTTGAAATGCAACCTATCGTACTCAATATAACTATCTTAACTACCTATTTCACGCTGAATTCCTGACGGGTTCGTCAGAGAAGACAGGTCGCCACGTCGCGGTACATGCATACTTTATTCGCTTCTTGCAGATTAATTTATCGTTTCCTACAAGCACGTCTGGGTGTCCTAGTACTAAATACATAATACGAAAATACATAGTAAATGCATGGTACGTAAGTTCTTTTAAATGTAAGTAAAACTTCATTAATTATGAAATAATTAACAAAAATATACTTACCGATTTAAATACATACTATGATTTTATCACTCCCTAAGCAGTTTTAAAAATGGCAGTCTTTTTTTAAGTTTTAATTAAGCAAGTGTACTGCTCACTCAGACTTATTGCTAAAATCATCATTTGTATTCATATTTTTTACAAAATAATACCAATATCGATACTTTTACCGAAACCGATAAAATATGCATCGTATAAAAGTATTGTAGATGGTAATACCTCATAAATATCCATGAATAAAATGTTAACAAAAGATGAAGAATGATAAAATAAGTAAGTAACTTCTTTTAATACAAAAATATACATAAGAACTCTGGATTTAGGCTCAAGATATTGAGTAACAAAGTTTGGAAAAGGTCGAATTGGATTAAAAAGTAAAATCAGTGTACATTGCAGCGGAACATAGTCGCTTTCAAAGATACGGAGGGTGAGGGATGAGTGAGGGACAAAAAATACCTCCCCTCGTTACTACGTAGGGTAGCGTGCCACCCTAAGAAGCCCTGTCTGTATCTCTCTAAATATATTAACAGCTACATGTACCTACGTGGTTGGGTAAAACGGTTTTGTACTTAAGATAAACTTAGCATGATATCGTAGTCTGTAATTATAATTATAAGACGTGTTGATATCCGTCTTATAATTGACTAGAAACTTGATAGTTTCTTAAGTATTATATTCTACGCATTATATACAGTGTTTGCTTTAGCTATGTTAGTTATCAAGACGAATTGGTAGTAAGGCTAGTCGCTACCCTGTAAGTCACGAAGAAAAATATGATTGAAATCTCTTTGCGAGATAAACTCTAAGACGAGGTTATTTGTCATAAATAGCTCAAAGAGTAAGCACGTTAAAGTGGTAATGGGCTGATCAAATCTGTCGAAAAATCAATAACGCTAGTGCAAACGAGTTCTGGATCGAGATCGCAACACAGCAAATGTAGTGTAGAAAAAAATCATGGGGGCTGCAAATAGCACAGGACTATGTATGACGAAAATTGAGCGAGGTATTGGACTGCGATTAATAGTAATTGTTTACGAATTGGTGGATTGATGTTAATCATAAATTCTTTATATTGTACGTTAGCTGTGACTCGCGACATAACTTTGAACCCCATTTACGTTAGTTCCTGAGGGGAATGATGCAGAAGTTTTTATTATTAAAGATCTTTTTTCATACAATATTTAGTAGTATGATTCTATTTATTCATAACGTATTCGATACGTCTATCGTACTGAAGACAAAATTTCCCAAACATGAATACAACTAAAATCAATAACGAAGATATACACATATATAACATACACAAGTTAAACTTAACAGTCCTGTTGTCAGGGTTTAAAAATAAAATGGAAGACTTAGGCCCACTTGCATGAATGCTGGGGTTAAATAATTAATTATCGAGTTAGTTAACTCGGAATTAAGTAAATAACTTTTTAACCCCAATTATGTCTTGCACCATAGAAAAATATCATCGGGTTAACTAACCCAGTGTTTTATGTCACTCTATGTCATCCAACCAAACATTAATGATTGAACAAAGAATGAAACAGATATGGCTATCTCTTTTACACTACAGTTTGCCACATAAGACTTTTTCTTACACGAATGAATGTAACATGACAGCCAAGTGCATTTTATTTTTTTCGTATTATGTTTGCGTGGCGTGTCACTTTGAGGCGCTTTGAGGAGTCCGTGTCACGCATGTGTCACTTGCCACTGCATTGACTGTCAGTTGATAACCCAACGTTTGACGAATTAACCCTCAGAAATCGGTGAGTTAAAATTTTAGCGATTTAACCCTAGATATACCCTTAACTCGGGGTGATGCGAGACAAATTAATTATTTGTCTCGGGGTTAGTCCATACCTCCGAGTCATACACGTTAACCCAAGATCGCGCAAGTGGGCCTTAGCAACTGTTATTTGACAGTATATAGCAATAAAATAATTGAAAACTGTATTCGCCCGCGGTCACTAACCGGACGGCGTAGGTACTATAAGCCAAAAATTATATTCTGCTCAATTTTTCCTACATCCCTTTTAGTCAGATTCTCCGAACAGAATCACACAAGCAAATATAAACCTTATTTTTAGTGAGATGGATACAATTTTTGAATGCAATAATTGGTAAATAGAAATTGTTGATCCAGCGATTTTTTATTATGTCTGATTCAGAGCAGGCTTCCATTTGTAGTTCCTGTTTCATCTCATTTTTTTTTGCTTGTTGATGACAAAATATTTATTCAATTGTAGAAGATTCTGATTCATGCTATTTAGTAACTTATTTAGGAGATTCTAATATTATTATAATTAATAATACTAATATTTAAACTCTAATAATAAAGAATTGCTTAACGCCAGCGAAACCTGGGTATGTCAGCATATGCATGAAAGTAAATTGAATGGTGTAGAGATGCGATTACTTTGAAAATTGTGCGGCGTAACTCTGGCCGATCGAATACGTAACGAAGTGATACGCAATATGGCAGGTTTGAATGAAAGTGTCAGCGTTAAGCTGGAAAAGGGCGTGCTCCCTTGGTTTGGACACGTCCAACGAATGAGTGAGGAACGATTGACGAAGAATGTATATTGTAGAGGTAAGTAGAGGGTGGAAGGAGTCAGGGTAGGCCGAGACTTACATATGAAGACCACGTGAGCAGATTGCTCAAAAACGGAAAAGTCGAAAGTACTCGGATATCTAGACGTGCATGAATGAAGCGAAAGAAATATGCATGGATCGTAAGGCCTGGTGATCTGTCCTCTCTGACTACCCTGTCAGGGATACAGCGTGAAGATAGTTAGTTAGTTTAGTTAGTAACAATAAAGACACTTTTTTACACAGCGCCATCTAGCCCTAACTAATCTAATAAATGTAAGCTTGTGCTATGGTATTAAGACAACTGATAAACTTACTTATATATTTCTAAATACATACAATTAGAAACACTATATGAAACATCCAGATCCGAAAGTCACATTTATTAGCAGTAATAATGTTTCTAATGGACCTAAGTGACATTGCCCTTTATTTGAATCTCATAGAACTTTCACATGAAAAACTCGAGCCCACGAGTACACCTAAACCAATCTTCAAACAGTGCATTATGTACCTTTGTTTTTCTTTTATAAATGTAATCTGCGTCAGTAGTGTCAAGTCAATCCTACGGAAAAGGGTCCAACTTGGTACGCCGGCGCGTAAAACAAATACGTGCCGGCCATTTGGAGCCCGTTTCACCGTATCGTAACAATAAAATGACAAGATGAGTGCAAATGTAAGAGATTTAATATTTGCTGACAGTCTGAGTATAGTATATAAATATAGGCGCTCTTTTTTTCAGTATGATAGGTATAGTTAAGAAAGATGTGTCTAACTGACCACCCGCGGTTTCACCATACTTTAAACCCCCAACCTACTTAATCCTGTCGTTTATTACTTTTACAATAATGTATTTTGCCCGATGTGTTGACATATTTGATTACTGCTCCACTCTCCAGTAATAATATATAACCTATAGCCTTCCTCGATAAACGAGCTATTCCACACAAAAATATTTTTTAATTCGAACCAGTAGTTCCTGAGATTAGCGCGTTCAACGAAACAAACAAGAAATAAGCTTTAGCATTTTTTATTAATATATAAAACCCAAGACTGCTTCATGTATGTATGGAACAGTCTTGGCACCACTTACTCTGTGTTTTGTAACCGATCACTGTGTTAAGCATCTTAAGAGGCTGTTAATCAATAAATGAGTCATCTGAAAACTAGCTTACATATGAGAAGCCATATCGACGTACAGCATTATAGCCATTTCAGACTGAAGCAAGGTATCATTATATGATTATTCTATAACTAATCAATCATTCCGAAATCCATTGGCAACCGGTCTTGATAGTGCCTCGGGTGTAGGCGTAACACCTGTCGATATCATACGACATTTCAAAAGCGGAATATTGGGAAAAAGGGTTCAAAACAAAAAAGATTTATCTATTTATTTTGTGTTGTTGTTTAAGTTTATCCCGTAATACAAAAATCGATTTTTGTATTGTGAGAAGAGACGTAGAAAGTGAACTTTCAATAGACACAGGACATGCACCCAAAGGTAAGCCTATCCACCAAACAGTGTTCGCCTTTTTATTTATCCTGTTTTATGGTTCATAACAAAACTTTAACATTCTTTGTATATCACACATTATTTGTTTTACAACTTTTCCGTAAAATTAGTACTGCCAACTTCTTTTGTTGGAATAAAGTTTCCAACGCTTTGAGGACAACAGCCACAGTTACTTTGAAGGTCAAAGAGTAAAGATTATAAATTGCTTATTAAAAGCTGTTCTTTAAATATTCAATACGGAGTTTTATAAAGTTTGATTCATTTCAAAACTAATTATAAATTTATAATAGAAAATGTCCGCTTTACCATCCGCGTTTGTTTAGTTATCGAACATGTTTTCCGTGGAAATTGTTGCACTTTTTTCCAGGATCAGGATACAAAAAAGCCATGTCAATTTTATGCTACTACCAGCTAAATGGACCACTTGCTCCAAATCTAGATGGAGCTCGGAAGCCATTTCTATATTTCTTTTCTATATTCTAATTCTATATTAAAATACCAAAGGGGATTAAACGTCCTAATTCTATTTACTAATTATAAATGCCATCAAAAACCTCTTCTAATGGTATCTTCTCACTACAAATATCTTATCATAGCTTATCTTCTCTTAGCAATCGGTGGAGAAGACTTAGAGCTGATGCAGCTCAACCCTGCATGATGTTTTGCTACTATCTAAGTTTGTTTAGCTGACGGTTTTAACACTATGTTCTGTAGTTCTGTTAGTGTCTGTGTTATTTTGTATACGAATTACAATTTACACAGAGAAAATTCCCGAAAACTGTGCATCTAGTTTTGTGGTATCATTGAGAGTTATTGAATACATTCACAGCATTAGAGACATTTCCCAAAATTAATACACCATGAATTGTGCAGTGAAATAGCGAATTAGGTCATCTCTCGTCATCTTCCTTAATTGGTCAGTTTAACTGATTCGTCAGTTTTCGTATTTGCCAGTTTTCAAGATTTCGTTAACTGGTCGGTTTCACAAACTCGGCTAGTGTCCCTAATTCGCCAGTTTCCCTAACAAGTCAGTTTACAGAATTTGTCACTTTCGTACTGGCTTCTCACTAATATGTGTATAGATATGTTGACGTCTAATGCATTTATAGCTGACACTTCGGGAATATAAATATGTATTTGTAGCAATGTAACCGCCTGTTTGGTCTATGTGTTTTATCGTCTATCGTAATATGTTCCAGTTTATTACAGTGGAAGATATTACGTGTTTGTCACGATCACGTTTTATCCAATTATATTCATATATTGATGTAAATATCTCATAAGATTCTGTCTTACTGTAATGTCGACACTATTTCAAGTTATTCGATGGAAATAATATTTTTGTTGCAATTTGACAGCATCTAAAAATGCATGCTTATATGGAATGTGAAATTACACGAAAAAGGAAGCATTGTTTAATTGTATGACAACACTTAAACACGGCAATTTTCTGACTAAATATATAACAAGTTATTCGTGATACGACCGTTGCTAATTATTGTAGCTTATTATAACCTTGTTTTATTAGGATCTATCATACTGATAAACATACTTATATATTATTTTGAATATATGTTATAGATAAAAATATTATATTAAAGGAAACTCTGAAACAAACATTTGCGGTTCACGGAAATATTTGTCCGACCAGGGTTGGTTTTCGAGTCATTAACAACGACATACACTACAGTAAAATTGAACTATCGAGGCAATCAGGTTATTGTTTCTCATAATTGTGGTGGAGGATAAAATTTATGGCCCCATGAAACTTCATAGCACACATAAGACCCTTAATGTAATATGTTTTATTTGTGGTGCGTAGAACCTAGTAACCTAGTTTTTCTGGTCTTTTGCTTTTCAAGGAGGGAAGGGGAGATCTTATGATAAAGTCCATTGGATTCAAGACATTCTAACTTTTTCTAGGACTTTGCCCACGTCTCGCTCGTAGCTTTGTTTATAGTCTAGGTCATTTAGTAGATCCTGGTACAAAGAAGTCATAGCAATGGGAGTTAGATTGCAAATAGTCCCAATGTACGATATCGTTGACAAACTCTTAATAAACTGAGAGCTTACTAAAAAAAATGAAAATTATGCGGATAAAGTTTATAGAAATTCGGTTTATACCGTCATTTTCTATTATATTCAAGCAAATTAGACTTAATCCCAAAAACCCTTATCACAAAACTTGTCTTTGGAATTAAGTGTCCCTCTTCATTTTATCCTCAAACATCTTTTGCGAGCTGACAATCTACCTCGCATAGCAAATATTGTATGTTAAACAAGTTCCAGGGGACTTTATTAAGGTGCGGTCGGATGCCGACGACTTGACCCAGTTATCGGAGGCAGATAAAGGAAGACTTCGGAACTTGACAATGCATGTTCGTATATATATTATTATTATTATATAGGCATAGTTGGCAAGGGAAGCTTTGAGGTTAAGAACGTATAGAGATTATTTTTCGATAAAACTGCTAGCAAGCTAAAGGCGGTTTTATCTATACTAATATTATAAAGCTGAAGGGTTTAAAGTTTGTTTGTTTGGTTGGTTGAACGAGTTAATCTCAGGGTCTACTGGTCGGATTTGAAAAAATATTTTTGTGTTGGATAGCCCATTTATCGAGAAAGGCTATAGGCTATATAATCATCACGCTACTAACCTGGAGAGCGGAGCAGTAATCATAAATGTCGAGAAATTGGGTAAATTATTATGCACTAATGTAGAATTTATAAGCGATAGGAGTTCGAAGTATGTCACGGGCGATGCCATAGGAGTCACCTAGTGAAACATAATTGTCTTATCTACTTCGATAGCGCAGTAATTTTGTATGTTCGCGAATAAGGGTAATAGGTTTGAATCCCGGTGTAGAACAAATATTTCTGTGGTCCACAAATGTTCGTTTTTAAATACAGGTGTTTCTGTGTGTACGTATTCAGTTGTGTTAGATCCTAAAGCACAAGCTTAAATATGGATAAACACATAATATTAGTTCCGACCCAGGGTTCGAACCCGAGACCTCACCGCGGCAATCGCATACAATTTCTATATACGTCACCAATCATTCTTCACGATTCGATCAAATAAATTGGCTGTACACAACCATTCTATTAAAGACTTGAGAAGTGAGTACCTTTGGGAATTAAATAGTAAGCTGTACGCCGTATCAAAAGTTTTCGTTTCTTAAATGTAATAGGATCCTTCGTATTTACTTTCATAAAAATAAATAGTGAATGGAATGGATGGATTTGCCAGAAAAAGAAATTCGGAGATTTAATAAAGTTCGTTTCATTGAATAAAATTTGTAAGTTTCTTAAATTGAAAGTGATTAGGTTTTAATTACTTTTGATTTTAAATAATTAGCTATAGCTATCTTCACGCTGTACCCTTGACGGGGCAGTCAGAGAGAACAGATCGCCAGGCTCTCGCGATCCATGCATACTACTTTCGCTTCTTGAAGATTCATCAATTGCTTCATACACGCACGTCTGGGTATCCGAGTACTTTTGATTTTTCTGTTTTTGAGCAGCCTACCCTGGCTTCTTCTGCCCTCTACTTTCACAAAATATATATTCTTTGGCAATCGTTCCTCACTCAATCGTTGGACGTGTCCAAACCAACGGAGCACGCCCTTTTCCAGCTTAACGCTGACTTTTTCATTCAAACCTGCCATTTGCGTATTACTTCGTTACGTATTTGGTCGGCCAAAGTTACGCCGCACAATTTTTGAAGTGATCGCATCTCCACAGCATTTAATTTACTTTAATACATCTGCTGACATACCCAGGTTTCGCACCGTAAAGCAACGTTGGCACTAGCACTGCGTTATGAATCGCTAGTCATGCTTCTTTTACGATGCTTTGTCGCTTTAATTTGATTTTAATTAATTTGTGATTATTTTATACTGTTGATTGATGGCACTTGGTGGAACTTGCTACACAAATTTAAATAACACCACTTGTACTGTATCACAACATTTACTTTGTAAACCTAACCAGTTTCACTTCTACTGTACTCTCAAAAGTATACAATATGACCACTGGATTTAGTAAGAGTACTCAAACCAATAACATTACATTTACATTGGTCTGAGTATCCTGTCGTTCACAAAATAGTTAATAATTAACTTTTGAAAATTAATTATTTATTAACTAACTAACTAACTATCTTCACGCTGTATCCCTGACGGGGTAGTCAGAGAGGACAGATCGCCAGGCTTCGCGATCCATGCATACTTCTTTCGCTTCTTCGAGATTCATCAATCGCTTCATACACGCACGTCTGGGTATCCGAGTACTTTTGACCTTTCCGTTTTTGAGCAATCTGCTCACGTGGTCTTCATATGTAAGTCTTGGCCTACCCTGACTCCTTCTACCCTCTACTTTTGAACAATAAATATTCTTCGTCAATCGTTCCTCACTCATTCGTTGGACGTGTCCAAACCAACGGAGCACGCCCTTTTCCAGCTTAACGCTGACACTTTCAGTCAAACCTGCCATATTGCGTTTCACTTCGTTACGTATTCGGTCGGCCAAGGTAACGCCGCACAATTTTCGAAGTGATCGCATCTCCACAGCATTCAATTTACTTTCATGCATCTGCTGACATACCCAGGTTTCACTACCACTAGCAAAATTGGCACTAGCACTGCGTTATGAATCGCCATTCTTGCTTCTTTTACGATGCTTTGTCGCTTTACTAACTGGGACAAAGCACCGTTAACTTTGTTTCCGGCAGCTACTCGCCGTTCTACATCTACATATTAATTTATTTATTAATTTTGAAAATTAATTCCTAATTCATTTGAGAATGACATCATCCAACTGGGTTCTACAATTTATACTCCTCTTGCAGCGTCCAAACTTTAACCTCTCTGCTACCAACTAAACAGCTAGTGCGGCGCCAAAAGTTCACGGGGTTCATGGGCAAGTACGGTTCATTTGGAACCTACCCAATATGAATTCGTTTCATTTGGTATCAAAAGCTAGATGCGTGGAGAGTGATGCACATAATCTTTGGCGCAGGGGGCAGAAACTGGCAATCTCGTGTGAAAATGCATTCCATAGCTATTCAGCGACGGAATGCTAGTCTACGCCTGCGTCTGTACATTTGCAACACGGCAATGGGGTGAACCCATTGCCTTGGGACAAAAATGCATCCGGTAAATGTGGGCGCACCAATGGCTAAATGTGTCTTTCGAAGCACGGAAACGCATGCTAATGTAAATGCCACAAAGTGGTCACCCATCCGTGACTAGTCATAGCCAAAGTTGCTTAACGCAGTAATTGTTTACAGAACACTGTGTCAGCGGGACTACGAGCGCTCCTTTAAGTAAATAAATAAATATTGTGGAACACCTTCTACACAGCGCCATCTAGCCCAAACTTATACTATAGGATCTAGACAACAGATATACATACTAATATATTTCAAATGCTCGTTTCTTTCTTTCTTCATGTTAAGTC
The DNA here is from genome assembly GCA_948477245.1 of Thumatha senex. Taxonomy (NCBI): domain Eukaryota; kingdom Metazoa; phylum Arthropoda; class Insecta; order Lepidoptera; family Erebidae; genus Thumatha; species Thumatha senex. The sequence goes on from OX419731.1 coordinate 1,815,764, forward strand.
GGAGACTTAATGTAGCTACTTTGTAGGAATAAATATGTATTACAGTAAATAACACAACATCTATATTACATTAATCTCAGTAATAACCAATTAAAACTATACCTAAATAACAAATAACTATTTATCAAAATATCAGCTGGGTACCCTCTGTCCATGGTCCTGGGTCCCCATCCATACGCCGCATATTTATGGAAAGCCTTTGCGCGAGAAAGCAACCTGTAACTACATTTAATATTTATATTCAACTAGCTGACCCGCCCGGCTTCGCCCGTTACATACTTCGATCTCTCGTCGTTTATTAATTTCTTTGTATAATTTTTTTTTATTTTTTTTATCTCAATTGGGTCAGGCAGCATTTTCGTTGAAAGCTCCCAGACAGCTTATTTTTCCTATTTCCCCAACATATATCGTTATAATTTATTCAATGTATACAAAAACTTAACAAATTATACATAAAAACCTTCCGTATGTATCTGTTGCGTAGTTTTAAAGATCTAAGCATACATAGGGACAGACAGGGAAAAGCAACTTTGTTTTATAATATGTAGTGATGATAACCCTGTCGACGAAAATTCTTTTATTTATTTAAAAAAAATGGCCACTAAATCTTATTTATTACCCTTAATAATAAAAGATTTTAAATTGTACAATAAATAGTACCTGCCAAAATACAAGAATATGAAAATATTTACTTTATTGACTTAGGGCCGTATTCCAGAACGTTTATCAACACTCAAGAAACACATAAGAGTAGATTTTATATGGCAAAATCTAGTCTCAAGCGTTGATCGAGTATAGAGAAACGTTCTGGAATACGGACCGAAAAAGAGTGGATAAGAACCACACAGGAAAGAAAACTAAATCAAAAGTCAGTCACTATGTAACTTATTACCATTTTAAATTACTTGGCATTTGTAAAGCAGTCGTTTTGACAAACTTTGCACATAAAACTGAAACTACTGAAACTCAGAACGCGAGCTACTTTACGTTAATTTAAGCAACATGCACTAACTTTGTTTTTCTAGACAAGTTCATGGAAACAAGCGCATTCGCGCAATATATACCGGTAAAACTGTTAATGAAAAACTAAACTAACTAAGTTTATAAATCTGAGAAGTACATTATTGTCACGCCTTTATCCCCGAAGGGAAAAAGGGAAAAAGGGTGGAAAATAATATGCCACCAAAGAAAATTTTATAATGAGTACTCCTTACTTCGTTCAAAGTATAAAGCGTCATTTTATTAGCTTATCGAAGTGGCTTCTTATTGAATATATCTGTATTTTGTTTTTTATGTTATATATTTATTGTTAAGTATGATGACATAGTGAGTTTTGAATTATTTATTACTATTATGTGATACCAGGATCGGAGGAGATTTTACTTTGCCAGTATTGATCGTGGCAAGCTAGTGAGAGGTGGAGAGTATAGTCTCGTTCTGCGATACTGATTTGTAGAAATAACAACTAGCGGTATAGGAAAGGGAGGTGACTGTAAGTTCAGTGATCGCTTCCCAAGTTAAGTGGCACCCCAGTGCGAAGGTTTAAAAGAAGGAGCGCAATTTCACTTTATCAGATGGAGAGAGGCGGGTTTGATTTGACCTGCGTCATCTCTGTACGTACCGCAGAAGCCACTGATGAATTCATAGTGCTCCTTCTCGCTTCTAAAGGAAGCAACCGGCTTTAATGGATAGTGAGAGTCTCAACACGCCTTTTGTCTTACAAATAGAGGAAAGGGTAAAAAAAAATTTTCCCATTAAAAATTGCAGTTTGTAAGTATAGATATTTTTTTAAAGTCTATGGTAACAGCATAAATATTTGTTTACATACCTAATATCTTTTTAGTATACATAATGGATAATAATCCTATGTACTTCTCAGCACGGCAATGTGCTCACCACCTGTTACGTGGGACAAAAGTGGATACGGTGAAATGTGGGCGTTTAATATGCCTCTGCCTACCCCTTCGGGGATAAAGGCGTGACAATAATGTACTTCTCAGATTTTTAAACTTATTTTATTTTTTCATGAACAGTTTTACCGGTATATATTGCACGAATGCGCTTGTTTCCATGAACTTGTCTAGAAAAACAAAGTTAGTGCATGTTGCTAAAATTAACGTAAAGTAGCTCGCGTTCTGAGTTTCAGTAGTTTCTGTTTTATGTGCAAAGTTTGTCAAAACGACTGCTTTACAAATGCCTTATGACTGTTTTAAAATAAAAATAAATGATGAATTAACACCAATACACATGAATACTGAAGAATCATTTAAGTTTCAACTAAAAGCTTTGTTGCTTTTAGTTAGAAAAAGTATCCGGAATAAAACGAAATGATTGCGAAACCAACAGACAGACAGTTATTAATACAAACCAATCATTGAAAAATTACTTTTTGCTATCAGCATCTGAAATATATCTGTGCTGTTGGTTCTAAAACACTCTGCATCAGTTATGTTTCATATACTAAGTTCATTCTTTGTGAGAAACCATCTTTCAACATTCTAGTTTCGTTTCCCTTTTTTGTTGAGTGACGTGCGTGCATAAATCTTCAGAGTATTTCAACATGAAATGGAAATGAGCATGTATCAGCAGTTTTGTGAGAATAGACTGAACTGTATTTGTGTTTTGTTTTTGGCACTTTTGTTATGTAAACCTTTGAAACTTTACCCGCTTTAGCTATCGGGAAATTAGATTCTGTTGTATCTATTCAGTATCATAATTAAGATAAATTTAAAAGTACTATTATAGTCTGATTCATCAAAGTGTGTACCTAGATATTTTCAAACCCTACCTAGATTTGAAACCCGTGATCTACTCTTACTTGGCTAGCTAGCAAATATCGTTAGACTCTTGATTTTCGGCATTGGCGGGAGCAAATACAAAAAAAAATCTAGTAAATATTTTCGTATAATCTACTAGCACAAGTTTTTATTTCTCTGTTCTTTGTACCAGCAATTAACGTTGTTTGCTATACAACACTTTAGTTTCTCCACTAACATGTGCTCGTTTAAAGCTTGTTTACTCGTATTTAAGATAATTATTATGGCAACAGAGACGCTACATATGTTTTATTTGCTACCCGACACAGGCACTGACTGTTATCTTTTTTTAAAAACGTCAAATAATTCAAATTTCTATATTGGATCTCATTTTGACAGTGTAAGGCGAGATGAGGGGTCGATCAGTTAATGATGAAGTAAGATGAAAGCTCTTGATCACCATGAACAAAAAATTCCTGGGCGATGTTTAAAAAATATATTTAGTGTATGGATAATTTAGTTTGTTCAAATTATTGTAACGTTGAAGGGGTAGGCTGGGGGTGAATTTAGGGTGACTGACGCATTCATTCAAACGCATCTGACAAATGCATCTTTAACTAATGGATGAGGCCATGGCAAAGAAAAGGCAAACTAAATAAACCTTTAACCAATTAGTCTTGCCAGCATGGTACAGTAAGATTAAATACCTCCTAAATTATACAGTAGAACACCTAGCGATGGTGAAGAAGGGGAGAGGCCTACATCCAGCAGTGAACTGTGCGACTACTGTTTTAAGTCAGCCAATATAAGTGTATAATAAATAGTGTTTATGCACTATAACTTCTCCACTGTAACGGGAGGGTTATATATTTAGTATTATTACATAAAATACTAAGGCATATATTATAATTGATATTTTTTAATAAATAATTGTATTTTACTTTTAGAGACAAAGAGCCAGGATAGTATTGCTTTCAGATTTACACCCAAACTAATAAGAAAAAAGGCAAATTAACACTAGAAGCAATAGTATATTTTTAAGACATTTCACTGTGACCATAATTTGTTCTCCAGTGCATGCTGCATTGCATGGCCTTCCATGAGGAAAACAAAACATTTTTCATATATTCATCATTGCTCGACTGATTTTTAGCTTTAAGAAAACATTCAAATATATTTGTTATAAATTCTATTAAATTATGTATTAAGAAACACATATTTCTAATAGACTGTTTGTTTATTGTTACTATTCCAACTTAGATTGCATGCGAAACATGTGTATGTGTGTAGGGTGTAAAGGGCCCAACCACTATTACTGGGGCCTAAGTGACAGCTGCTAGCGGTGCACCAGCTGACCAACGCATGAGAAGATGCTAGTGCCGCTACAAGGTTAGGGGGTCAGACAGTGGTCCCTTCCAATTATGCTAAAACTAGCTAAACTAAAGCTGCTCCTGCAGTTACAAAAAGTAGCATAATGTTTGCAAGTCACTGGAAATATGTTAAGATGAAGAAGATATGTCACAAATATAACTGTGCTGTAGTGGGCTATAAGCTGATCCTGATGCATGAGGTAAATATTTGTAAAAAACAGCCTAACCTACCCTAGGCCATAGGTAGAGAGTTTAAGTCAATAGGAGTAAATGACGAGGTATATTATGCCCAACTGGGCATAGCATTTATAAACTTCGTGAATGCTTTCACAAGTTTCAAAAATGCTTTGTTCACTTGTCTCACAACATAGTCCTTGCACTGTTTGTGTTTGTGTGGCATTGTAAAATGGATTTTGAGTCATTAAAGTTTGAAGATCCTGCTGCATATAATTAAAAACTACTAAACTATCTTCACGCTGTATCCCTGACGGGGTAGTCAGAGAGGACGGATCGCCAGACTTCGCGATCCATGCATACTTCTTTCGCTTCTTCAAGATTCATCAATCGCTTCATACATGCACGTCTGGGTATCCGAGTACTTATGGCTTTTCCGTTTTTTAGCAATCTGCTCACGTGGTCTTCATATGTAAGTCTCGGCCATCCCTGACTCCTTCTACCCTCTACTTTCGCACAATATTATATTTTTCATCAATCGTTCCTCACTCATTCGTTGGACGTGTCCAAACCAACGGAGTACGCCCTTTTCCAGCTTAACGCTGACACTTTCACTCAAACCTGCCATAATGCGTATCACTTCGTTACGTATTCGGTCCGCCAAAGTTACTCTGCACAATTTTCGAATTGAAAAATGACTGGAATATATTAGACAGAAGCTGAAATACAAAGAGAAATTGTATCTAACACAAAAAAGGACGTGTGGCACTCGGAGACTGCCGCGGTAAAGCTATTGCATAGCATACCTTTGTTTTTCTTTGATATTAATTTACACTTTTTAACTCCTTTGATACACTATTGAAATAGTAGGGCCCCTTCGGGCCCTGGTGAGCAGCTACAGCAGCAGAAGGGCCGAGAACCGCCAGTGCGGCCTTTATATAAGGCGCTGCGGAGGACGCAAGGTCGCGGAGGCAAAGCCCCGCTCCAGCTCGCGCGCTGGCCGCAGGTAGCCATGACGTCACAAACTCTAACCTAATCGTAGGCCGGGATCAAAGCATGAAGCGAGAGAGAAGGCAGCAATCATTTCTTATTTGAATGTCTTTCACGATATAGAAACGGTGTGGGAATAGATTGACTATCGTTGGACGTTGTATCTTAACGATTGTTGCCGTCGATCGGAATTTACAAAATTATTACACAATATGTATTGAATACCTAGTCAGGTCATAAATTCTGTCACATGTTTAATATAAAATAATTGAAACAAGTTTATTCATTATGTAACCATTTATATACCAAAATGAACTTAACAAAACATAGATTCTTATGACAATAAAGTTTATTCAAAGTGATCTCCGTAATTTTGAATACAGGCCTTCAATCTGCGCGGCCAGTCTTCTATCGCAGCACGAACGAGGTCCAGGTCAATATCGGCGGCTGCCTTAATCAAGGATGTCTTGAGTGACTCCAAATTGGGATGAGGCTTTGAGCACGCCTTTTCCTCCAAGTGTTGCCATATCTTGTAATCTAATGGACTCAAATCTGGACTGGAGGAGGGCCAGTCTTCGTGCCGGATGAAGTCGATTTCACGCGCCGCCATCCAGTCTTGTGTGCTCCTCGCTCTATGAGCTGGCGCCGAATCTTGTTGGAATACCCAGTGCCTGTTATTGAATATGGTATGATAAACAGGTTCCACAAGGTTCGTCAGGACTGTATTTTGATACACAACTGCATTCGTTTTTACACCTTTCTCACAAAAATGTACCTCTGTTAAGCCCCAATAAGAAACTCCCAACCATACCATGAGCGAGGGTGGAAAATGACCTCGTTGGACACGCGGAATACGGTTGCTCGCTTCTTCACTACTGTGTGCGTACACCATATCATTTTGTTTGTTGTAGCTCTCTTCTACGGTAAAAATTTTTTCATCCGAAAAAAGAATTTCCCGAAATTTTTTTCCCGCGTACCGCTTCAACAAAGCGCGGCATCTCTTCAGTCTCAGGTCCATTAGACGAGCATTTAAACGATGTCCTGTTTTTCTTCGATATGACCGAAGCCCTAAGTCTTCATTTAACACCCTTTTCACCGTGGTTCTGCTTAACCCCATCTGAAGGGCCAACAGTTTCTGCTTACGTTTGCGATTTCTTTGAATTCGCGCCTTCACTGCTTTTATCACTGCTGGAGTCCTAACAGACCGAGGGCGACCACTTCTTGACCTGTCATCTACACTAGAGTCTTCATTGTATCGTTTGATGGTACGATAAACGAATCTTTTGGTTATATTCAATTTTTTCAGTATATCAAAAATTTGAATATAACCAAAAGATTCGTTTCTTCGGAAGGCACGTTAAGCCGTTGGTCCCGGTTGCCAGTAAAATGGAAGTAACGACTTCCATTTTACTGGCCTGGTTAAAGGCCTTATGGGCGGCTTAAAATTTCAACAACAGGTAGCCACAACCTGCGTCTGTCTATTTCAACACGGCAATGGGCTCACCACCTATTACGTGGGACAGGAATCCACACGGTGAAAAGTGGGCATATAATATGCCTCTGCCACCCCTTCGCATAAGGCGTGATGGATATTTATTTATTATAAAAATTTGAATTGGCGCGTAACCGCAACGATGCAACGCAATAACTGCAACACGGTCTTCTTTAAGCGTCCACTCCATATTTAAAAATGAGTAAAATTCTAAAGAGTATACATTTTTATTTTCATGAACAATTCGAAATTCGAATTCAATAACCTTTTTTGTGGCCAGCATTCTAAAAGAAAAGTTTTTACTGTGTGACAATACTTATGACCAGGTATATGCTAACCAATAATATTTTCTAACTGTATCTAAATTTCAATACTTACACCATTATTAACAATAAAACTCAACCTAGTATCTCAATTCAAACTCATCACATTCTTAGAATGTTAATTGCTATCAACTTCGAAACAAAACGAGAAACATTGTATCTAACACACAATAGAATAGGGAAAATGTTTCCCCACAAGCTGATGCGGCGAGAATATAAAGCAGTGTTTGGATTCCGCAGATTGGAAATGAAAGTTCGAGAAAGTGTAACAAACGCTTCTTCTGAATTAGTGTTGATTTTCACTTGTAAGGCGGCAGGAATATGAATGAGGGAAGAAAAGTTTTACTTTGGCCTCAAATGGTATTTTAGTTAATACGGCTATGAAAGTATTAAAACAACTTAAAATACAACCTTTGCACCTGGTTTCATTACAAGTTGATTTGTGGTCTATTTTGTGAAAATGAATAGTTTTAGATACCTGTATTTAATATATTTACCAGTGGATCTTTCTATCTCCCTCTTTGAGATATGTAATTATATGACCTTTCATGCTTTTTCCTCTTATTTTTTTAGTTTGCTCTTCCGGTAAATTTGCACAACGTCTTACAGAATACTATAACATAGCGCAAATAAATAATAAACTGTACTATATCTCTGGTATTAACTTTGCCTTCGAGCCGGTTGACATCTTTCACCTGTTACAATATATATCCATTAATATTAGAACGGTATATTGTTGACGAGTAAATTGGATACCACGGTTTATCAAGCAGTAATTCCTTTGACCTTAATTTACATAAACTTCAGCAAACACCCGCCCCAAAGTACCGAAACATAATTTAATACTCATAGACTTGCATTATGTTTCATGTACAAAGGAGGTAACTAAACATTTGGAGTTCAAAATTAAATTTTGTTATAAACACTCCCACGCTTCTTACCTGTTTGAAATTGATAATACCGCATATTTTTATCCCGTGGGAACAAAATATCTTTCAAAGCTATCTAACTACCTTCACAATAAAAAACAAGTCCTTAAATACAACAACAACATTTTAGTATTGATCTTAATGCATAATTTATTCTCAAACTGGACTTACCACAAAATTGTGATATGCGTAAATGCTTGCTTTACTTTGATATGTTGATGATGAGTGTCAACTGTACCGCAAAGTACAAAAAAATCTGACTAATAGACAATGATACCAACTTTCATTAGTGAATATAAATTTTAACAATAACTTTAATAATAACTTTCATAAGTGAATTTTTTAAATAATATAATATAATAAATAATAAAAAAATAAATAATAAAAGGTTTTAAAATAATAGAAGCGCTCGTGGCCTCGCGGTCTCAGTGTTCTGTAAACGATCACTGAGTTACGCAACTTTCACTATGGCTGGTCCTCGGATGGGTGACCACTTTGTGGCATTTACATTTGCGAGCGTTTCCGTGCTTCGGAAGACACGTTAAGCCGTTGGTCCCGGTTGCCAGTAAAATGGCAGTCGTTAAGCCTGGTTGAAGGCCTTATGGGCGGCTTGAAAATTTCAACAGCAGGTAGCCACAACCTGCGTCTGTCTATTTCAACACGGCAATGGGCTCACCACCTATTACGTGGGACAGGAATCCATACGGTGAAAAGTGGGCATATAATATGCCTCTGCCACCCCTTCGGGGATAAGGCGTGATGGTTATTTATTTATTTATTTTATTTAAAATAATAGACAAAAAATGCATACGGTGAAATGTGTGCGCATGGTATGCTTCCCCATTCGGGGATAAAGGGCGTGACAATATGTAAATGTAAAATAATAAGCGTGGGCGGATTTTCTATAAATTAATATAAAAACTTCAACAAGGGTCTATGTGCGGGGTCGAAACGACCTCACCTGCTATCGGTGCACCTGCTGTCCAACGAACGAGGCAACGACGTAGGCGTTTTTTCGGTGTTTAAATAAATATATTTATAATAAGACAATTTTTACACGGCACCATCTAGCCCAAACTAAGCAGTAAGCTTGTACAAGACAGCTGATACAAATACTTATATATTTCTAAATACATACATATTTTACATAGAAAGCACCCAAACACCAAAACCAACATTAGTGGATTACACAAATATTTGTTTCAACCCGGGAATCGAATCCAAGACCTCAGCGCGGCAGTTGCATACCTTACCACTGCGCCACTGAGGAAGTTTGGAAGTCAGACAGCAAACAATAGCTGCTCCTAGCAACCAAATAAAAATAGACCTTAGGCTCCAAATCAAAATACAATAATATAATGTAGGTAGCAATTGTTAGCGGGTTCTGCAATAAAAATACTTGTTAAAACACTTTCACTTTTATTTCGTCTTTAAATACACATTTTACTTTTATGCACTATACTATAATATCACTTTGTTTCGATTTTTATTACAATATGCAATAGTTATGCTCACTCTACGGTTGCCGCAACAAGAAGGCCGAACCGGACTGGTGCATTACCTTTTATAATGGCAATTTGGGTTTATCAGCAAGTGGGGGCAAAATGTTGCCAACCTGAGTTCGACACTTCTAGTTAATCAGATTAAATATTAAATAAATTATTACAACTAGATTACAAATTTTATAAGTATGATTATACAGACATATTTACTATATTTATTAAATAGTTGCTAACACAATTGTCTTTAATAACTTATGATACTTATTGATTGTGTATTTTTTGTCGTCATAAATATTCTGTGAAGGAAATTTTACTTTACCGATCTACTACCTAGTCTGTGAATCACAGGATACTTGAAATAAATATGAAAACAATAATCAATATAGTGGTGAAAATACAAAGCAGGCAGTTAAATTCGGCGGACTGGACCAAATGTATTTTTGTCTCACGTAACAGGTGATGAACCCACAGGATTTTTTTTATTATCTCTCATATCTGCCATTGGCAAAGCCTGCTTAACACTACATAGTATTGGACAAACATTGTTTAGTTCTTGCCTCGTAGGGCGTATTAATACTTAGTCTATCTTATCTTGTTAAATTTAACAATTACAGGGTACCAATCGACAGAGGCGTCAAGGGGCTTCCAAAGGTATACAAAATGGGCGTCTACAAACTAGAAAAACTTTAAAAAAATTGAGTTACCCACTCAAACGTTCACTATCCGTTCGCGCTGCCAGAGCAGCGCATTTTTTGTAATTAACCTATGACCTAATTAACTAAAATCGTGATATCTTGGAAACTATATCTAGACAAAAAATTTTAACTACTGAAAAATCGTAAAATATATAAAGATAAAACTTATAGCTATAATAATTTGGAATTTTAATCAAAATTAACTGATATATTGGTATAAACACGAGAAAGTCGGCAAAAAAATAAATAAACGTTATTTTTCAAAAATTTGCCACTCACACGAAAAACTAATATAAAACAATATTATTTTTTTTTACATAATTAAATTCTTGGAATTATAACGATTAAAACGATATATGACACTAATAGCTTATAATAATTTAAAAAAAAACTAAAAATTTGTTAACCCATTAAATATTAACGCAAAACTAAAAAAATGGCGGGAAAATGGCCACCGGCAATGTTTATACCGCATTTACTTTGAATTTTGATATTGTGACATATAGATATTAAACCTCTAATACACGGGCTTTTTATCCACGATTATAATGGTATAAAATTCATTCATTAAAACCACAGACAACATTGTTTAAAAATGTTTTGAAATGAGGTCAGTTCTAAAAAAGAAAAGGCAAAAAAAGTCAGTCTTGAACGTTTGAGTATTACAGATGTAATTTTTCGATAATTTAAGCCGAATGACTAACAACCTGTGGTGAAGGTGGGTCTTTTCAATTGGTGCTGGTCCTGAGGTATGCAGCAGATAGCCCACAGCTCAGGCCGTTATCCCAAAGGTGTCACAACCACAAAATTGTTTATAGAATTTTGACAAGGCGCTATTGAAGTTTGTTTAAAGACTATTGATGAGAATTTTGATAAACTCGAACAGATCGACCAAATATATTGAGATAGCTATACGAATGGGGTCTCTTGGGATGCTGACAGACCTCTCACACGTTCCTGGGTACAGAAACCCTTAGGTGTCTATACAATATATCAATACAATATGCACTGACACTATACCGTTCGAATAACAAGGAAAAACGGTAAAAATCTATTATATTCAATATTATTATTATAAAACGTGTAGCACAAGAGTATACGAATCGATTGGTATATAACTTGTGATATCAGCGACAACTATGGACCGACAATAAACGAAATGAACACTAAAAACTTAGACCGAACCCACAGGTTATGGTGACCTGATTTTTAAGTTTTTCAAGCCACCTGCTTTTCAAATTTTAAGACCGTTAACTTAATGACCGTCATATTACTGGCAACCGGGACCAACAGGTTAACTTGCTATCCGAAACGCTCGTAAATCGCAATGTCACAAAGTGTTCACCCGTCTGAGGACCAGCCTTAGTAAAAGATGTTTAATGCAGTGATAAAAAAAAAGTTAGCGGAGCTACGAATACTGAATTAAGTCGAAATAAAGGCAACAATTGCAATAAGATAAGTTATAGATAGTTGAACAAGGGTTAAGGTATTGGAAGCCCACTAAGAATTGCGAGGCCTAAATCATCATTACCTGCAAGTAATGCATCCGCTGAATATTAGACAAAACTATGTCGCAGAAGCTGTTATGTAACCACTTATGCTATATACACAATGAGGTTTTTTATTTTCGGTATTTTAGCTAAACTAACCAGTTTAGCTCCTAAAAATACCAAAATAAAACCAAATCTAACTTGCCCGATTTGAAACCAGGTACATGTGACAATGCTAAAATGCAACGAAGAAGAAAATTCATGAGTTCTACGCACAGCTAGCCTCTAGAATATTTATATGAGTTGTACATTGAGATCTTATCTGATACTCAGAAAATTGTACCGGCTGATTTTCTGATAAGAAAATGGGATCAGGTCAAACAGGAATTCAAACAATTAGCTATTTGAATAGGACCCATAAAGACTAGAGTAAACATTTCAAAGGTAAACAGAAATAAATACCCTTAGGGCTAGCGCATATATACAACTTTTGCATCGACTACACTGTTTTGTCGAGTTTCGTAGTTCTCGTGATTTCCACACAACTAAACCGTTTATTTGATACAATTCATGCAGTCGATCATCAATTGTTTTATATCCTCAAATGAACTAGTCTTTATTCATCAACGCTCGAGTCATGGTTTAACAAACAATATCAGTTATCAAGAAAGTCCTAATTTGTGCTTGGCTTAGACATTTGAAAAAAGAAAAATAAATACTGTGTACATCCTATACTCAGTGACAAATTATAATCTATTGGAATATTTCATACGTTACATTCTAAGCTAGAAGAGCACCCACATAAGATTTTTGAATATTATAGAATGAGTTACGAAACGTTTAATGTAAAAATATCAAACGCTTCAAATGCTTTTGCGAGACTGACAGTCGCTGATTGACTGTTTAGTCGATGGTATTTGCACATAAATACAATGCAATACAAATTAAGCGTTTTATCGATAGTTGTCCAACTTTTTAATCAAAAGTTGATCAATACAGTTTTTTGACTTTTTTGTCGAACAACTATCGAATCGATATTATGTGCACTTCAATATAATTAAATAGACATATGATACACAACATAATAGTTATTCAACTACAAGTTGCATGTTAGCGCTAGCCCTTAGGTTCCAATCTACACAGTAACTAAACAAACAAAGTAACAAAACTTGTAATTAAATTAAATTGTGTTATAAGCGGCACCATTCGTTATGTTACCCCGCAGTTCCTAAACACAAGGCCATAAAATTCAATCGTAAAGATCTTAATCTTCTGCTGAAGATTAAAGGACTCCCAAAAGGAGAAGAACGTTGTAAATAGCAGCTTTTGTTACGTAGTGATAATTACTGCAAACTGGAGTGGAGATCACGACTCGATAAGGTGATGAGAACAATGCAAGGAATCAATTTTGACTGCCTCTGTGGCGCAGTGGGAGTGTATCCGACTGCTACGCAAGAGGTCGTGGTTCGATTCCCACCCAGGATAAAACTTTGTGTGATGAGCACGATGGTTTATTCTGTGTCTGGGTGGTATTTATCTATAATGTATGTATTATCAGTCACCATATATATAATGTATCTATTTAGAAAATATAAGTATGTTTATCAGTTATCTGGTTACTATAGTACAAGCTCTGCTTAGTTTGAAATCAGATGGCGTTTTGTGAGTTCACTGGCGCTCTATTGGAGACGTCTTACTTTATTTTATCTCATTCAAACCAAGCGTATTAGGGCTGTCACCGTTTAATCATACGATTACACTAATTACTATAGCCAGGCGTAATCTTAACAACATTCTTTATTTTGTGGTGAGGAGCAATTCCCCATCAGATAGACCGACGACCTGCTTTGATTGAATTTTTTTTTCATTGATTATTTGTCCTGTATCTGATATACATTTCATATTTTGTTGGTAACCCTTTAGTGACATCTTTGATGAAGTAATACCGTCTCACATATTATTTTAACATATGCTGGCAGCTCGTCTTCTGCACAAAGGAAGATTGATGTATCTTCTTTGTTTTGGTTGATTTTGTTGTTATTAGTACCTACTAGTAGAAAATAATAAAGTAAAAGACAAACAAAGAGGCTTCTACCGGAAATTAAACAATAAAGTCTCACGAATACCGATCAGTTTCACCAACGGCACGAATTACATTTTGATTACATTTGTTCTTTCGAAGTGTATAGGAATTGATTTCCTTTAAGGCTTATCAGGTCAAAGGATGATTTATTTTTCGTAACATGAACATTTCGCTACATTCATTTGCAGGATGTTTAGTTTAAAATCTTCCTAATTTCAAACAATATTCATTTTATGTAAACGATCACTGAGTTACGCAACTTTCACTATGGCTGGTCCTCGGATGGGTGACCACTTTGTGGCATTTACATTTGCGAGCGTTTCCGTGCTTCGGAAGGCACGTTAAGCCGTTGGTTCCGGTTGCCAGTAAAATGGCAGTCGTTAAGCCTGGTTGAAGGCCTTATGGGCGGCTCGAAAATTTCAACAGCAGGTAGCCACAACCTCCGTCTGTTTATTTCAACACGGCAATGGGCTCACCACCTATTACGTGGGACAGGAATCCACACGGTGAAAAGTGGGCATATAATATGCCTCTGCCACCCCTTCGGGGATAAGGCGTGATGGATATTTATTAAAAAAAAAATTAAATTAAATTAAATATCCATCACGCCTTATCCCCGAAGGGGTGGCAGAGGCATATTGTATGCCCACTTTTCACCGTATGGATTCCTGTCCCACGTAATAGGTGGTGAGCCCATTGCCGTCTTGAAATAGACAGACGCAGGTTGTGGCTACCTGCTGTTGAATTTTTTCAAGCCTGGGCGGCTTCAACCAGGCCTTCAACCAGGCTAAACGACTGCCATTTTACTGGCAACCGGGACCAACGGCTTAACGTGCCTTCCGAAGCACGGAAACGCTCGCAAATGTAAATGCCACAAAGTCGTCACCCATCGGAGGACCAGCCATAGTGAAAGTTGCGTAACTCAGTGATCGTTTACAGAACACTGAGACCGCGGGGCCACGAGCGCTTCAACAGGATATTTATTTATTTATTTATTCATTCAGAATAGAACTAATTGATAGATGATCAAAAACACAATCTTCTGAATTATTTCAATATTTTTACAAGACATTTTATCTTTGCCTCGGATTATGTCAAATTTAAACTCGATCTTATTTTGTCTGATCTTGGTTATTGCTATAGAATATGTTCAATAGAGTCACTGCAATAAAAGTTGAGATTGGATTGGCCTGTAATAAAAAGTGGTACAAGAAATTAATATTTGTAAAATCAAATGAATGCATCTAAAACATATACAGTAAAGGGCAATCTAAAACTACTTTAAATACCCAGTGCTTTGTTACTTATAAACCATTGTAGGAAAATTTGGTATTCGAAGGCAAATCTTTGTATGAGTAACCTCCATCAGAGCTTCTAACTCTGTAAACAAGACATTCCTGTACCAAAATATACCGGTTTATAGTTGTGGTTAGTTAGGACTCAAAGATCTTAAGGTTTTATTACAGAATGTATCTCAAACCTTAATAAACACTGGAGCGTTATTTTGTAAGGCAAAAACTGACCTCTAGCGCTTTCTTTTATCTTGGTTACACCGAACTCAAACTCGGTAAAATCCCAGGAGAAGTTAGTGTATTGGAACCCACATCGAAATTAATCAGAAGAGAGGGTAGCCACAAATGTTCATGCGAAGTCCACGTGAGCAGATTACTCAAAATCGAAGACCTTAAAAGTATTTGTATACCGAGTTGTGCAAAAGTGAAACGATTAATAAGCCTGCAGGACGCGTAAGGACTATGCAACGATAGCGATCTGTCCTCTCTAACTACCCTGTCAAGGATAAAGAATATAGTCAGCTATTTTTTCATAAGGGCTTTTGTAAGCTCATCTTATTTGGGTTTATTATTTTACTAACAAATTGCAACAGTCGCATTAACTGTCAAAGCCTTCATAATTTCTCTCTTTCTCAACATTAATTATTATATTTTGAGCTTAATATTATATGGAAAGAGCAAATATTATATAGCAGCGTTCGTGGCCCCGCAGTCTCACTGTTTTGTAAAGGATCACTGAGTTACGCAACTTTCACTATGGCTGGTCCTCGGATGGGTCCTACCACTTTGTTGCATTTACATTTGCGAGCGTTTATGTGCTTAGGAAGACACGTTAAGCCGTTGGTCCCGGTTGCCAGGAACATGACAGTCGTTAAGTCAAGTTGAAGGCCATATGGGCGGCTTGAAAAATTTCAACAGCAGGTAGCCACAACCTGCGTCTGTCTATTTCAACAAGGCAATGGGCTCACAGAATGTATGCCTCTGCCACCCCTTCAGGGATAAGGCGTGATAGATAAATAAATATTAAATAGAAATATAATGTATTGACACATATCTGGCTAATTCTTTGAACTCACTAGTTGAGATTTATAGTTACAATATTTTAAAGAACATGACATAACATTGAGTAATGTTCTACTTACATACACCCTCCCACCTTTCAAGGCATATTTTAATGTTAAACAGGCGAAAATAAACGATTCAACTCAGTCTTTGTTAGTCAATAATTAATTTGTAAACAGGGTACAAAACAACCGCTACACGGTTTTATATTTATAAATTTAAGCTTTTAGTGTGGTAGGGGGACAGTTCTTGTAATAGAAGTTTTTAATTCTATCACTGTAATTATTTTTACTTAGAGTATCTACAATAGTTATATTGAGGGCAAAAACAGCGTTGTAGTTATCACAGTGATATATTCGGATGTGTGTTCAAACATTACATTCGGGCAATTTAATTAGAACACCGTCGTCGGTTAGGGCCAATTCGTACATGTAAAATTCGTACGAATATATTTCTTTTAAAAATATTCACATAAGCATGGGTGGGAACTAAGTAAGCAGAACATATTATTTAAAGCACACACGAATACTAAATTATCACGAACATTATAGTCATATGTGTAGCACTTAATTGGTAATTTCGAGCACCTTTCATTATGGTGAATATACAAGTTTTGCTTTTAATATACAACATTTATATGACTAGTTTTGTATTGTATACGATCACGCCCATTTCCTTGGAGAATATGCAGACAGAAGTATTATCGCAAAGTAAGTTAGAATCGCTTTGTGACCGGGATGGACGTTCGGGTCTTTTTATGAGTGTTGTGCGATCCTTATTATACACTAGGTGACCCCCCCGGCTTCACCAGTAACATACTTCGAACTCCCGTCGCACCTATTTAATCCCGGCGCTTATAAATTCTACAATAATGCATTAAAATTTGCCCGAATTGTCGACATTTATGACTACTGCTTCGCTCTCCAAGAAAGTAGCGTGATGATATATAGCCTTTAGCCTTCCTCTATAAATGGGCTATCTAACACAAAAAGAATTTTTCAAATCCGACCAGTAGTTCTTGAGATTAGCGCGTTTAACCAAACAAACAAACTCTTCAGCTTTATAATATTAGTAATAGATTTGTACAAAGTAGACGATATCGCGCTATAACTTCTTACTGCCAGCAGTAAATCGTGATGATAATGCTGACTATTAAGTGGGTAATAGTGTTATACTCGTATATTGGTAAAAATTACATGATATGTTAGAGTGTACAAATGGCGAAAAGTATGGTATGGTATTTCTGTGGATATCACATCAGCCCACACTTCGTCATTTGTATGTGGTCCCACGTTATGATTTGCAAGGTTTTTGCAATTATGTTAAGGGTATCAATAGAACTTCTGTATTTGATGTTAAGCACGCATTATCAACCATTTTGTTGAATTATTATTAAAATAGTGAGTTCGATGATTAGAATATTGTTCACCATGAAAACTAAGCTGAAGGCTTACTTTTTGTTAGCAAAAAGAGGGTACATTATAATGTATATATTTACTATCTTAAAAATATACATTATAATGTACCCTTGTATTCTTGGCACCCGTAAACCCTTACAGGTTTGTGTGGGTGTTGCCCACTTCTCTTATAAACTAAACACACTTTAAACTTACTTAACTACGCAACCTACACTTATTGTCTAAAACTATGAGTATCGCAAACCAATAACAGAAAAATGGACCAAATTAAACTTTTTTTTTTCCATGAACTGCATTATGTGGGTAGTAATAAAAACACTGTTCGTCGTTACCGAATGACTTCGCCTTGTTTATCTTGCTTATGCACACCAGTTGTATGTTTGCGTACAGGTTGTTCTAATTTTTTTTTCTTTATTTATAAACTAATATTCTATTAAATCATTATTTTTGTGTTGTAGGTATTGTAAAATGTGTTTTTATTTTGTGTTTAAGGTTGATTGGTGTTAAAATTCTCCTGAAATCTAGTGGTAATGTATTTATTAATGTTGGTATCATGTACGATGTTGTTCGTTCCCAGTAAAAGTTATGTGCTCTGTGTGTGTACTCGTATAATAGTTCTGTTGTTTTTTGTCGGGTGTTTCTGTTATGACTTATTATATTTTCATTGAATTTATAAAAAACTTCAGTTTCTTTATCCATTTAAAGTCACTAAAAACCTTTCCCTTCGATTAAAGCCTTTAGGTATATTTTTTTAAATCTTGTCACCATATCTAAATGTAACGTAGGCCTGCCTTTATATTCATGTGGGAGGAGATTTGACCTTTTCACGCTGGCCAAATACAAAATTCTGATAAGTATAAAATATTTGTTACTACTCAGCAATATCTGAATATAAGATTACAATGACAGATAAATTACAGGGTCAAAAGAAAATAATCTCTCTATTCCCTTAGTCTTACAGACAAAAAAAATCTTATGTATGTTATAAATACATCAAAGGATTGCTCTTTGGCATCAATACGTTCGTTGTTTCTTGTATGTTGTATGGTAATAAGGCTTCTGATTTAGTATATTCAGTCTTTGTTTACTGAGCTAAAAGTAATTTTAAGGCATTGAGCACAGGAAAGATTTCTCACTGCGTGTTATTCTAAGGTCTACAAGCATTATCTTTACTCAAGATCTATTAATAGCAGAGGACAGATCACCAGGCTTCACGAACCATGCATACTACTTTCGCGTCCTGCAGATTAATTAATCGTTTGATTGCACATGCACATCTGGGTGTCCAAGCACTTTAAACTTTTCCGTTTTATATGTAAATGTGCTGCGTGTTGGATGTACAAAGCCTACCAATACTTTCAGCGACTAGATACCTATAGATTCCAGGAAAACTTGTAAGAAATCAATTGCCCACATATAATTGATAAAATCCTTGTAGATAACAATAATTTATCATTTCAATTTATGCTACAATAAATTAAATTAAAAATAAAAATTTGTTCATTCAGCACTGGAACTTTCTTGGTGCTAGTTCACTCAGATAGTTGTGGATATATAATAACTATTTAAAATCTCTTTAGTGCCTTTTTATATTTCAAGTTAATTTATTTCAACAAGTTGCTTATGTTAAGTTGCTGGTGTATTCTTACTGTAAGCACGTCAAAATGGTTAAAAATTGTAATCTAGCACGCATGTTTTTATCGTTAGCAATACATACTTGTATATTACTTTCATTATGAAAATATTTAAGTAGTTTTTGTCACGTATACTGAGCATGGAAAATGTGAAGGTTATTAATACACGTAAATATAGAGAACTTTTAATATTAGACCTTACTTGTTGGGTACGACTCACTGCCACACCGTTGTATCTCACCAGTGTGGAATTGAATTAATATTGATATTTCCTGGAAAAGATTACTTTAAATGAGAAGACAATATAAATTTATTTATTAGTAAAATCATCATCATCGTCCAAGCGTCTGTCCCAGTTGCGACTCGTGACGCCCAGGGTCCGCTTTCCTACATTTTCTCCTCCACTTCAAACGGTCGTCAGCATCCTTATACTCTGTAGTAAAACCATTGGCATTGTAAAATAATTTGATGTTAATAAATATCAGTGAATTCCAAGAATGATTAATCCTAGATATGTAGCAGCTGCTGGTTTGAATTATTTTAGCTATCATGTGGTAAAATTATGCAAGCCTAGCTATCAATACGTTTAGTTTCTAGCGTTGTGTCCGCAGAAAGAAATGGCATACTAATTTAGTGTAGTGTACAAAATGTACTTTATTAAACGTCTATCAGGACAGTTATAATTTTGAAAAGTAGTGCCTTAACGCGGTTTGCGGGTAATGCGATTTTGTAGAAATCGTCAGGTAACGAAATGGTGTATGCGCTGTGTTTGTGTGCGTGTGTGTATAGAGCCTACTTCAAGTTAATTAGAACAGGAGCAAGGGAGCCCGCAGATGAGTGCACAACTCTCTTTCACTGTGTAACTTTTATTTAATAAAAAAGCAAGCATAGAGTCCTTGTTTTTTTATTAAATAAAAGTTACACATGTTTTTATTATTTTTATGCCGCATATTTCTTTTGCTTATAATTTCTGTAAATGTAACACGAACAAGGACTTACACGTTTTCTAATTAAATGAATGACGCTGAAATTTGTATAATATGAAATAGTTTGATCCAAACTGATTTTATTTACGAATATAATTAAAGCTAACTAACTAACTAACTATCTTCACGCTGTATCCCTGACGGGGTAGTCAGAGAGGACAGATCGCCAGGCTTCGCGATCCATGCATACTTCTTTCGCTTCTTCGAGATTCATCAATCGCTTCATACACGCACGTCTGGGTATCCGAGTACTTTTGACCTTTCCGTTTTTGAGCAATCTGCTCACGTGGTCTTCATATGTAAGTCTCGGCCTTCCCTGACTCCTTCTGCCCTCTACTTTTGAACAATATATATTCTTCGTCAATCGTTCCTCACTCATTCGTTGGACGTGTCCAAACCAACGGAGCACGCCCTTTTCCAGCTTAACGCTGACACTTTCATTCAAACCTGCCATATTGCGTATCACTTCGTTACGTATTCGGTCGGCCAAGGTAACGCCGCACAAT
Source organism: Thumatha senex (assembly GCA_948477245.1). NCBI lineage: Eukaryota > Metazoa > Arthropoda > Insecta > Lepidoptera > Erebidae > Thumatha > Thumatha senex. The sequence goes on from OX419731.1 coordinate 1,836,466, forward strand.
TTTCGAAGTGATCGCATCTCCACAGCATTCAATTTACTTTCATGCATCTGCGGACATACCCAGGTTTCACTACCGTAAAGCAAAGTTGGCACTAGCACTGCGTTATGAATCGCCATTCGTGCTTCTTTTACGATGCTTTGTCGCTTTACTAACTGGGACAAAGCACCGTTAACTTTGTTTCCGGCAGCTACTCGCCGTTCTACATCCGAATCACATCTTCCATCCGCGCTAAACATACTTCCTAAATACACAATTTCATTCACTTGCTCTAGACGTTCCTGGTTTACCCTAATCTCGCATTTAGTTCTTACGTCACCTCTTTCAAATACTAGAACCTTAGTTTTACTTGCATTCATGCGGAGACCCTTACTTTCACACCCCTCTTTCATATTAGTGACTAATGCCTGTAGGTCGGCTTCTGATGAGGCCATGAGCACCGCATCATCAGCGTACAGCAGACAGTTTACTGTAAAGTCACCCAAATTCACACCCATATTAAAATCTTTCAACTTCTGCAGGCAACTGTCCAGATACACTATGAACAGCCAGGCGGACATGACACATCCCTGTTTGACGCCTGTACAGACATCAAAAAGAGGTGACACATCCCCCCCTACTCGCACGCAAGCCTTACAGTCCCTATAAAGCGACTGTATTGCCCGCAGTAGCGAGCCGTCCACACCATATCCTGGCAGCAAGTCCCACAGCGTTTCTCTCACAACGTTATCAAATGCTTTCCCTAGATCCACAAAAGCGCAGAAAACCTTCTGGCTAAGAGCCAGAAACTTTTCCGCGATCATGCGGAGAGAAAACACTTGATCCATGCAACCTCTTCCACGTCGGAATCCGCATTGAGCCTCCCATAAACGGAAGTCCCATAAAAACGGAGTCTTTATAAAAATGACTCCGTTTTTATAAAGACATTTGAAGAAAAAACAGTAGTAACATGCGTTCTGGATTGTATGGGCGGCACCTGCGATTTTTGGTGACTTTTTACTCAGATTTCTATGATATTTTAAACTATTTTATTAATTAGAAGGGTGTAAGGGGATCCACCAAGATCTCCGGGGTACAAGCGACGTCACCTGCTAGCGGTGCACCTGCTGACTAACGGACGAAGCAACAACGCAGGCGCCCTTTAGGGGGGTTTGGATATCAGACGGCAGTCGCTTCCAACAATGCCAAAAACATAAACTAAATAAAAGCTTCTCCTAATTGCCAAATAAAAGTTCACCTCAGGTTCTAAATCCATCTATGGTTCTGAAGTAACTGGGAATACACTAAGATGAAGATAATGAAAAATTATACTTTAGTATTGAACAACCAAACACCATAACTTTGTATATTGTGTGCAATAAATTTCTCTACTTGCGAAAATTGTATCATTTACTCTCCTACGAAATCGGAGTACAATATATTTTATGCCTTTCGCAAAACTCTGTAACCATAAAACACACCCAAGTATATTGGATAACAAACCGTAGTACAATGAAAAACAATGAGCAAGCTCTTTAGGTGCGTGCGCTTCCAAGTAAAATAAGCTAACTGCTACAATTTGATCACCGCACCTTTATTTATGATTTACTTTCATGTAAGCCCTTATATTGTGCTTTACTTGTTTATCCTCTTGAATAAATATTATGATAATACCAGCGCTTTTGTGTGTGGCGGTAAAATTAATTAAAAGCAAATACTGGTTTATTCATTTTTTAAGATACTATCTATTTGTTGCTTAAAAGGGTGTATGTAAAGACCCAATGGTAGATTTATTTATGTACACACTACAAGTATAATAACAATGATGAAAGGAAACATAAGTAAATGGTAGGTAAACTGCTTATTTCTAAAAGAAATATCTCCAAGTGGACCGGCGAACAAGTAGGAACTAAACAAATCAAAGTGTGTAAATGAAAGAGTAAGATAGAACTAAATTTACACATATTCTCTCTCTCTCTCTCTCTCTCTACTTAAGAACTAGATTTATAAAATCAATATCATCATTACTACATTTATAAAACAAAGTAGCTTTTAGCTGTCGGTCCCTATGTATGCTTAGATCTTTAAAACTACACAACGAATTACGATGCGGTTTTTTCAATAGTTAGAGTAATTCATAAAGAAGGTTTTTAGCGAAGTAATCAACGAATTTGGAAAGTATGTCACGGGCGAAGCCAGGCGGGACAGCTAATAACCTATAAATGTGTTAAGGTCATAAATATTTAAAAACTTGATTCAAATATACCGAGGCCGATGAAAACCTTTTCAGTTAGTAATCTTACCTGCCTACTAACCTTGGCCTTAGTCAGTAGTTAAGGTGGCTGTTTTAGTCACAGTTTTTATGCTGCTTGTTTTCCAAGGAATTAATAAATAAACAGCATTTCAAAATGTTTCAGAAAAAGGCGCTGATTTCATTCAAAAACAAAACTGCATTTGGAAGTGATCAACTCGGATCTTTATGAGCTTTAATTCTGGCACTAAGGTATTTATGTCCACAAATTATGAAAGTAATAAATATATACGTAGGCTCTTCAATTTCTTTTATCGAATTCTATAAAATTTAATGGGTATTAAAATAAACACCCTTTTAAGTTTGCTCAAAAAGAAAGGTCAAAAGTACTTGGTCATTCAGACGTGCATGTATGAACCGATCGCGATCCATCCTCTCAGAATACTCCGTCAGGGATACAGCGTTAAGATAGATAGATAAGTACCATAAGTTTATTTGAACAATACAATTTAATAACAAAAAGCACAAACCCATCGATCGCACGATCCCATCGTCACAACAGGGGGCCGAGTCTACTATTTCAATCGTGTCAGAAAAGAATCGTAATCGTCGCTCAATAGAAAGCCAACGGTACAATTTTGACTTTTTTTCATAGTCTACTATTACAATCGTACTCCAATAGACTTCTATCGGTCGGCCGATGAGTTCTACTAACACGTACCGCGCCAGTAGCCGTTAGTCAGTTGAATTTTTGATAGTCTACTAACATTTAACAGCTAAAAACAGATATTCTGGTTCTATTCTACGGCTTGTCAATAGTGGACTCGGCCCTCTGGTCATAATAACCACGTGTCCTCCTAGAAAGTATACCCTTTGTAACACATATGACATTTTCCGAATCGGAACAATAATAATAATTGGGAATGTACATAAAATTAAATATTATATCGCATTGAAAACCTCATACGAGTACATTGGTGTCGGTTAAAAAGAAATATCATTCTAAATGTATTCCACATAATAAATTGGGCAGCTCTAATATACAGTAAAAAATTGGACAAGTTAAAAGTATAAAGTCCCCTGTGATTGACTGTCCGCAAAAGGGATATGCTAAAATAAAACTGCTTTTATTACCTCCAATTTGCTACTGGAATACGTCCTACGTAGTCACATATAGCCATTCACGGCACGCCGTCACGATCTGCTGTAAATTACTACAACGAACCTCGATAAAATATGTACATACTGGCATGTGATGTTTTTATTAGTTGGATTCGGCTGACTTTTTCATTCAATTTTACATAAACCCGAGCTAAAATGGCCATTTAAGATATGGGATTTTTTATGCCACTTTTATGAAATATAATTTCAAGAACTACTGCATTGCGGATGATTTCTATACTCAAAATAAGGGAAAACAAGCAAAAGCTTCTAAATTTACTTCATAATTTAGAAGCTTTTGCTAGAACTCTCGGGTCATAATAATATTTGAAGCCGAATCATATTTTTTTCCTTGCTACAAGAACTGGTCATATCTATATCTCTCAATGCAATGGTCAAAATTAATTTCTTGAGTATTGCATCGAAAGATCGTGGTAAGACGTAATTCATAAGTTTGACCGGCAATTGTACTACCGATAAGTTTAGTGTGTGTGTATTGAAGAAATTAATTCCTGTTATATATATTTATTTCTGGTGTACGATAAAGAGATAACTCAGTCAATCAACAATATTATCTCTACATTCAAGTTGTTGATATCATTCATTGTCATATTTATGACTGTGTCTGCACCGAAGTGTGAAATAGTACTTTTCTGCTAGATCCTATTTGTGATTTGTCAAAAGTGACCTCTACACAAAAAAGTCCCAACTGTAGAAGACTGGAGTATATAAATTGCGAGCAGCTTTTTATCAACTGACAACAGTTTGTCTAGCAAAATCACGCAGTAAAACTGAACAAATACCTATTTTACTGCTAGATCCTATTTGTGCTTTGTCAAAAGTGACCTCTACGCAAAAAAATCCTAGTGTAGTAGACTGGATTATAAAAATTGCGAGCAAGTTATTCAACAACTGACAACAGTTTGTCTAGCAAAATCACGCAGTAAAACTGAACAAATACCTATTTTACTGCTAGATCCTATTTGTGCTTTGTCAAAAGTGACCTCTACGCAAAAAAAATCCTAGTGTAGTTGACTGGATTATAAAAATTGCGAGCAAGCTATTCAACAACTGACAACAGTTTGTCTAGCAAAATCACGTAGTAAAACTGAACAAATACCTATTTTACTGCTAGATCCTATTCAGATTTGTCAAAAGTGACCTCTACGCAAAAAGTCCCTAGTGTAGTAGACTGGTTTAACAAACAAATACCTATTTTATAAGGTGACCGTCATAAAACTGAGAGATTGGAAGAAATGGAGCTGCAAAAAACCTTTTTTTATCACATCAAAAGAAAACGATCAATCATACTCTGTAGACAGTTAATGTATTTGTGTTCTGTCACTGTATTGCTAAAACCTTATACGGATGAGCCAAACTTTACACAAGATGATTTGGATTATGTGAATATCTCAAATGGGGTTTTCAAATGCGAGGTCTAAATAATGGAAAATGTTTTTAAGGGTACGCGGAGAACATGAAAGCTTTTATTGAACAAGCGGGAAATAAGAGGTTTGTGTCATTGAAGGGAACGCTGAATACGTTGATTGGAGTTCCATTAAATATATCGTTTATAGAAATGCTAACAGCAACTTTAATACGTTCAAAGTAAATTTAATAATATTCATGAACACTTCACATTCAAGTAAAATTTAAAACTAGACTATAATTTTTTTTTTTCAATAATAACCCTTGTACTATTCCACAATATTTACTTGATAAACCTTACCGGTTTCGCCTCACGGCATTCTCAAAGGCACACAATATGACAACTGGCAAAAGTTTGGTTAGGTTTATCAAGTAAATATTGTGGAATAGTACAAGTGTTATTATTGAAAATGTGTAGCAAGTTCCACCAAGTGCCATCAATCAACAGTATAAATTATAGATTTTAAAATTTTAAGCCACCACTTCTATTCATTCCGTACAAAGTCAATTTCTATTATACTTTGATTAAAATCAATGAAATAAATACATTATAACATTAGGTAGTATATATTTGTGCAAAGTCCAAAAGTTGTGCCTAATTACACCCAAAAAAAAAATTTCAACAACAGGATGCGACAACCTGCGCTTACATTGCAACGGGCTGTTACGTGGGACAAAAATTTACAAGGTGAAATGTGGGCATATATTATACCTCTGCCAGCGCTTCTGGGATAAACGCTTGAAAGATATATTTAGGAATATGAGATATAAGGATCCTCGCTGAAATCTTCAGCGCTTCATCCACCTTCACCTGCAGTAGTCCTTCAACATGGCTTAACTACTGCAATGTTACTGGCAAACGGGACGAATACCTTAACGTGCGTTCCGAAGCACAATTGTAGCTATTTATTTGAAGCTCTGTGGTTATTTCTCCGAGGATTTACCCAGGACTCCCTGCCCTAAGCAAATGGAAGGGTATAGTATGCTTTTTGTCGGTAGACTCGGTAGCAGCCAAAGGTAAATGAAGTCTATGAAACATAATATTTTTTTATTAAATTTAGTTTAAATAACATAGGTAGCAAACCAAAATCTACATCAAATCTGTAATTTAATCGAATGATTTGCTAAATCCTAACCCATATTTCAAACCTTAATGAAAAACCAATACGTTTTTGCCGCAAAAGGATAACATTGTCCCAATTATTATAATAAAATCATTTCATACGACGTTATCAGATCAGACTTAATGGAATCAGCACTCAATGTCCGTTTCACAAGGTAGTAGGTACCTTTTTTAATTATAAATAAAATTACATTCTGTTTTTCACCGGTGAAAAATTATTCAGATGTAAAAAACGGCGCGGGTAATTTACCGCCCAGGGATCCATTTTATTTGTTGGGTGATTGGCTGTACACAATTAAACAGGCTGTATACTGTGTAAACTAACTATCGTATCCAGATTGATATTGAAATGAATGTGCTTTTACACAGTGGTGTTTTCAAGGATACATAGTATTCTGGTTAATTTACTTACTTTGGTTCTTAATATAGTTTATGCTCTAGGACTTATGTGTCAATTGTTTGCTACCTTTTTAATTAATTGTAGCTAATGTGGATGAATTTATGAGCTTATATTTTTTTATATAGTACCTAACGTAAGATTTATTTCATCTGTCCTAGAGTCAACCAATTAGAGTAAGTTTTAAAAGTAACTATTATTTATTTTTTAATTAAAGATATCAGTTTTTAGCAACAAAAGAATAAGGTTATAATATCTGGCTAAATATTTGTAAATATAAAATCAATTATCTTGACGTTCATAAGTGTTACTTTGGCTTCGTTCCACTTGACGCCCGCAATCGTAACACCCAATGTATCGTTCCAAGGCTCGTGGTCGTTGCGAGCAATCGTATGACGTCATACATGACGTCACTGTTCGCGACCGTATGACGCCACTTCGCCCACAAAGCCCTTACAGCGCTCAAGATGTGCTTTCCACTTGTAAATTTTGACTACAACGCCCGCGGCCATTTACGTTACGGTTACATAACGTACGTTCAGCGGTCACAGTCGTGGGCGTTGCGGGAATAAGGGGAACGCGCCCTTTGTGACCTACATAAATATAGATATTTTTATATTTGAAGAGTAATGATATAGTTTTAGTTGGGAATCACAGGGTCGCATTTAAATCGTCCTCGCTAACATTAGTTACTATTATCGACAAATATTTTTTCTCAAATTTAACTGTAAAAAACTAGTATGAGATATATAGATTTATAACAGCTACATTCGCTTTAAACCACAGAATAAAACAATACAAGTTCGCGTCTTTAAGTTAATAAAACACGAATCAATTTTATCTCGAAATTTATTTTTTCATACAGCCCGATTCCTTTAAATTCTACGTATTATAGATCTTTCGTTAAATAGTATTGGTAGGTAGTTCAGTCACGTCGCTTCGCAATCCGTCACGCATTTCATACTAGATATATAAAGGGTGCGAGCCAAGTTGGTACGAAACTTTACGTTCAATTTCCTGTCTGCGAGAATCTCTTAAAGCCTTCTGAAGTGGCATAGTGTTCTATAATTAAAATACCAAGTAGGAGGACTTTGAGATTTAACTGCGCAGAAGGTAATGTATTGTGTCGTAAAAACCGATGAAGATTAGGTTAATTAATGTAACAAGACTATGAATCTCTTTGAAAATTATTATATAATATATTATTTATACAGACAAAGAACATTTAAGTGTCTGATATTTAAATTTACAGCAATTTACTTATTCCATATAAAAATAAATATGCTGCTTACATAGAAAACCATTTTGTTTTCTCTGTCTGTCAGTTTGTTCCGGCTAATATATGAAACAGCTTCACCGATTTAGAAGGGACTCTGAACCAACTTATGCTACATTTATAAGAAAGAAACGACGAAGAAACGATCCGCTAGTTATATAGTTCCCATATTGCGAAGAAAGCTCTTTTAGCAAGAGTTTCCATTGCGAAGGGATAGAAATCGACCGCTTCATACATTTTTAATATTTTTTTGCGTGTCGGTTCTTATTTTAGTAATAAAGAAATATAATACTAAGTACCCCGTCAGGGATATAGCGTAAAGATAGTTAAGCTTAAGTTAATAATACCTAAATTAAATTATATTCATTTGGATTGGTATCCGAAAAATATTTTATAATAAATATGTTATATCTTCCATACTGCACAAAACATACCTGCTTACCTATATTATATCAAAAAAATTTACAACTTTCCCAACCAAGAGCTTCAAAGTTAACCAAATTCTTGTTATTAAGTATTTTTCAAGGCAACTTGCCAAAGAGGTACAAAAAAGTCCTAATTACACCAAAGCAATCAACATAAAAACTCCATGACCCTTCCTTGCCATTTTTGTTTTACCTTTGATCCACCCATTCTTTGTCGAGAATTATGAAGTCAGAAGCTGGATTGTACCACTGAAAATTAGTCATTTTTTGTTCCCGGAAATCCCGTTTATAGAGGAATTTTAAGTGGCCTGACGACTAAAGGTTTGAAACGCAAAGGTATTTTCATTTATTTTGTCTTTTTTTTTCTCTGAAATTGATTCAAACCCTAATATAACAAATATTAAAGGAAATAGGTGCTAAGCCCATGGCTACCCACTGTTTAACAGAGTTTTACAATCTTCAAGGCGCTTATAAGGCCTTCAAACCAGCTTAACAGCTGCCATGTTACTGGCAACCGTGATCCAACGGGTTAAAGTGCCTTCCGAAACTGGAAACACTCGTAAATGTATTTTTTTCTTTTTGCGCGCCGCCCTCATTGTGGAAAGCAGAGGCGACGATCCGTGCCTAAGGGCCGCTATGCCAGCCGGTAGGGCCCGATAGCGAGCCTCAGGTTTAACGGCCCAGAAATATGCCTTTTCACGCTTCTCTTAAAGGACTGTGGATTGCAAGAGGAGGGGAACACGTGCCCTGGCAGAGAGTTCCATGCTTTTATGGTGCGACATAGCAAAGGCCTGCGTAATCTTTTGGTTCTGGGTACAATTGTGTCCACAGTGCGAGGAGGACATCTCTGCCCCGTCTTTGTTGTTAGGGAAAGGACAGGAGAGGGTGGAAGAGTTCTTCAGAATACACACCTTGGTAGATTTAGCAAAACGTAGCTAAGCTGCAACGCGTCGAGAGCGCCAAGCAAGATTTTTTGCTGGGTTGGCTTATACCAGAGAGGTGAGCAGCATTCCACGCATGTATATAAGACATCTCTGTTCCAAACAATATTCTATAAATTACTACAATATTAGTATTACCGTTGATCTAGAATCTACCTAATATTGTAAACAATTATATATTATAAGTCTTCAATAAATGAGTTTTCGTCAGATAACAAAGCAATCTGATGGTCCATGAAATACTATCGCATTGGTAACACGATCACGCCCACTCTCCCCTCGGATCAGGTAGTCTCAACGCTGGGAAGATGAATTACACTGAGGTCGTGCCTCGAGATCGGTACTATTGAAAAGTTCGGAAAATTATGTCCTAAGCTAGTTATTATTTTTATCCGACAACAGTAAAACCTAAGGGTTTTAATTATAACCAGTATTTATGTTTATTTATCTATCACGCCTTATCCCCGAAGGAGTGGCCAAGGTATATTATATGCCCACTTTTCACCATGTGTATTCCTGTCCCACGTAATAGGTAGAGAGCCCATTGCCGTGTTGAAATGGACAGGCGCAGGTTGTGGCGACCTGCTGCTGAATTTATTTGAATAAGGCCTTCAACTGGGCTTAAGGACTGCAATGTTATTGGCAACCGGAACCAACGACTTAACGTGCCTTCTGAAGCACGGAAACGCTCGCAAATGTTAAAAATGTTACCCATTCCCTCCAATGGGTGACTTTTTTTTACATTTGCGAGCGTCATTGGTCCTCACCAGCCATAGTAAAAGTTGCTTAACGCAGTGATTGTTAACCCGCGTAGCCACGAGCGCTTTAATGTATATATATATCATGATTTATAAACTAGTTATTAAAAGAGATAGCTATGGTTAGAAGTTTCGAAATACGGTACTCACTGGAGAACATAAAATCGTGAAGTTAAAAATCTGTTCATGATATCTTCGTAATAAGCGACGCTTATACTTTTCAATCTATACTTTATACTAATATATAAAGTTAAAGAGTTTTTTTGTTTAGTTGAATGTGCTCATCTCAGGAAGTACTGGTCCGAAATGATAAAAAACCTTTTACCTACCTAATATGCTATAGATCATCACGCTACTACCCTGGAGAGCGGTTCAATAACCATATATGTCAAGAAATCAGGCAAATTCTCATACATATTTCTAAAAATAATAAACGACTGGATTAAATAGGTGGTTCGGGGGGCCAGCAAGTTGACAGTAAAATTCGTTTGTACTTGAAATAAATAACATTAAACATCATTTTTCTGTATACTTTAAAATGTGTTTTGTTAATCATACTCATCATTCTTTGAAAAATATTGAAGTCAGTCAAATCTATTTATCTAACTTTAATTTTTATCATCTTATTAATTCTTTAGACGGTCTACAATAAAATAAATGCTAAACACAGTCTTGTTCTCCCTGTGTTTTACAAGTATTTTCTGTCTTTGCAGGTGCTGACAAAGCAACATATCGAGACAACATTGGATTGTCACAAATTCAAGTCACGTGCTAAAGTCAACCATTAAAGTAAGTAAGGAAAAAGTATTTGGCAGAATTTATTAAGCTTTGTAGTTTACAACCTCCTTTTATCCATTGATAGATTTATATTGCTAACATCGAAAATATTTACTTTCCAATTATTTTGCTGCGACAAAACATATATAATCGGTTTTCCGATAAACCGTTGCAACTCTAGTGTAAGTTTATTTATTTACTGGTTCCCTTCGAGTTTACTCTACCGAAGCTATTGGTAAATTGGTACTTAAACCGATCGAAACTTCACAATACATCCAAACGAAATTTCTGAAACCGAGACCAGCCTTAATCCCTCAGCCCCTGGTGTAGTGTGGAGGTCAATTCCACCATACCCTACGTTCGTACTGAGTTCTCCAGCGTGTAGCTTATCTTTTACCGATTCCACCGAAGCTTTTCGCATCCGTACCTGTTGGTACGGATACTAGTTGGTAGGATTACGGATGTAGTGTAAATCCCCACCACTCCTATTCACTCCCAATCTCTACCTAGATTTGAAGCCTCGAAGCCTTGAAGTTAAAAATGTTACCCATTCCCTCGAATGAGTGACTGTTTTTTTACATTTGCGAGCGTCATTGGTCCTCACTATATACCTCATATTAGGATTACGGATGTAGTGTACCAAATCTTCTTTTCCTCTGAGTGTATTCCTATTTACTCCCAATCTCTACCTAGATTTGAAGCCTAAATTCCACTTTTATTATCATCTAGCTTTTAATTTTCGGCATTGTTGGGAGCAACTGTGTGTAATATGTATGTACAAAAGATAGAACTTGCAAATTTCGTTATTCCAATTTATTCAACTCCTTTCAATGCAAATTATATTAAAGGTGAATCTAATTTTGGATCACATCACATTTACATAATACATTTTTATTTACATCTGCCCCTAACTTCAAAGGTGATCTTCAAATAGCCTTAGTGTTTCGCTTGATTCGTTTCAGTAAACCTATCTATACTGATGCATTGATAGCATTAGGATCAGGCGCTAAAAAGAACGGAAAGCGAGACGGATTGTTTAACTAGTAATACCATTTTTGAAAATAAATAGAAATATCTTGTATTTAATAGAAGCTGAGTGAGATTGATGATTTTCTTAGACGATGATTGATCGTAAAATCTAGTGAATTATTTTGATTTTTCTATAATAGTTGCAGTAAAAGTATAAATGAGTTTTAACTACGATTTAACATACGCGAATTAATGTCATGTCATGGGGTTTCTGTGGGATAATCAAATTACACAGGAGTTTAGCTGCAACCGTACTTTAGTTTATTAAAATATATCGTGTGTATTCATCTTGTGTGTATTACATAACAGGCAAATTCAGTCATGTTTTTCTTGGAGACATTAAGCTTTACTGTCGACATGGGGAAGTTATATACTAAGATGTTTACAAAAAAAAGGCAGTGTAAAATTCATTTCCCGTAATACCAAATGCATGTGCATATTGATAGGTACTTGTAATTGAATGAAAATATATATCGAAAATATTAATACACGGCAATGGGCTCACCACCACCACCTGTTACATGGGACAAAAAATGCCTCTGCCTACCCCTTCAAAGATAAAGTCGTGACAATATGTATGCGTGACAAAATTTAACACTGGAAAAATCTTCATTTCAACGTATGTTGTTGACTGACTCAGTGGCGTAATTTATAGTGCATGAGACTGCCGTGCTGAGGTCTCTAGTTCGATTCCTGGTTTGGAATAAATATTTGTGTGTTCCACAAACGTTTGTTTCAGAGTTTGGGTGTTTCTTATGTAATTATATGTATGTATACAGAAATATATAAGTATGTTTATCAGTTGTCTATATTCCATAGCGCAAGCTTAAAGCTTAGTTGGTTTGGGCTAGATGGCGCTGTGTGAAAGGTGTCCTACAATATTATTTATTAATCTGCAGCGACACGCTACTACACACACAGCAGCCTTATAGCAGGTGCAACTAGGATTTTTGCATAATAGCTATGTTACCCATACAAAATATGTGTTAATGAGCCTTATATTATTATACTAGCTGTCCCGCCCGGCTTCGCCCGTGACATACTTCGAACCCAGTGGCACCCATTTAATCCCGTTGTTTATTAATTTCACATTCACAATAATGTATAAACATTTTCCAAATTCATTGATTACTTCTCCGCTCTCCGGTGTCTAACTACCTACCTACGCCTGCACGGCCCGCCCGGCCTTCCCGGTCGAATTATGGTTACACGAAATTAATTTCTTTGCGTTTTATTTTCAATTTGCGATAACTCGTCAGATATTCATTTAATTTGCAAGATGAAAAGGGACAAAATAATCTTCATGAAATGCTGAAGTCAACTAACATAGAAAAAAAGATAAGGAATAATAGCATATTTGTGTAAATAGCCTTCAAATAACCACTTTATAATTGATGGTTTTTTAAAGTATTAAAATGGATATAGTATGTTATTCTTATAAGATAGACATATATCGTCGCGGACTTTTTTGTAGACCTACATTAGATGCACAATTGCACAGTACATTATTTTGTTATATCTCAAAGGGTTTAGGCAGCGTTCTTGTTGGAAGCTCCCAGACGGCTTATTTTATCCGACATCCCCAACAAATATAGTTATAATTTGGTCAATGTAAACAAAAACTTTACAAATTATACATACTAACCTTCTATGAGAATCACTCTAACTATTAATAAAAATCGCATCGTAATTCGTTTCGTAGTTTTAAAGATCTAAGCATACATAGGGACAGACAGAGAACAGCGACTTTGTTTTATAATATGTAGTGATGATATGACTCTTGACTCAAATAGACATAAAATTGATCCCTCTTTGCAACTTAACACAACTCTTTGTTATTTATTTTGTTCTGAATAAACCTAATATTGAAAATATTTATAAATAAATAAATATCCATCACGCCTTATCCCCGAAGGGGTGGCAGAGGCATATTATATGCCCACTTTTCACCGTGTGGATTACTGTCCCACGTAATAGGTGGTGAGCCCATTGCCGTGTTGAAATAGACAGACGCAGGCTGTGGCTACCTGCTGTTGAAATTTTTTAAGCCGCCTATAAGGCCTTCAACCAGGCTTAACGACTGCCATTTTACTGGCAACCGGGACCAACGGCTTAACGTGCCTTCCGAAGCACGGAAACGCTCGCAAATGTAAATGCCACAAAGTGGTCACCCATCCGACGACCAGCCATAGTGAAAGTTGCGTACCTCAGTGATCGTTTACAGAACACTGAGACCGCGGGCCCACGAGCGCTTCTAAATAAAATATTTATTTATTTTAGGTGTTAGATTGTAGAGAGATAGGTTTATGTTAAGACTACCCAAAATATTCGCTTATCGAAAAGTGTAATATATAAAATCATAATATATTTTATAACTATAATACTTATAAAAGTATTAAGTATATCTATCCATTTGTTTTAGAACGGCACGGCAATGGGCTCACCACCTATTACGTGGGACAGAAATCCACACGGTGAAAAGTGGGCATATAATATGCCTCTGCCACCCCTTCGGGGATTAGGCGTGATGGATATGTTATTTGTTTTAGAATCTATAAATTACCAAAGTTTCTTAAGCGGGGTGTGAAAACGAAATCTTTTGATCATTCCTCAATATAAGAACCTTTCAAAGATAACATTAAGTGAATTTTCAATTGTAAAATCTCCCCACTTTATAATTTTCTTTGTTATAGCCACCTTCTTCTTAGCGAGTAAGAAAACCTGCAATAATATTATTTCTATTCGATTTTACACATATAACACAGAATTATATTACACATAAAACACAAAAATATGTTCTGCTTTTTATATGTACAATAGAATAAAATAAAAAAACGAAAATATGTTTTACAAAGGCGGGCTTAACTCAGCATGAGTTTTCTCTAAACTTTTGATGTGTGGAGAACAAAATTATAATAATAACTGAAAAAAAGTGTAGTGCCATCCACAAATAATACAGCATATGCACATATATATACATATACTTACAGATACATACACACATATTCTGCATACATTAAAAAATCTACAGTTATAAGATGAAATAATGCTTAACTTCTCCTGAAAAAGTTGAGAATGCTGCTTTCGCGAACTGAGAGAAAGTGAGTTTTAAACTCTAACAGAATTATATTGTACTATCGGTGCTCTTAAAAATAATTGTGAAAGACCATGCACATAAAATTAAACTGTATATGCATAGCATACTTTACACTTATATTTCGATGTATGCATTTTTTCCCATTGCCGTGTTCGCATAAGGTCCCATAAGGTCTTCAACTTGACTTAACTACTGCCATGTATTTGCAACCGAAACCAATGTGTTAACGTGCCTTTTAAAGCTAGAGCTAACATTAATAACAGTAGATCGAAATTTCCATTGGGATAGGGATAGTTTTAGGTTGTAGTAAGTGTAGTGACATGACTATACAATGAAGCTCGCTCAATACATTGCTCAAGAAGTGGGTAGATTAAATTTTATTTAATATTAGTGTAAAGAGTAATAGAAATATAAGAATAATAAATATTATGATATCTTCTGAGGTGGTGGGATGTAACTTGTTCACGTACCTTATTGTATAAATGAAATTAATATGATGTTTTTGCTTGATTAGATTATATAGATTTAGTTAGCTGTTATCTGCAGAATGTACGGCACTCCGCACAAACCCTTCGTAGGTTTTTGGTTTGATATTATTCTTTTTTGTATTTTATGTAAATAATAAAAAAAAAAAAAATATGTGTAGCTTTTTCTGGAGTTCTGTTGCAAAATTTTACAATAAAGGGAAAAAAGACAATTTGTTTCGAGACGGATTGTCTTTCTTATTCAATTGATTGAAATTCTGTTGCAAAGACAACTTTTAAGCAAAAAAAAAAAAAAAAAACAATTGATCCTATGATAATTTTGTATTGAACGGGATTTCGCGCGGCACTATATTACAACTAAAAGGTTAGCAAACCTCTTTATTCCTCGACGTTTCGACAGGGTTGCACCTGTCGTGGTCCCGAGGCAACTGATGCACGTAGGCTGGAGCGACCGCTATGCACCGAGAGTTTTTAATGTACCCTCGGAATTGTTATTTTTTGGAAACACACGACACACAACACTGATCGTATCCGCGGACGCGTTCACTGATCTATTGCGGGACTTTAAGGTATTAATTATCGGATTCCAAGATGTTGAAAGCTTATATCCGTCTTCCCGGTTGAAAGTATTGTGCTTTTTTATTTCAATTGCTTCCCGACCATCCTTGGGTAGTAATGTCGGTCAGTTGACAGGACTTTTGGCGTATGTAGCTCAATCCAATGATTGGGTCCCTCATTCAGTAAGTGCTCGGCAATCGCGGATTTATTTGTTATAATAAATAAATAAATATCCATCACGCCTTATCCCCGAAGGGGTGGCAGAGGCATATTATATGCCCACTTTTCACCGTGTGGATTCCTGTCCCACGTAATAGGTGATGAGCCCATTGCCGTGTTGAAATAGACAGACGCAGGCTGTGGCTACCTGCTGTTGAATTTGTTTTAAGCCGCCTATAAGGCCTTTAAGCAGGCTTAACGACTGCCATTTTACTGGCAACCGGGACCAACGGCTTAACGTGCCTTCCGAAGCACGGAAACGCTCGCAAATGTAAATGCCACAAGGTGGTCACCCATCCGACGACCAGCCATAGTGAAAGTTGCGTACCTCAGTGATCGTTTACCGAACACTGAGACCGCGGGGCCACGAGCGCTTCTTTTATTTGTTCGAGTTGTTGAGCGATTTATTTGTTCGCAGGTTTTTAACGGGTGCCCTTTCGATCGCATAATTTTTTTCAGCCTAATGTAGTTTGGCATGACAGTTTCAGCATAAAGTTTTCTCGCATAAATTATGATAAGCAGAGTGTTATAAACGCATAATGGTTTTATTGGCATAACATTAACTTACTCTAATTTTTTTATCATAATTTTATTCAGCATAAATGTAAAGGGTATAATTGTTATACGCCTAAAGATAATTTATCATAAAATACAAAACGCATAATGGAGGTATGGATAACCGTTTAAATCATAAATGAATAATAATTTGACTAAGAATATTTAAGAATTGATAAGACACCATTGTAAATAATCATCTTACTCATAGCCAATTTTTGAAGCTGTAACATATAAAACGATATTTTAAGTGTTATTTTTTTTAGACTAGTCTTGAGCAAAGTCGTAAATAGGTACGACGACGAGCGAAGCGAGGAGAAGTGTTAGGTTACTTGTGACCACAACGCGCGAGCCGAGCGAGCTAAGCGAGCGGGCCGCGGCAGCGGCCGGCGATGCGCCAGAATAGAATCGCTCGTTGTAATCTAACTACTTTCTTTTTGTATTTTATTTATATTCTGTATATAAGTGTTGAAATTTTGAACTTCAGTATAGTGACTATCGACATTTTTAATCAGTGGGCATTTCAATCTTAGACAGTTCAAGCTTAGATATAAAAATATGTATTCGTTAATATTCTATATATTCTATGTATGGCTTGTAATCTTTATGCGAGAGTGAGTGATATGCCAATAAATGTTATGATTAGTAATCGTTATTGTAAAAAGAATTATGCGTAAACATTTTATGCGGGAATATCATTATTATAAAAAAGTTATGGGAAAATAAAGTATGCCTAATGATTTATTCTGTTTGAACGTTATGCGAAACGAAGAGTATGCGACAAAACGTTATGCAGTTTTAATTTATGCCTCTAAAATTTATGCTACCCAATACGGACCCGTTTTTAACTGCAGCTATGTGCTCCCTGACCCTTTCGGCAATGGTTCTTTTTGTTTAGCCGATGTATGAGCTTCCACAGCTACGGTCAATTTTATAAACCCCTGGTGTCTGAAATGGAACTACTTCCTTAGGAGTCCGTATTTTGCTACTTTGGGGGCTGGACAGGTGCAACCCTGTCGAAACGTCGAGGAATAAAAAGATATACTAACCCTTTAGTAATATAGTGCCGCGCGAAATCCCGTTCAATACAAAATTATGTGTTCAACGCGTGTTAGTTTAAAACAAATATTCCTATGATTCCTACGAGACAAAAATTTTGTTTATAGTAAGCAAATTTCAGGCGGACAGAGCCAAGATTGTAATTTTGTTAAACTTTTCATATTTGCAAACCCCGAAAGGAATTTACTTCTATTTATAAGTAAAGGTATTGATATATGCTTGTCATAAAACTATGCTAAATAAATAACTAAAGAGTATGTTTGGCCGAACACGCTAATCTCTGAAACTACTGGTTCAAATTGTTTTGTGTTCTTTTGTTTTTAATTTTTTTGTATCGATTGTATCGCAAATGACTAAAAGACAACAATAATTTAAAAAGAAATGTATCATTAAGCTATTCAGAAGAGTAATATTATTAAAAAATCGGACAAATTTACGTTCCATACATTATTGTAAATTAAGGGAAATATTAGTTAAATCGGTGTCTCGAGGCACAGCTAATAAACGAAAAGCAATCTGCGAACTTTAAAAGTAGGTTTTATTTGTAAACACAAAGTCACTCATTGGGCCCACACTGAACTTGCTCACATTCAAGATATTTGTTTAGCAAGCTGTACTAAATTTTGCCACTGCCACAAAAAAGTACAAAACGATCTTAAAATTGTTCTCGCATTCAAAGATAAGTGCCTAATTGGAAATTGTAGCTTTGTTAAAAGTTTACTTTGACATTTTAATATTATCATAATTGTAACGTTTGTTTTAGAACAATCTTATAAAAAACTAGCTCATACCTGTGATTGAAGATTGCCCGTACCCGTTTTCCACAAAAGGATATTTCTAGGATAAAAAGTAGACAAGTATTTAGGGAAAATACACAATTCTAACAGTGAATTTTCAAAATCCCTTTAGCACAACGTAACTTTACCTCTTTATAAATCTTCCTGTGATGGGTTACAATTTGTGGCATTTTCTTTTAGAAGTGTTTCCGTGCTTTTTAAGGTTCGATAATACCGGCCAGTAATATGGTAATTGTTAAACCAACTCAAGGACCTTATGGGCGGCTAGGAAAGTTTCAACAGCCGGTAGCCGCAGCTGTTCCTATACGTCTCAATACATTATTAGAGTCATCAGCGCGAATTTACACGCAAATGTGTCAGTTAGTCAGTCGTGTATTTGACTGGTCCTCCAAATTTGGACCTCATCTAAAAATACAACACTAAAACCTCCTTCTATCGTTTGATGCGTTTGAAACTATGGTTAATTATATCTGTGAATGTGAGCAAAATATTTCTTTGGATTATTTCTCACTTGCTTTTCTGAGCAGAGGATTTTTGCATTGTACAGCATATCTGTTAGATTTGCAAAAGTCACTTGATCCACTCAGTGCTTTGATATCTTGTCCAGTTACTAAAAAGACCAAAGAACCCTTTTGCTACAAAATAATCGATATAATTATATTTTTTTTTATTAAAGTAAGTATTTCTATAAGCACAAAAATACCCTACCACACACATACAAAAAAGTTACAACGACAGCTCTTTCACTAAACCAAGCGACTTACGACTGAAATATATCGTAGGGATTGACGCCATTGCGTCGCAGTCATTTAACCGATGCGGCAATGGTCTCAGCCTAATGTAAACCTCTTTTAATTGCAGACAAGTATTTAAACAGATTTACTTTTATTGTTTCAAATAGTACTATGTTTAAATCAGTCGTAAAAGTAGCATTCATACATTATAGTCACACCTTTAAGGGATAATCTGAAGCATAATATATGCCCACGTTTCTTAATTTGCAATTTGTCCAACGTAACAGATTGTAAGCTTATTGCCGTGCAGAAATGGACGGGTGCACGATGTGGCATACTGATGTTGCAATTGTTCAAGCGGTTGATTAGTCCTTAAACCACTGCCACGTAGGTACTGGCATCTGAGACCAACAACTTATCTGTACCTAGTACGTATTCTAATCTATTGGCTTACCGTGCCTTCCGAAACACGGAAACTCTGTTTTTACATTTGACATATTATATATACTAACTAGTTTGACAATTAATGGTCAATGTTATTATAAAATACAAAAGTTTGACAAATCAGAACAGACATACAGATTTATATTTCTGTATCGGGCACCAGCACAAAGTTCGTCTTTCTCATTGGTGAAAATTTATGCCACAAAAGTTCGAAGATGTAAATAACAAAACATATCCCACACCCTTACAACTGATGAAACTTGAATCTACAGCTAAGACGAGTAGTCTTCGAAAGTAGTTCGTGGCCGAAGTGCAGTATAGAACCGCAGAACAGTTACTAAATTATTGGTATCGCAAAGTTTGTCTGCCTGAAGCTTTTGGGGAGATGAATAGTGAGGGAACGGTGTCCATTCTGTTTTATTAAGTTAACGCACCTGCTCACACAGCTAATATTCGAATACTTCGAGAATATTTGTATAAAAATATTTCTACATGCTTTATACAATCAGTGCAGTTTTTTTTCATATTTGGTGAAGGAACATTTAACACTCCAGAGGAGGTGTTCGAAGAATTAGTTTTACCACATTCCGTAAGATATGTTTTTAAATGTTTCAAAAGCTGTACCTGCTCAGCTTTCTAAACTCCCGCATATGCATACACTGGTTTTCTTATAACTTGGAAAATTTTAAACAAAGATGTAGTTCCATTCTCTCCAAACTTATTATAGTGTCAGTCTGTTATAAAAAACAAATACAATGTAAATATTCTAAGCGTTATGCTCCCGTTAAGCTCTGAATGAATGAGTTTCAAGCTATATGCCAATTCCAGTTTCAAGCCTCAGTCAAACGTTAAAGTAAAGATCTACCTTATACTTCCCGACGTTTCGACTGCATTACACCAGCCGTGGTCACGGGTTGACTACCACGTCAACCCGTGATCACGGTGTTATTCGGGAATAAGACCCGAAATATCATAAATATGAGTGAAATTCGCCAAAGTTTAAAAAAAATATCAGTAAAGATCTTTGTTTAGGAACGGGTGGAGATGTTCCTCCAACACAAAAGGAGGATCCTCCGACCAGGCAAGATGATGATGTCTGGTGGGCCATAACCTATATATTTATATCATTCTTCACCGTTATAGTTCGATAGCTCTTCGCTATGTATCACTCATAGTCAGATCTTCAACATCGAGATAATACATTGTTTGTAGCATCGATTTCTCCGTTTTATGGTAACAGAAACGGAGAAGTACATGCGTATGCCATAACTATGCCAACGTAAAGCCAACACAACGGTATGGTATTTAAATCTTACATAAATAAAAAAACGAGGTTACTGCGTGCGTAAGTGGTTTTAACTCATGCTACGAGTCCTATTGAAATCTACTCCATGCACGTAATGATGCTAGTTTATATTTACAATTTAAAGCAAAATTTCATAGTCGAGGTAGTACCCTAATGGTACTATTATATAGGTACTAATTCATTATTACATAAGTATATAAGTACTATTCTATATAGGTACCTAATAAATAACGTTAAGTATGGCATATTATCTTTCCTGAAACAAACAAGTAATGCGCCCTTCATATGGAAGCGCAGGAATCAGACGTCTTCTAAACCGAAAGCAGTTTCAAAATTGCCCATGCACGTATTCATAGTATCCTGGATCGAATGCCGCAAACCGTTTGTCTTTATCTCTTATGGTTCCTAAGAAATTACCATCTATTTCTCCAACCTCCTAACCATCTATTACAGACGAACGGACGGACAGACTTTTACGTTGGTTAAGACCAGAGCTTTGAGATTCAGAATTTTACAGTTTAGAAATCTAAAAGCAAGGGTGATCAACTTAGTTGTCAATAACCTAGAAACTAACTTACTCAGAGACTTCTTAAACAATAAGTAATTTATTGCAAACATTTCGATTCAGCCCTTTTTTTTCGTTTTAACTACCATGCAACTATTCAACAACCCTGTAACTCATGAATATATATAATACCCACCAAGAGTATTCAATATTCACGACTATTAATGTCACTTTATTTCTATTCCTCTGCATATTCATTCAGGGCAATACAACAAATGTAAATAAGTTAAACAACTTCTATAAACAACTTGTCTTGACATGTTTATCGTGTAAACTTTGTGACTGGCTTTATAAATCGTTACTTGCATGTTTAATCAAGTTTATATGTTAGATCTTGCTACATATTGTGCGTCATGTTTAATTTAGTTGACATTTATATTAAAATGTAAAAAAATTGGTCTAAGTTTTTCATGGCAGTTTTTAAAATAACCCTTTCTTACTCACTGTTCATTGATATTAGTTCAGAACATAATGGCTATGTAGTAATTACAGAATTATTATTTGATTATCTCTCGACCTCAGTGGCGTAAGTATTAGTGTATGCGACTGCCGCGCTGTCCCGGGTTGGAATAAATATTTATAGGATCTACAAATGTTTGTTTCGAAGTATGGGTGTTTCCATGTATAATATCTATGGATATAAAAATATATAAATATGTTTATTAGTTGTTACAAGTTAAAATTTATGTTTGTAGTAAATGGCGTTGTGTGAAAAATGTCTCACAATATTTATTATTTATTAGTTGATGCCCGCGGCTCTGCCCACGTAGAGAAGTTTTCCCGTTCCCGTTTCCCACAGCTCCTTGTTCCCGGTATAAAAGGTAGCTTATGTGTTATTTTGATGTATAAGCTATATTAATGTATAGTTTTCATTAAAATCTATTCAGTACTTTTACGTGAAAGAGTAATATTATTTATAATATTATTAAGATTTAGATTTATTGAAATTTAAGTACTTTTAATTTGCTTGTATACCGATATTATAAAGAGGTAAAGCATTCTGCTTGAATTGTCATAAGAAACAATAATACACCTCTATTAAAACTATGTAGGTATTAACACGACATAGTAACCGAGTACTAGGTAGTTATCGAGATCCCCAATTCCGCAGAACACTACAGCATTATATCATACTAGGTAAATCCCCCGGCTTCGCCCGTGACAAACTCTCGTCTCACTTATATAATCCCGTCGCTTAAAAGTTTTACAAAATGCATTAAAATTTGCCCGATTTGACGACATTATGACTACTGCTCCTCTCTCCAGGGAAGTAGCGTGATGATATATAGCCTATAACCTTCCTCGGTAATGGACCATCCAACACTATAAGATTTGTTAATTTTTACCAGTAGTTCCTAAGATTGACGCGTTTAACCATACAAACAAACACACTTTTCAGCTTTATATATTAGTATAGGTTTGGGCTTATGCGGTAGTAGCTCAACGAGTTATTGATGATCTTGTTTTAGGGTTATGTAATTTTTAAATTGAATTGGTTCGCCTCGCATTAGATAAGGAGGAGTACAGAAATTTTGCGGCCAACCGTCAATAATGAAGAGGCACTTAAAGAAGATTTTTTTAATTTTATTAAGGTTTGGCCTAGACTTCGTCTAGATATAAACTTAAAAATGTGTAAAATTTAATACATACATATATACATATTGTCACGCCTTTATCCCCGAGTGGGTAGGCAGAGGCACACTATTTCATTAAATGCATTTTTGTCCCAATTAACAGGTGCTGAGCCCATTGCCGTGTGAAAAATTTCATGTATTATTTACTAGCTGTAACCCCCGGGTTCCTTAGTGACATTCTTCGAAGACCCGTTGCACCTAACAAATTAAACTCATGCCCATTATTAGATTTAAAATAATTGTATACAAACTTGATCCCCTATTTTACACACTTTAACAGTTTTGAAAATCGTGAAAACGTGTTTATTTGTTTTTAATCAAAAGTAGGTATGCTAAGTTTGGTGTTACTATCTTTGAAAATGAAGAATCTCCCTTATAATCTTACAACCCCAATTTTACCACCGTAGATATATAGAGAACTTTCCGTGCTTCGGAAAGCACGTTAAGCCGTTGGTCCCGGTTGCCAGTAAAATGGCAGTCGTTAAGCCTGGTTGATGCCTTATGGGCGGCTTGAAAAAATTCAACAGCCGGTAGCCCCAACCTGCGTCTGTCTATTTCAACACGGCAATGGGCTCACCACCTATTACGTGGGACAGGAATCCACACGGTGAAAAGTGAGCATATAATATGCCTCTGCCACCCCTTCGGGGATAAAGCGTGATGGATATTTATTTATTTATTATTTATAGATGTAAAATATAGATATGCCCTTGCGGTCGCACGTGATATACTTTGAACTCCCGTTATAAACCCTTCTCTCCACCTTTCCAACGATTGCTGCTTAATTTTGAAATATTTAGCATTCAAATTTTCAACCTCTGTTTAACACCGTTATGCGATTTCGAAAAATCCAAAAACGTGTGTTTTTTTTAATGTAAAGTATGAATACGAAAAATGGTGTTGCTATTTTTGTAAATGAAGAATCTTTCATATAAACTTAGAATTCCTATTATCGGTAAAATTAGGCACCGCGAACCATGTAACCATTTATTTGTAAACAAAAACACGTGTACGTATTTTTATGTTTCCAACTTTGAAAATGACTACCTTCCATACAACCGTCTATCCCTTATTTTACCCCCTTAGGGTTGGAATTACGAAAATCCATTTCAAAGTGGGATTACTCTATAGAAGGTTAGCTTACTCAAAAAATTGTAAGTTTGTTGGTCTAAGGGCTTCGGCTGGACGTTGTTTATAAGAATGACTTAGTCATTTTATTAACAAAAGACAATCCCTTTTTTTAAGCGTTTATTGGTAAAATTTACAAAACTGTGATACATGTGTCTATTTATTTGTAATCAGGAGTCGGTATACTTAATAACATGTCAAACTTAAAAAATGTCGATCTTTCGTACAACTCCTTATTTTACACCCTTAGGGGCGGATTTTTAAAAAAATCCATTTTTAGTGGGTGCACCTACATCAGAAGAATAGTTTACTCTAAAAAATTAAGTTTTTTGGTGAAAGGGTTTCAGCTGGGCGTTGATAGATGAGTGAGTAACCCGTAGTTTTATTAATATATTGACAGATAGATATAAATAAACTGAGTAAGCTTGTACACTCACAAAGTAACTCACTCACTCACAACACTCACTTGTAAATAATAATAAATAAATAAATAATATTAAGTCTATTCAACAGCATTGGTAAAATATATTATATATATGTAGATGGCGCTATGTAAAAAAATGTCCTACAATATTATTATTATTATATTATATTAATACTTGAATTTTGTAAAGCACTTTCATAATTTAAATTGTACATTGACTGGCAAAGAGATTATTCACCAAAATAGTCTGTAGGTAAATTTATCCTTATATTTTTTCGCTCCATGCAGTCATTAATCTACCAGTCCTCCGTAGGGATTAAATGTTTCAACGCACAGGGTCGTGTGGGGATTATAAAAATGTTAGGAAAAACATTACTGAGTATCGAAATTTTTACGCACACGTGCTCAGAATAATATAGGCATACGTTGGTATATAGTATACAGATTATAAGAAGATTAATTCTGAAATGATGCAAAGCTGCGAGAATTGGAAAACTATTTCTTTTTAGTTTTATTGCAGTATTTCTATATCCTTTATTTTAGAAAAGATTGTGATTTATAGACTAAGACGGGTTGAAGATTTTTCCCATAATTCCGCCTTTAGTTAATGTAGATATAAATTATTATAATAAAAATGCTTATATTCTAGAAATTGAAAATTACTTTTATAGTTTTGATGCTTATGATATATCTGGCTATAGAAACAAATCTGTAAGCATCAGAATATCTATAATAATTTGAAGACTTAAACAAAATGTAATACAAAATATAATTACAAAATATCTATAATAATTTGGAGATTTCCAATTTTGATAATAACCACGAATAACCTTAGTAAAGCCAAATCAACCTATATTTTAGTGATAATTATAGGTAATATAAGAACAAACCACTTGATGATAAAAATTTAATTATATTAGAAATCTTATGCCCGGCGGCTCTACAAGTTACATACTTCAATAATGTCCCCGTTATTCCACTTTAAAGTTAGTGTTTTTAAAACATTTTTCCTATCAGGCGACTATACTATAATAATTAATTTATTCACAATATTTTTGGTTTAAGTCGCAGTGTATTATAATTAAAGAAGCACTCGTGGTTCCGCTGACTCGGTGCTCTGTAAATAATCAGTGCATTAGGCAACTTTCGCTATGGCTGGTTATGGATGGGTGACCACTTTGTGGCTATTACATTTGCGAGCGTTTCCGTGGTTTGGTTACCACGTTTAACCGTTGTTCTCAGTTGCCAGTAACATGCAGTGGTTAACCCAACTTGAAGGCCTTGTTTGAAAAACCTGCGTCTGTCTATTTCAACACGGCAATCGGCTCACCACCCATAACGTATGTCAGAAATACACACTATGAAATTAGGCGTATAATATGCCTCTGTAATAATATAATATGCCTAATTTCACAGTGTATATCGGGGATAAGGTGTGATTGTATTATAATTATTATTGTATTATAATTATTATTGTATTATAATTAT